>CAWUPB010000994.1:6495000-7095000 GCA_963924115.1 Dovyalis caffra
AAGTTATGGGGGTCTTCAATTTTTGCTACTGAAATATAACTGAAGTACTCAAAATTCTGTAACTTTTATTCGGGGAAATAAGTAAGCCTTTCGAGAATTCAGTAACTTCCAATGAAGTCATGGTAAGTTCAACTTAACTCTTAACAAATCCAAAAGTGTTGTGTTGGGACAAGACGTGAAACTTGTATGACTTCTGCAAGGGCCATCATTGTCATTTAGTGCAACACTAGTCGATTACTCTATTAGAATAAGATTATTATAAAATTTTATAATTTTTTAATTAATTGTATTTTTTATGTTTTTTGTAAAGTTTTTATTTTAAAAAAATAATTTATTTTTTATGCATATATTCTGAAATAAAAACTTGTAATAATTTATATTAAAATATTAATCAAATCAAAAATTAAAAAATATTTTAAAATACATTTTTTCATAAGAATGTATTTAAAAATAAAATTATAATTAATGTATAGACTTATATAAAAACTAACAAAAAAAATACTCTGATTTAAGGCTAATTAGATGATTATTCTTAAAAAATATATGCATTTGATCTATATATATTTATTTATAAAATAATCAACAATGTTAGCATAAAAAAAAAACTATATTTGAATAATTGGATTTTAAAAAAATATATTTTTTAATTATTTATTTCAAATAAATTGATTCTATAGTGTTTAAAAAATATATTTATAGCAAATAGTTAGTGTTACATATGAAAATATATAATTAAATTTTTAATAAAATCGATAATTCAATAGCTTTTTTTATACGTTTTGACCATACTTAGTGAACTATGAAAAACCATTTGGAATACACTTTTAACCTTTAAAATTAAAATAATTATATATTTATATATAAGTAACTATCATTTAAAAATTCTAAAAATGCATGACGTGTGTGTGTGTGTGTCAATTTATTTTTTAAAAAAAATAGAGAGAGAAAAAAATTTTGTTTAAAAAATGTATATATATATATATATATATATATATATATATATATATATATATTTATTTATTTATTTGTCACGCTACATGAAAAACATAATTATTAACATTCGATATTCTATAAAATTTTTCTAAAAAATCTTAATTAAAAAATTAAAGGAAAAAAAAAATGAAAACAAACCAAGGAGAAAGCCCTCCGAATTAGGCCTAGAGGATCGGGCCTACGCACCCGAGCCTCGAAGTGCTAGGCCTAGGCAAAAAAACAAAAAAAAAAAAAATTCCTTTTCATTTCCGATGGTCTTTGCATTTTCAATGATCGATTTCATCAAAAAACCAAGTTTAATTATTTCGGACCTCCTAAAACCAAATTTAGCTTCGAATTTGTCTAAAAATATCTCAAAATCATTGAAATAACATTAAAAAAAATCATTTAAAATCTCAAAAGTCATTTTAAAACACATAAAATTTTAAATAAAAAACTCAAAATATTTCGAGCTTTCGATCTACCTCTTCCTACCATTTTATAGCTTCTTACCACCAAAAACAAATTCTACTCTTCGAGACAAACAAAGTAGTGGTAAGATTGACCATTAAGATGGCCAAAATAATAGTCTCTCTCTCTCTCTCTCTCTCTCTCTCTCTCTCTCTCTCTCTCCTCTTAGGATGTAGGGACCAAAACGAATAAAAATAAAATTTTGGATCAAAAAATATTGTTAAAAAAAGAGGGACAAAAATGAATTTTTTTTGTACAAACATTAAATAAATAGTGATTTTAAAGAGAGTGAATAGTAAATGAATATTAAAAATAGAGAAAGTGAATAGTGTATGTACAATGCTTTTAGATTTTAATATATTTAGTAATTCACTTTAAAATCTAATTATATAGACATTTGATGCATATTAAAATTTATATGGTTTGATTGATTTAGATAGACATTTGATACACATTAAAATTTATATGGTTTGATTGATTTAGATAAAAGCATCTTAAATTATACATACATACATACATATATTGTTGACATCGACCGAGTGAAGGAAGTATAGAATCGTGGGCGAATAAGGATTACCACCTAACTAATTAGGAAAAACTAGAAAACTCTAAACATACTAGTCTACATAGATATTTATGTAAGAGATCAATTACATATGAAGAAGATATAAGATCATCACCATCCCTCCTACTTAAGGTAGCTTGCATTGTTTGCATATGAAAATAAAAATCGCTTTTTTACTATGTTATGCTTTTACACCTATTTAAATGAATTCATTTTATTAAGATGTGAAAATAGAGTACTTTAGGGGTTTGGATATAAAACAAAATAGTTTAGGTGTTCGAGTCTGGTTGAAAGCCAATACCCCTTATTCAAAGAGGAAAGGTGAGGGAAAGTTAGAATTTTGGCTAGTTTTTAGTGAATACGACCAATTATCATAAGTAGGTGAGTTTTTAAAAATGAATAGCCATTTATTAGCATGAGTAATGAGTCACCAACGATTTTATTCACACAAGTGAGAAGTTACCGATGACTTCGAGTCATAACTTTTGGAGGCTACCAACGACTTTGTCACAAAAATGGGAAGTTACTTACCACCTTATTTAGATTGAGTGAGGAGCAAATAAGCTGTTTTGGAGGCCACTCGGTGGCTTCTTCACATAAATAGAAAGTCACCAATGATTTTATTTCGGACAAACGAGATAGCAAAATAAAATAATTTTGAGACCACCTGGCAACTTCATCATATAAGTGAAAAGCCATCGATAGTTTGTTTTAGTAATTTAAAGTTAAAGAAAATTGGTTTAGAAGCCATTAGTAGCTCCATTC
Source organism: Dovyalis caffra (assembly GCA_963924115.1). Classification (NCBI taxonomy): domain Eukaryota; kingdom Viridiplantae; phylum Streptophyta; class Magnoliopsida; order Malpighiales; family Salicaceae; genus Dovyalis; species Dovyalis caffra. Next base: position 6,497,774 of record CAWUPB010000994.1, read on the forward strand.
ACATAAATAGGAAGCCACTCGGTAACTTCATTTTGAGCAAACAGAAAACGAGATAAAATGATTTCAAAATCACTAGCGGTTTCATCACATAAATGAAAAATCACTAACGAGTTTTGTTTCGAGCATTGCAATCAAATATGACAAGTCAATCAAGTCATAAAAATAAGTACAAACTTGCATTAAAGCTACAAATCTTTGAATAGGGTAATTGGTTTGTAATAGCAATTACAGCAACATTCATCTCAAAAACATTTAAATCATGAATGTAATAATGAAATGCTACAATTTCATTCACATTTTAAAGGGGTATAATCATGGTAGGAGTTTTATCGAAAAAGTTCTATAGTTCAAGTGTTCAATTTAAGAGTCGGCTTTACTCTTTTTGTACTCGATTATAACTAATGATTCGGTTAATTAGGAAAGGAGAGTAGTTGTACGTTGCCAAAACATCATATGGGTCTTGTTAAAGTGATCGAAGGTCTCTCCATAGTCGGTATAAATAATCCAAGTTGCTACTACTACCAAAGTTGCTATAAATTTACCAAATTTATGATAAATTTTATAATGATTCTAAAAATTTCCACCTTCTTTGAAAGTTGCCAAAGTTACCGCAACTTGAAGGGTCTTAGCAACAAAGCTACTGCTATGTTTTTCCTATCAAAAACCAATATAAACTACAACATCATGTTATTCTTACCAAACATAATCAATAAACAATAATTTTTTTTATGTTCTATTTTTATCCAAGGCTAAAAATTTTTTTATTACTATTATGCAATTGATAACAACAATCCTTTAGCACTTTTTTTGGCCAAAACAACATAAGGAGAAAGGGCTTGCCATGAAGGACATTTGGATAGATTTTGTCGCCACCGATAAGGGGTTTTAGGTTGCTAGTAGGGGTGGTTGATGTTCGTTGTTATGAGGATGGCTATAACGTGCTTCGAAGATATTATAAGGGATTTCTAGATAGAGGGAGCTTCGGATGAGTGGGAGTTGGCCTACCATGTTGTGAGGGAGTGGCTAGCCGTGGGGCTAGAAAGGGCTATGTGGGGCTATGGGGTGTTTATGGGTTTACGAGGTAGGGCACTCGTGAAGGATCATACATCCTATGGAAGTACAAAATAAATAAAAAAATTTCTCCATCTAAAAGGTCCAAGATCATACCGTTGAATCAACTAACTATATATACATGAATTACAAAAATGAATAGAGAATTATCTCTTCTAGCACAGATCTAAATTCTTCAACAAAAAAGTCATCCAAGTGTCCAACCTCCGTTGATGATCCACACAGATTATGTCGTTGAATCAACTAAGTATATATACAGGAATTAAAATAATGAATAAAGAATTATCTCTTATAGCATAGATCTAAATTCTTTAACAAAAAAGTTATCCAAGTGTCCGACCTCCGTTGATGATCCACACGATCTAAGCTCCTATAAAAAAGCACTCAAAATTGATAAAGTGTTAGCTCCACCTTTTTTGATATGTGTAGTGTTTCCTATAAAAATCTAATCCGGATAAGTTTGCAACAACCCAAAGAGAAAAGAGAGGAGGAGGCATGCTTAGGTTAGGGAGAAAATAATTTTCTCCTTATTTTATGTCGATCGTGTATCCCTTTTATTTTCTAAGTCTCGCTGAATTTTCTCTCTTAAAATCCCTCTTTATGCCGCACCTCTCCTCCTATTTATAGGGGAGAGTTTTCTTGTTCTTCAAAGACAAGAAGAGGGGCGACAAGTAAGTCCTAAATGGACTTATGGTTGTTTCTTTCTAATCCTCTAAGGATTAGGAGTTATTTTACATATGGACTTTTGATCTTTATCCTTAAAACTTTCATCGTTATCCAATAAGGTTGATGTTTATCCTCCCATCAAAATATCTTAAGGCTTTTAATTAAATCTATTATGCTAAAATCATTCTAGTCTAATTAATTTATTTAGACTATATAAATAATCTTAGATAATTTTTGGCGACCTACATTAGGAAACAATTTCCCAAAATACCCTTTAACCTAAATTAGGAAACTCATTTTCATTTTAGGTTATTTATTTGTTTTGAACCAACTTCCAAATTAGAAAACTGATTTTTAAAATAGAAAACTTTTCATTTTAGGAAACTTCCATTTAAGAAAATTTTTCATTTTAGAAAACTTTCGATTTTTTTAAACCTTTTCCACATTAGGAAACTTTTAGAATTGGAAATTTTTTTCTTTATCTTTGCTTCTCTTTAATCATATAAACGCTTAAACTTATATGTGTGACTCAATAGGCTCCTAGATATGTTGGCAATGTATCAAGAACAAAAGACTATTCTTTTATCTCTTGATACATAAATCAAGATTAGCCTCAACAAGACATCATGACTACACAATTCTCTAGAAAGATTAATTAATCCATTATTACCTTTTACGAGCATGGTTATCAAATAATTCATTCCTCATGTAAACTTATCATAATGCAATCTCGAACTTAGTATAAGTCTTGTTTGATTATGATAACACAAGTTTTATTCGATTCTTAAATATCTTAACTCTTAAAATAAATCAACTATGCTTTATTAGTGTACTCCTACCGTGGCTATAGATTTCTCGAGCGGACATTCATCGAAGTACAATATGATAACTCATTTGACATATAAGGAATGACATATCCTATCTTAGTCATACAACTACCTCCATTAGATTCCTAGCGCACCTAACGAATCACCCATGTACAATCCTTTACTAAGTCTATGGAAACGAGTGTCAAAGTAAATAAATCCTCTAATGAGTTAACCGTGATGACTTCAAGTCTAAAGACCAGTTGTACCCATCTCATATGTGATTCCTATATACTACACCAAATGGGTTCTCATAGCAAGTCAAGTCCAAGTGATATATTCTCTAACGTAAATCACCTAAGTGCTTACTTTGGCAACAACATGCCAATAGGTGTGAGATCTTCTATCGCTATCATCTAGCAAGAGCATAGCACTCATAAATCTATCCACATATAGTCAACGGCCATTCTTGATAATACTACGACTTAGGACATTTAATGATATTTATTATATGCATTAGTGTTTGTCCGACATCTTTCAATCAATCACCATTGCAAATGCATATCATAAAGACTTTTATTTAATTCTACTAAATTAATAAACATAAGAATTAATCGAATGAATTTTTTATTATTATTAAAATAAATGATATAATAATACGATAACGCAAGCTCATCCAAACATGGTGGGATCTTGGGCACCTCCACTAATAAACTAGAAAGGAGGAGCTTTATGCTAGCAAGAGCTATCTTGGTATGCTACAAGGGAGGCTACTTGGTGTATTATGAGGGGCATTGGCTTGCCATGGACGGGCACTAGCTAGGCATTCTATAAGGGAGGCTACTTGGTGCTAAGTGGCCCCAGGCTAGCATGCTTGCAAGGGAGGCCGCCTAATACCGGACGTGTGAAGGAGGCCGGTCTTGTGAGGTACTATTTCAAGGTGAGGCACGTGCGAGATGGGTTGGGCTACTACGTGGGGGATGCCGGCTCGGTGTGCGAGAGCTAGCGTTGCGGGCCGCGAGGGCGGCTCGGCTATTGCAAAGGGCTATGTGGGGGTGGTGGCTTACAAAGCTTCCGTATGAGGTCGCTAACCTAACGAGGCATCCATGCGAGGCTATTAAGTAAGGTTTCGAGGGTGTCGATGAGGGTATGTGAAGGTAAAACTTGCAAAGGAGAGAAGGGTTATTGAGGCAAGATTTGTGAGAGAGGGGTTATTGAGTTTTAGGTGAAAAGCTCTTGTTATAGTCGACTAGGTGTAAAATGATGGGGATCAACGATAGTTTATACTAAAAAAAAAGTAAAGGAATGGGTTTTATAGGTATTTTTTAGGTTTTTTTGGTAAAAGTCTAATTTGGTCCCTCTTTTTTTGTAATCCATTGATTTAAGTTTGATTTTGGTTGCTTGTGTTGATAGGACTCCTAAATATCAATTAATTAGGACTTTTCTTTTCAATCCCTTCCAATTGTATCCCCTGTTTATTTAATTGAAGGACGAGAGGTTTTGAATTTTTTTTTAAGTGTACCCTCAATTGTGTTTTTTTATCTCCAAACTTTATTTTTTTAATTAGCCCTCCTTCGATAACTAATCTTAGCCAATTATTTCAATTGATTTCTTTTTATCTTTTTTTATCTTTTCTTTTTTTTTATACTTCATATTTTTTATCTTTTTTTTTTGTATTTTTGCAATAAAAATAAAAAAAATAATGAGGGTAAAAATTTGATGTTAACGATTGCTCTCTCTTTACAATGCTTACGACGTAAAGTCATTGAAAAATATTTTTTTTATCTTCGCATAGTAAGTTTTTAAAGAAACAAAAAGAAAAATTTAGGAGGACGTGACTAGCCATGTTATTTTTGTAGAAAGATGTGACTAACCATATCAATTTAAAGGGACGTGATCGACCATGTTTATTTGAAGAGATGTGATCGACCATGCCGACTTGGAGGGACATTACTAACCAAGTCGATTTAGAAAAACACGACCGACAACATTGATTTTTATTCTTTTTTAAAATGACATGATCGACCATGTCAATTTAGAAGGATGTGATCGACCATGTTGAATTGAAGATGTGTTACTTACCACATCAACTTAGAAGGACGTGATCGACCATGTTAATTCAAAAGGACATGACTAGCCATGTTGATTTGAAGAAATATGATAAACCATGTCAATTTAAAAGGACGTGATCGATCACGTTGATTTAAAAAAAAATGACTAATCATGCTAATTTGAGGGCACATGATCGAGCATATTAATTTAAAGGGACATGAATGATCATGTTTATTTAAATAGGCATGACTAACCATGCCGACTTAGAGGGACATGACGAACCATGTCCATTAAAAAGATGTAACTAACCACATTGATTTGAAGAAGCATGATCGACCATGCCGACTTAGAGAGACATGATTGACTATGTTAATTTAAAGGAGTATGACTCGACTATATTTATTTGAAAGGGAGTTACTAACCATGTCAACTTTAAGGGACATGACTGAGCATATCATTTTAAATGAACGTAACTAACCAAGTTGATTTAAAGGGATATGATTGACTACATCGACTTAGGAGGACATGACTGACTATATCAATTTAAAGAAATGTGACTAACCACATTATTTTCAAACGGTATAACTAATCATGCCGACTTGAATGGATATAACTAATCATGTCAATTTAAAAGGATGTGATCGATCATGTTTATTTGAAAAGGCGTGATCGATCACATTGATTTGGAAGGATAAGAATGATCATGTCGATTTAGAGGGATGCGACTAACCACATCAATTTTTTTGAAAGGATATGATCGACCATGTTACTTGAAAGGATATGAATGACCAAGGTAATTTAAAATAACATGAATGACCAAGTCAATTTAAAATCACATGATCGACTGAGTTGATTTGAAAAGATATGATCGACCATGTCTACTTAGAGGGATATGATTGATCATGTTAATTTAAAGGGACATGACTGACCATGTTGATTTGAAGAAGCATGATCGACCATGTTAACTTAAAGGGACATGACTCATCATGTCAATTTAAATAGACATGACCGACCATGTTTATTTGAAAGGACATGAGTGACCACGCCGACTTGAAAATACATGAGTAACCATGTCAATTTAAAGGGACGTGACTAACCATATTTATTTAAAGGGACATGACTAATTATGTAAATGTAAAGGGACATAGCCGACCATGTCAATTTTTTTTTTTGGTAAAGACATGACTGATTATGTTGACTTAGAAAGACATAACTAACCACGTTGACTTGAAGAGATATGATCGATCATGTCAATTTAAAAAGAAATGATCAACCACGTTGATTTGAAGGAGGCATGATCGACTATGCCGACTTGAAAAAATATGAGTGACCATATCTATTTTAAAAAATATGATTGACCAAGTTTATTTAAAGGGGCATGAGTGACCATACCGACTTAGAGGGACATGAATGACCATGTCAATTTAAAGAGACATGATTAACCATGTTTATTTGAAGGGGCATGCTCGACCACACCGATTTAGGGGGATATGACTGACCATGTCAAAAGGACGTGACTAAACAAGTTGATCTAAAGGGGCATGATAGACTATGTTGACTTAGAAGGACATGATCGACCATGTTAATTTAAAGAGGTATGATCGACCATATTGATTTAAAAAGCGGATCGACTATGTCAAATTAGAAGGATATGACTGACCATGTTAATTTAAAAGGATGTACTCGACGATATTTATTTAAAAAGGTGTGACTCGACCATATCTATTTGGAAGGACATGATCGGCCATGTCGATTTAAAGGGACACGATTGACCACGTTGATTTTTTTAGTTTTGAATAGATATGGTCGACCATATCGATTTGGAAGGACATGACTGATCATGTTAATTTAAATAGACGTGACTGATTTAATTCACTTAAAGGGATGTGACCGATCATGTGGACTTGGATGGATACGACTAAGATGTCAAATTAAAGGGATAGGATTTGGAGGGACATCACCGACCATGTCGAATGACCATGTTGACTTAAACGGATATGACTAACCATGTTCACTTGGAGGGACATGACTAACCATGTCAATTTAAAAGAATGTGACTAACTAGGTTGATTTGAAAGGGTGTGACTAACCATGTCGACTTGGAGAGACATGACTAACCATGTCAATTTAAAGATATGTGACTAACCTTATTGATTTTGAAATGATGTGACTAGCCATGTCGATTTTGATAGAACATGACTACTCATATTGATTTAAAGAAAACATAACTAGCCACGTCGATTTAGAATTTAGAAGGACATGACTAGCCACATCGATTTGGAATAGACATGATTGGTCATATCGATTTTGAAAGGATGTGATCTGGCTATGTCTTTTGATAAGATATGACCGACTATTCTAAATCGATCGATGTGGAGTTTTAAGAGAAGCATAGGTCATTACTCCTAAGACATATGTTTCTCTTCTTTTTTTTTCTCTTCATTTATGTGTTATCTATCTTGAATGAGTTAAAAGTTCTAGGTCGAGTGCTTTTATTGAGCTTATTTGTTTGTATTTTTTATTATGCCCTCTATTCTTGTGTTTATTGGGATGAGTACTTGGACTACTACCTATGTCATTTGAGCGGTGTTCATTCTTCTAACTTAATGAGAGGTTATTGTTCCTTTGTGCCTTTTTGGTATTGTCCCAAATGTTCGGACTTTTACTAGCACACATCAAGAATCTAGCCTTAAAATAATTGAGATGACCTTTTATCAATTATTTATAATTTATCATCGGGAAGGTATAACATATTTCATGGATGTTGACCTCTTGTAGACCAAATCCGAGTAGGATCTTTATTAAGTTATCATATGCCAATTCAATTCAATGCAATGCATGATCATCATCATATTTCATGAATGACATGATTATAGGATCATGTATGATACTAAAAAAAATGTTTTTTTTAGCAGACTAATCACACTTGTGAAAACATGGGGTTTTTTTAGAGATGAAAGATCTTGAATGTCATAACCCAAAATTTTATGATATTTTTGTTATTTTAATTATTTCTCATTTATTTTATTTTTATTTATTTCATTTTACTTTATTTTTGAATTTACTAAAAAGACTAAAAAAAGAAAAAAAAAGAACAAAATTACAATATATATATAAGCCATAAGGGAAGCCACAATGGGCCTCCATAATTCTTCTTAAACCCTAAAAAACGTAGTCTCTAAAAAAAATAACAAAAGTTAGGTAGTTATCTTCGCTAAAAAAGGATGGTCGTCATGGCCATGGCTCTTCCAAACAAGCAATCTTCCTTTCTTCTCTAAGCCCTCCTTTCTTTCAACCGACTATCACCATCCAAGCTAGTACAAGCATCACAAAACCACCTTTTGTAATCGATACTAACATAGAGACCACACCCAAGCGACTAGACCCATTTAACTAGTCATCATCATAGTTTCTCCTTCATTATAGAAGCTTCCTAAAGTTCGTTAACTTCTTCGGATGCCAATAGCCATCCATCAAGCTTGTATCCCACACCAAGGTTCGAGTATATCCTACTTACCATTTCTATCACTATAACAAACTACCTCAACAACTATACCACATAGTCATTCCAACTAGCCATTAAGCTCGAACCGATCTCCCTTGTAACAGCATCCACCCTCTTCCTTCTACTATCTTTATCTTCACCATGCTACCAAAAAGTGAAAACTCATCATCTTCTTTTCTCCTTACCGAACCACTTATAACCATATTTTTCCTCGCTAACGACTCAACTCCGTAGCCAATAATTATTTATATCTTCTCTTCTCCTAATCATGACTATCAAACCACAACAACCCCATATAAAATCCCTACTACCCTCAACACCCAAAACTAGCTCTCTCTCTCCCTCCATCTCTCTCTTTTCCTAAGACCTCAAACAAAACAGACCCTAAACCTCTATAAACCCTCATCATTAAACCCAATCTTCCTCATCAAAAATAACAAACTCACCTTCTTATAAGTAAAAACTCAAACTCTTGGTAGGCATATTCCCTAAACCACAACCAACAACCTCATCGTTTGACACCAAACCAAATGCCTCAACTATTTAAAAATCACTCATAACCTCCATATCAACATTGGCTTTTAGCCATACCCTATCTCTTAACACCCGAGAATAGACTTCTATCTACCACTACCATTAGTATCAGCCCATTAGTAACAAATTGAAGAAAGGAGAAACACTCACATGGAAGCCATAATAGAGTTTTGTCAAACACTTGGTGGGAAAATTTAAGAGTTATGTATAACCTTATTCCTAACATCCTTATAAACATCCACCTACAATAAGAAAAGAGAATCCAAAGAAGTAAAAGGAAGATGATGGGTTAGCCTCCCTCGCAGATATGGAAGCCGAGTTTTTAGGGAACCACTACATGTTCTTCTCTAGGCCATACTCGTTACACAAGAAGAGTCACCTTCCTCACTATCCAGTTACACTATCTTATTCTTACCCTCTCAATCGACACCCATTCGCCATTCTCATTAGCAAAACCATAACGACCCCCACTGCATGTAATCCATCCTCCATCTCCAATACCATAAATCCTCCCAACCAAAACCCACCATAAAAAAGAAGAAGTTATTTGTTTATAAATAGAAATATGAGAGGATCCTTTGAGTCACATTAAGGCGAGATAGGTAGAGAAGAAGGATAGATGATTACGTGATTTTACCTGGAGTTTCCAAAAAAATGAAAAGAAGCATAGAAGGGGCAAACAACAAGGAAAAGATGGAAGGTATATTTTTGTCATCTTTATTGGATTTGGGTCGAGTTTAAAAAATGTTATGGGAGGTTTGGCTTTTTCTTAAAATAAAATAAAAAGGGCTAAACTTACGATCAAGCGAGTTGGCTAAGCCTACCCCGCATGACCAAGGCTTGGGTTGGTTTTAGCCCGGATCAAGCCCTAAAAAAAAGAAAAAAAAAAAAGAATGGTCGGCTCGTCCAATTGGCCACCTAATAGCCTAAGTCCAATAGATCGAAGGCCCACTAAACAATAAAAAAGAAGCACAAGGTCCTAGTTTTATTTTTTGTAGATTAACTCGAATTTCATTTTATGCATGTTTTTTTGTTTCATGTTTAATTTGAATTTAATGCTTGAATTTCATATAATTTATTTAATTAATACAATTTTGAATTTTATTTCAATAATTAGAATATGTGATTAATAGGTGGATGAATTGTCAAGTTTTCTAATTTTTAGAGACTAATGAGGATTTTTTATCAATAAAAAAATAAAAAAGATAAAAAAAGGAAGGCTAATAGTTAATTTTAATTTTAGGATTTTGTTTCAAAATAGTTTAGTAGTTAATAGGTGGAGGAGTTGTTGAGCCTCCTATTTCTTAAGGATCGATGACGATTTCCTATCAAAATATCAATGATTAGATTAATAGTTAATAGGTGAATAAATTATCGAGTCTCTTAATTCTCATGAAACTCGATGACAGCTTCCGCATCGATAAAATTAATTAAAATTTCTAATGAAGTTTCTTATTTGATAAGGATTGTAACTAATAAAAAACAAAAAAAAACATAATAAAAAATTTTCCTTACAAAGTTTCATACTTATAAGGACCGTTGTTAGTTAAAAATACATCATCAATATTTAACAATTAGAATATTTTTTGACACATCGATTGTATCGAGGCTTAATGTAGATTCGATGTTTGAACCGATGTGTTGTCCGATGAAAGTGATTGGTGATCTTTTCAATACGATGCCACACCCTAAAATAAAAAAATAATTTAACTTGGAAATTGAAGTTTAATTTAGAAATAACTTGGCACAAAATAAAACGTTTTAGGAGATTAATTTAAGATTAAACTAGATGTGGCACCTTTCTTAGGAAATACCATTTTTGAGTGATCGATATCTTTCTAAAACGTAACCAACTCGTATCTTAAAATCTCTAAACTAGTGCTATTTTAGGTTTCTAGTTCCTTCAATACTAGATGGCGACTTCAAACTTAATGATAACTCACATCCTCAAGATAACTCATAAATACAATGTAAAAATCTAAATTTTTTCGAGAGTCAAATCCAATGTTGGATAATGACAATAAACCATATTATGCTCGAGAAGTCAAAAACAAAAAAACTAAAGTCAAATAATTATGTTAATAAATATTTGGCCATAACTACGAGTATCTCCTTATTGCTCTTGATATGAAAGGAGTAAAAATGCTTAGTTTTCTAGTGTCGACATAGATTTGCAACCAATCCGACCATAACATGTTTCGAAGTATTGATAATGATCATCCATTTATCATCAATCTGCCATTATTATCGCTCATGTCATTCATCTTCTTTTGATATTTGTGCTTGATTATGTGAATTTGTATTTTAGAGATTTTTTTGAATTTTTAGAAAATTGTTTTCATTTTTATGACTTTCATGGATCGAGTCTGTCTATTTAAAAAAAAATTATCATGACAAGTTTAATTATTCAAAAGAAATTATTGATATATTCTTAAAAAAGTAATCTCATTTAGAAAAATGTTTGACTTTTTTAATCAAAAGCCAAATTGCATCGTGCAATACCGAGATGCAATTCTCATGGTTATTTCTTTTTAGGCTAAGATGAGCAAAATGTGTTTGGATTCTAAAAGTTTTGAAAAAGATTGGTCTCTTATGATAAGTGATTGATAAAATTTTGGTCCCATAACGAGGCTTACTCAAATGAATTTCGGTAGCTAAAAGAGTTTTTGAAAAAAGTTTGGATCAAATGGGTGATCTTGACTAGAAAAACTCAATTCATTTCTTTCTTACCCTTAGTTATTTGATAAAAATTTCAGGATTCAATGTCATAAGTGATGGTTTATAATGCACAAATGAGTTAAGTTTTATTCAAAAATAATTTTTTCTTCTCATTTAAAGTTAGAACTCATCAACACAAGCAACCCATCTTAGATCAAAAAGTGCTTTCATAGGCACATAATGTAGGCTAAGGTTTTGACTTATGAATAAAAGGATATGAAAGGCTCAAAAGTTGTTTGAAGGTGTAAAGACCTAGGATCACTTAATTGTTTCTCTAGATCTCTTTAGGTATACCATCTTGACTTTGTCGTCTCGCTAATTAATCTCAACTCTCATTTCATGTTCACTTTTGTTAATTTTTTTGTTTTAGGGATTTCTAACTATGGCATTTCTAACCATGGAATTTCTAACTTCAAATCATGAGAGAGATCACTCTAGATGGCATTCTCTTTTGTTTTTTATTTTCTTTTTTTTTTCAAAGTCATTTAAGGATTTTCTTGATAAGTTTTTATTTTGTGAAAAAATATCATTTTGTTTTTCTAAGAGAACGTCTTTGATTACTAATGACCTTTAAAATTGCCCCCGAGTGTGAGGGGTAATCCTAATCTAGGTCATTATCGAAAAAAAAAATCCTTTAGGCTCAAAGTTGGATAGTAAGGGATAAGTTTTTTTTATTTATAGAAAAGCATACCAAAAATGACCTTTCTTCATCTCAAATATGATCTTCAAGTCAATAAGCTCTAGTTTTATTTGAAAAATACGATTGACTTATAAAAAAGAAGTGATGGATAAGGTAGGTTCATGAATCGAATGCGTACCGCTCATCATCATTTAAAACATCAAACAAATTATTTTTTGGCATTAATGTATTATCCTATGTAAGGCTATGTTCAAAGGATTGTCGGGAATAAAAGAGCAATATTTTTTTTTAGAAAAAGAGAGGGACTATCCCACGACATTTGTATAACATGTTTTAAAGTTGAAAGATTTGGAATGAGTTTGCCATTTTATTCACTTTGATTTGGATAACATAAAATGACAATGATACTTTTAAATAAATATCTCTTGATTTCAAATCGATAATAAAATCATTTCAAGATAATTGAAATTTTTTTTTAAAGAAATGACCAAATCCATGAAAATCATAATACTTTAGCAAATGAAATCCAAAAATTCGATATAAAGTAAGACTTCATTCACAAAATCAAGATATGTTCATACTTTTCGACAAGCTTATAGTATTCTCCCGCATATTATAATCGAGTTATGCCAATCTTTTTTTTTTTTTTAATGTAATCACTTGATATTTTTGTTTTTAAGATATGACCATATTGAATGTCTCAAAGATAAGGTAAAAAAGAAGAAGGCAAAAGTAGCAATTTGAGAAGAAAGTTTTCACGATCCCTTAAATTAACATCATATGAAAATATGATAGATGGATGCAATAAAGAAATTACTTAGCCTTGAAAATAAAAGATGTTTCTTTATCGGACTAGTCATTTAATTCCTTTCCCTCGATGGTCTCATAGATAAGCTAATCGACATAAAAAAAATCCTTAAGTGATTTGATAGAAAGCACCATCATTTCTAGACTATCAAGTACTCGACCTGTGCTATATAAAGTCACTCTTAGCATCGGCTTTCTCTGTCTCAAAATGTTCACCACCATAGCATGAGATGATTGGTTCAAATTCGAGTCTTTGCAATATAAATTAACAATGTATGAAGAATTCTTCAATTTTTTTCCTCTCTTTCTACTCTCAAGGTGCCCGAAATAGCATGGTCAATAACTCTTAATAAAATTCATGGCAATTATCAATATAATATCTATTTTTTTATGGAACATGCAAAAGGACTCGACATAAATAGGAGTTTGAGGCTTAGTTGGTTTCTTATTAATACTAACGGTAGATAACATGTCAAACAAATAAGACATGAAAATTTCAAAATGTCTTTTTATTGTCATGCTCAATGTCTTCCAATGACAACATATTCACTCCATCGATGGTAGCATGATTGAAAATGTGATTAGTGTTCACATTTAAAGTGCAAGAAGCATCATTAAATGAAATCAAGCCTTGGTTAATAAATGAGTGAACATGCTTATTGAAGCCTAGGTAATATTTGATATTATGATGAATTATGGCATCCCGATACTCATAAGATTCATTAGGATTATACCACTTAGGAAATGAAGGTTGTCGTAGAATGATTGTCACATGAATTACTTGGTCGGTAGAAGAGATGGTAGTATTTCCTTGAAGTTATTGTGACTCGTATTTCCTTAGTTGTCTTGGTTGAATTATCTCTATTCATGGTTAAAGAATCATGATATTTAAAATTAAACATCCGTCTATTATCAAAAGATGGTCGTATATGTCCATGCCTTTAAAAACTTTACAACGATCCTCAATGGCACTAAGCTTTTTAGTTTCAATGTTTGAGGTTGTTTTTCCTTTCAACTTTTTATTAGTAGCCAAATCAATCAAAGAAGTTTCTTAAGTTTGTAAAATAGGTGGCTATTATGGAATCGCGCCAACGACTTCAAGATGGGTTAGCTCGTACATGCCTTCAAATGTAGTGTGACCGGTTAGATTCATAATACTAATAGCCTCTTGATGGGTAGTGGAGAAAGGTAGCACGAAATCACCACTCGAGTAATGAGTATCAATATTGTAGTGAACACCCTAAAGACAATAGAAGACTCACCCATTTCTTAACTATGATGCGTTTCAATAGATTCACGAGTTTGTAAACTTTGCTCAAGTAAAGCAACTAGCCTAGACGTTTTTACTTTCAAAAAACTTAACTCCTTCGATGGCTTTGCTTAAGTTGAGTCATTTCTTTGTTGTTTATTTTTGCTTTGGCATGAGTTATCAACTTTCGAGAAAAAATATAGTTTTGATAGAATAACTTATACTTCTCTAAGTAAACTAACAAAATACAACAATATAAATAGTATTGGAATAAAATAAAGACATTTGTGACCGGATATGGATTAGTAATCTATGAAGGGTGACAAAAGAGTTCCTTCTTTTTTATCTCTTCACCCATAAGATAGCTTGTTATAGGTTTAAAGATGTGATTATTCACATTAATAACCTTTTGATGCTTTAGCTAATGCATGCTTGATTTGAGTTTAAAATATTTTGTCATCCATCTTGAAACATCAAGATCTGAATTGTCTTAGTCAAGGTTTCAAACACGTCTAACTTGCCCAATGTATTTAATCGGAAATGATGTTCCTAAGACCCATTCTAGCCATTATATGAGTGGGTAGGCTCTATCTATATCTTAAAAAGGTACTTTCCAGCCTAGTGAGTCTTTAGTAGGTTCACTAGGACTATTCCCAATGATATTAGCAATTATGAAAATCATTGATTATCCATCACCAATGACGACTAATAAAAAGGCTTGAGATTTTGTGAGTGTTTACCGAGGGCAAAACCCGTTAGGGCACCACTACTAGCTCCTTAGATCCTAAGGTGAATGCATATAGCGGTTATAATTATATAGTGAGGTGTATGAGGTACAATTCTATATCTAGTCTTGAAATATAAAATAAAGCCTAAAAATTCAATAACTAAAGTCGTAAGGAAAAACAACACAAACAAGCACATATATATACGGACATATTTTCACAACAAAGACAAACAAACAAATAAATGATAATTACTCACTTAAAACATATCGAGCATAAAGGCAATAGATAACTAGAGATCTATGAACATAATTATTCAAAGCTTGACTTTAGCATGGAAAGTCCCTAGTGGAGTCGTCATTTCATCGACGTCAACTCGTGAGGGGAGTATAGAATCACAAGAGACCAAGGAGTCACTACTTAGCTAATTGAGAAAAACTAAAAAACCCTAAACATACTAGTTTGCATAGATATCCGAGAAATGGGTCAATTACGTATGAAGAAGATATAACAATCATCATCATCTTATTCTACTCGAAATAGGTTGCATTGTTTGCATATAAAAATAAAAATTTGGTTTTTATTATCGTATGCTTTTATGCCTATTTAAATTTTTTCAATTTGTTAAGATATGAAAATAAAGTAGTTTGGGGGTTTATATGTAAAATAGAGTAGTTTGGAGGTTTAGACCGGTCTACGACCAATACCCCTTTGAAAGGAAAAATGTTAAATACAAATTTTTGCTAGTCTTTAGTGAACAAAATCTATTATTAATAAGCGAGATGAGTTTTTAAAGGTTGATAGCATTTTATTAGTATGAGCAGCGAGTCACTACCGACTTCACTCGACAAATGGGAAGCTAATAATGACTTCGAGTCATGAATTTGGAAGGCTAACAATAACTTCATCACATAAGTCAAAAGTTACTAACCATCTTATTTGGCTCGAGTAAGGAGCAAATAACTATTTTGAAAGTCATTGATGAATTTGTCACATAAATGAAAAGCTACCGATGACATCGTTTCAAATAAGAAGACAACAAAATAAAATAATTTCGAAACCATTGGCGACTTTGTCACATTAGTGGGAAGCTACTAACAACTTTGTTTTAGCAATTCAAAGTTAAATAAATTTGATTCGGGAGTCACTAACGGCTCCATCCACATAAATGAAAAGTCATTGATGGCTTTATTTCGAGCAAACAAAAAATAGATAAAATGATTTCGAAATTACCGATTTGTCACATAAATGAAAGCCACTCGATAGTTTTATTTTAGCATTGCAATCAAGTACAATAAGTCAATAAAGCCATAAAAATAGGTACAAACATGCATTAAAGCTACGGATATTTGAACGAGGTAACTTGTTTGTAATAGCAATTACAATAAAATTCATCTTAAAAACATTTAAACCATAAATATAATAAAGAATTGCTATAATTTCATTCACATTTTGAATGGGCACAATCATGGTATGAGTTTTACCTAAAAAGTTTTATAGTTTGAGTGTTTAATTTAAGGGTTAATTCTGCTCTCTTCAATTAATTATTCGATTAATCGGGGAAGGAGAGAAGCCGCCCATTGCCAAAATGTCATATGGGTCCTCCTAAAGTGATTGATGGTCTCTCCAAAATCGATGCAAATAGTCCAAGTTGCTACTGCTGCCAAACTTGCTATAAATTTACAAAATTTTTGTTAAATTTTACAATAACTCTTAAAATTTTTCAACTTTTCTAAAAATTGCCAAAGTTGCTACAACTTGAAGGGCGTAGCAACAAAGTTACTCGTTGTGTTTTTCTTGTCAAAAACCAATACAAATGCGATCTACAACACCATGTTGGTTCTATCAAATACAATCAATCAATAGTATTTTTTTATATTTTATTTCCGTCCAAAACTAAACTTGTTTTTATTACTCGTTAAGAATCAATAATACTAACCCCTTAGCACTTTTTCTAGCCAAAATAGTACAAGGAGAAAGGGCTAGCCATGAGGGACTTTTGGATAAAGTTTATCACTTCCGATAAGGGGTTGTTTTAGATTACCTGGTAGGGGTGGTTTTAGGCTACCGATAGGGCTGGTTGATGTTGGTTGTTATGGGGTGCTTCGAGGCTAAGAGAGGGGAGCTTTAGTTGAGTGGAAGTTAACTTGGTGTGCTTGTGAGGGAGAGACTCGTTGTAGGGTGAAAGTGGGTTGTTGTGGGGCTATAGGTTGCTTGTGAGGATGCAAGATGGGGCACTCGGATAGGGGAGCTTTAGGTGAGTTAGGAGCCGGCTTGGCGTCCCGCAAGGGGTGTTGTGAGGGCCACTCGCCCTAGAATGCTATGAGAGAGGTTACACAGTACTGGGCGTGTAAGGGACGTTGGCCATGAGTGTGAGGGTCGTTGGCACTTGTGAGTCGTGGGGAGGTTTAAATCCCATTTTGGTTGTTTGTTTCAATGGAACCCCTAAATCTCATTTAATTAGGATTTTTTAAAAAAAATTTTCAATTATGTCCCCTCTTTATTTTAATTGAAGGACGAGAGGTTTTGATGTATTATTTTTTTTTTAATTTTACCCTCAATTTTCCTTTTTTCATCTCCAAACTTTTTTTTTTAATTAGCCATGTTCCTAGAACTAATCTAAGCTAATTGTTTCAATTGATTTTTTTTTTTTGTCTTTTTCTTTTATCTTTTTTTTTCTTTTTATACTTGGCATTTTTTTTCTTGTTTATTATTATTATTATTATTTTGTATTTTTACAATAAAAATAGAAGTAAAAAAATAATGAGAAAAAAAATTAGGTGTTAACATATATATATATATATAACAATTGATATAAATATGAAGATCGAAGGGATATCAATCCATTAGCATATTATAAGTTATAGTTATTTTATTTATTCTCCGATAAAAAGATGTATAAACTCAATAAAATTATATGTGATTATTCAAAGAAAAAATTAAATCAACCAATTTTGGTGCACTTATAACGGTGATAATTTTAATTTTGGTAAAATAGGTAACTGGAAGAAGCATAGCAATAGAGTACTGGTTGTGTGGATAATTAAAAAAAAAAACAGAAAGAGTAAAGTACTTGGTTTTGTAATTAATGTTTTAAAGTATTCTCATGATAAACTAATCTTTCATATATAATATGGATAAAGGTTAGTAATTGTATGTTTAAAAGTTTTTCTTAATGAAACATATTGATATTTCAGCAATTTTAGTTTATCTAATTATTATGTAATGAAAAAGAACCTTTTTTTATTATATAGTCCAAAAACCCAACCAACCTCCCAACAAATAAAAAAATAAAAATAAAGATGAAAATAAAAAGCTTATATGATATTGATATTTTGAAACTACACTACTTTTTCGTTGTATATTCACACAAAATGATCATACAATTTTTTATAGAAAGTATCTCTTAATTTATATAATAACCATATCAATCCTCATTTATTCACCACTATTCCCTGTATTGTATGTTAACGAAATTTGATTGCTTTATACATAAAATCCAAAAAGAATATGATTTCATACCTAGATTTTCAAACGAAACATATCTTAAGTTTCTTTTCCCGTTTTAATTTATGGAAAAAAAAAATTTTTGAATTCATAGTTAGAATGGAAAATACCTGTTTATAAAACTAATGGATGTGATGTCATAATTTACTCTCAAATTATTAGGATTGTGGTAAAATAAGATTTAGACTCCAAACTATTAATTCTTTTAGCAATTTTTTTTTCATTGTGTCTAATACCTAAAGTATTGATCGTTTGATAAATCACTTAAAACGACATCATTTTGAGCTTTTCATTTAAAAAAAAAAAATCATCTAATAATAGTTAGCTTAAGGAAGGTTAGATGATTTTGTTAGTTATGAGTTTAACTTTTATTATTAGATAATTAATGATGTGTAATGGATCTATATAGTAAAAAGATTAAACTATTAATTTTTATAAATTAATTTCAATTCTCAAAAGAAAAAAATATTTTAATTTTTTTACTACATGAAAAAAGACATTTTCTTAAGTATTTCACTTAACGATCAATAATTTAACTGTCAAATATAATAGAAAAAGATAAAATTTATCAAAAAATTTAATAGTTTGAGATGTAAATAATCTAAATTGAAAATAATTTATATTTTACTCTAACACCAATCATTCAAGAGTAAACTAGTTTGGCACCGGCACTCTCATTGCGGATCTCTATAGTAAAAAAATTAAAGCATATAGAAAATTGTAATGGATCTATATAGTAAAAAAAAAAAAAATTGAACTATTAATTTTTATGAATTAATTTCAATTCTAAAAAAAAAAATATATTTCAATTTTTTTCCTATATGAAAAACAACATTTTTTTTTCAAGTATTTCACTTAACGATCAATAATTTGACAATTAGATATAATAGAAAAAAGATAAAATTTATTAAAAAAAAATTAATAGTTTGAGATGTAAATAATCTAAATTGAAAATAATTTATATTTTACTATAACACCAATCATTCAAGAGTAAACTAGTTTGGCACCGGTGCTCTTCCGCGGATAGGCCAATGTTGGATGCAAAAGGTAATTATTGTTGTAGATAGAGCATTGTTGGATGTAAGAATGATGCATAGGAGCCTCAAACAAGTATAAAGAGACTCTAAGAAATTTGTCACTTCTCCACCTTAACAAAATCAAATTTTTTCTTTAATAATTAAAAAAAATTATATAAACAAAAAGAATAGAAACCATTAAAGTACAAACCAAAAGACTTAAGTCTATGTAATCAAAAGAATGCGAGTTTAAGGCATCCATAAAAAGTGCATAAACGACAATAGACATACTAAAAAGAAAACACTTAATTTAAAAACCTATAGTTATATTAAATTTAAGTCAAATACAAAGAAGAACTCATAACATTTTAAGCCCTAACATATATTCCTATCAATATTTTATAAAAATGTAAGGCCAAATTACAAGATGTTTTATACCTCAATTATGAAATTGATTTTACATAAACATTTGAGTAGAAATCTTAATGCACCGATGAATGGACAACCATTACCTTTATTAATGCAGCATCATCCTCTTCGTAGTTCCACCTATCTCCCCTATAAGAATGATACCAAAAATGCATTATGCAATTCTAGTTTACATGCATATCTTATTTGTCCATTATCTACTACAATTCTTTATGATGCATCTATTGGATATCAACAAAAATAAAGAAAAAATAGAGCAATAAAATGACCTAAAAAAATAGTGAAGGAAAAAAAACAGCACCCCTAAAAAAATCTAGAATAAAGAAGGTGGTTTTGGAGAAACTCATTTATCAATGATGAGATAACTTATTCTTCCGAGGAAACAAATAGGAAAATACATATATCATATATTTTTATCCTATTAGTGTATCTAAGAATTTGAAGCCACAAACACAAATTGGAAAAATAAACAATTCAAAGTATCTAAGTAGTGCACCAAGAAGGTTAATCAAGAAACTAAATAGTTACACCTATAGATGACTTTCATCGAGTCTCTACACACAAACAGACTCTTACGATCATAAGAGTAATGACCAAAAGCTTTAAACAAATAAGAGAGACTGAAAGAACATATATTGCAAAGAGCCTTTGTATCTTCACCTTCTAAACAACTATGTCTAAGTCATCAATAGTAAATCGAGTTGATAAGAACATAAATGTCTTTGTGTCTATGTGGAAATTCCTAGCAACATTCTTTTCGGATGATTTCATTCATGATAGAATTTACAAGGAATATTTTATAGGTAGATTCGGATCAATAACCGAGCATTGATTTTCTAATCTAAAATCTACAAGAAAAATACATCTTAACATGCTTCAAAAGATTTCACAACTACTATATAAGAAAAATCTTGAAACAAAAATTTGCAAATGGAAATAATTTTTTAAAAGCAACATTTTAATACTCTTTTTTTATTCCAACGTTTATACAACCAATGAAAGTTGAATAAATAAATTATCATATTCAAGTTTAGGATTAAATAAGCTTGAATCGATGTCTTGTCATTCCTCTACCAAAAAAATAAAAAAATATGCAACTCTATGCTATCAAGTGAAGCCATGATCATGATATATGTGGCATCACCACCATTCTTAATAAAATAAAGACAATAAGATCTAATATTTATGTCGTTCTTCAATAAAAATAAATATGTCTCGGATATTTTTTAATACACAAACAACATCAAAGGGATAATGACTGGAGAAAAAAAACCTAAAAGGAAATTAAACATATTTCTATATTTTTCTCTACTTCATCTTCAACACTCCACCTATTAATAAAAAAAAAATGAAGAAAAAAAAACATGATTAAATCAAGAAATAGAAAGAACCAATGAAATTTAAAAATGAAGTAACCAATATATATCAAACAAATGAAATTATTTCAAACACAACAAAAAAAAAATCAATAGAAAAAAAATTTGTAAAAACCCATTTGAATTGGAAGATTTCTAGTAGATATTAAGAATTTATTAAACCAAGCCTCGTATATCAAACTAATCAAACCACAAATTAGAGTCGACAAATGTTCGATCATTAAAAGAAGAAACCCTAAATTAAAAAAAAAAATTACAAAATTTATAGATTAGGACAAACCAAACACATGAATGTTTTCTTGTATGTATTCTTGTGTGGGAAAGTAGAAAAAAATCAAAAGAACTATTGTGAAAATAATAGAATATGTCACACTATATTTTTAAAATAAAACCATAAAGAAAAAATCAAGCTAGCTTCAAATAACAACTAATTTTTTGAAACAAAACCATAACTCACTTGTTTTTCAAGCCTCCATCAACCCCACTCATGTTGTGGAGTATAAAATCATACACAAATCCATTTGTGTTTAACTAAACAATAACCCCAAAAGATATTTTTCTTCCTCCCATATCTTTTTTGTCTTCCTTTTCTTCACCAATCTATTAACGAAAAAGGGAAAAAAAAAGAAAAAAATTAATAAAGTTTTAAAAGAAAAAATATGGAACTCAAATAATCTAATTTGAGAGCTTTAAAACACCCTAAAACTCACATAAAGTAAAATCTTTCTTCTTCAATTTATTAGAATCACCATTCTATTGCATCTCTCCCTACTCATCTATTGTCATCTCCTCTCGCCCTCTATTTTTCCTTTGGTTTCATCTCTCTCTCTCTCACCTTAGCCAAAAAGATGCCTCTCCCTCTCTTTTTTCTATGTTCCTTGTACCCTTCTCTATCCTTCTTTATTTATTTTTTCTCTTTTCTAGGTAGTTAAAGAAAATAATCAAGGAAGAGATAAAAGTCTGTATCTTTTCTAGGTAGTTAAAGAAAACAATTGGATATGATGGTTACAACCTTATCAACAATAAAAAATAAAAGTCTAAAATAGACCACTCGTTGACAATTTAATTGAAAAAAATTAAAAGAAAAGGGAAGAACAAAAGGAGAAGATACGGAAGAAAAAGGTGGAAATGATGAAAAAGGGCATAAATGGCAAGAAGAAAAAAACAAACAAACAAATGGTGACAAAGTAATATGACACAACCACCGAGTGGCATCAAAGCAATTAAACAAAAAATCGAAGGGTGCAAAATAAGTAACTTGCAAAACAACAAAAGCTAGCCAAATAATTAAATTAAAAAATCATCCAAAAGTAGGAAAAGCCAACCAATCCAACGATGAAAAAACAACAAAATCACACACAAACAACAATTAGCGAGCTAAGATGCAACAAAAGAAGCATTACGGTGCAAATAAGTGATAGTCCACGAGTGAAGTTGAGTCACGAGTAAACGGTTTTTAAACAGTCGACATCCCACCTCTTTTAGTTTTTCTTACAAGTTGCTTTCTTACTCTATGCTTATAGGTGAAACTAAATATATTTATTTCAGTTTGATAACATATAATATATAGTTTATAAAAAAAATATATTAAATAAAAGATAAAATTTAATCTAATTTTATATTTTTAATCAAAATTTTGCATCTATTTTTTTAAAATAAATTTTGTATTTAAAAAAGAAAACATGATTTTTTTTTCTTTTTCATGCATTTATTTTTAAATAAAAACTTGTAACAATCTAAATATAAAATTTACAAAAAAAATTTAATTTTTTTTCATAACATTGTATCGAAAAAATAAAGCATCAATTAATATAAAAAACATGTATAAAAATTAATTAATAAATCTTTTTTTATTCTTGTTTAATACGAATGAGAACATTTGAATTATATTTATTTAAAAAATAATAAATAATATTAATATAAAAAATTACATTTGAATTATTTGACAGTTCTTCTAAAATATTATTTTAATTATTTTATTTAAAAATATATATAAATAATAACAAATGGTTGGTATTATGAGTAAAGATGCATAGTTAATTTTCAATAAAATCAATAGCTCTAATGTATTTTTTTATACATCATAATCGTACTCATTGTGTCGAGTGTGCAACATAAATTGATTTTTTTAAAATTGTAAAAAATATATTGAACTTAGTAGAGTGTCATAAAAAAACTATAAAACTAATTTTGATAAAATTTGATTATATAAAGAATAAGTAAAGAAAACATGAAAATTATATTTTGAAAAATTAATTATATATGAAAAATATGCAAAAAAATATATATTGAAAGTCCATGCATAAGAGAAAATAAATCATATTTATTAACATATAAAATTACATAAAAAACAATAAAAAAATTAATTTGATGATAATTTTTATAAGAAACAAAAAATTAAAGAGATAAATTTTAAATAATAAGAATAATATATATATATATATATATATATATATATATATATATATATATATATATATATATATATATATTCTAAATCTAAAAACATATCATATATATTTTATAATCGTGAGCTTATGTGAAAAAATAATTGGTTTTTCTTAATTTTTCACAACTAATTCAATAAATAAAAAAGAACATAAATTAGTGAAAAAAAGAAGAAGAGAGAAAAATTATGATTGATTTTTTTTTAAATAACTTTCACCCAATTGAATAATAAAAAAAATAAAATGATGGAAAAAATCAAAGGAAAAAAAAGGTCCGGAAGCCGAATGTAGCGACCTAATACGGTAGGCCCATAGACCAAATAGCCCAAGGGATCAAATTTTTATCATAAAACTCCAAAAACTAAAATGAAATATTATGTAAACTTCATATATAAATGTCCAAAAATAATTAAAAAAATCACAAAAATGCATCTCTTATATACAATATATGAATAGTTACTTTTGAGGAGATGACCGAGTGAAAATCACTGTTCGAAAACGAAATGTGTTTTTTTTTTGTTTTAAAAAAAAACTAGGTTTTCACCGAGCACTACGTTGCGGCTTGGACAGAACATCTAAAATTATTTTATTTTGAAAATTTGTACTACATTGTGAATCAATCAAAATATTGAAACATAGATTAAAAAAAATCTATTCAATTTTATTATTTTTTATTAAAATTTTACGTTTGACTTGATATTCATTATATTTTTCATAAATGTTTGGCAAAAATTTTTTTTTCCTCATTTATTTGATTCTTAATTAAAAACTTGTAATAATCTAAAAATAAAATCTAAAACTCCATGAATTTTTAACTAAAAATTTATTTTGTAAATTATGTTTTCAAAAAATCTAATTCAAATTCTCTAATATATATATATATATATATGTGTGTGTGTGTGTGTGTGTGTGTGTGTGCGCGCGCGCTATCAATTTAAAAATTCTAAAAGTTCATTATATAAATTATATAAAATTATTTTCTAAAAAATATAATCACATTCTAAAATTTTATTTAAAAATTTATGCATAGAGAATGATAAATAATATTTAAACAAAATAAAATTGTAAAATAAAAATTAATTGGATGATAATCTCTATTAGAGATGACAAATTGAAGAAATAAAATTTAAATAATGAAAATGATATAATTTAAAATATATGTTTATGTTAAAAT
The DNA here is from genome assembly GCA_963924115.1 of Dovyalis caffra. Taxonomy (NCBI): domain Eukaryota; kingdom Viridiplantae; phylum Streptophyta; class Magnoliopsida; order Malpighiales; family Salicaceae; genus Dovyalis; species Dovyalis caffra. The sequence continues at coordinate 6,522,496 of CAWUPB010000994.1, forward strand.
ATAAAAACATATCTTTTTTTTTCTCATCAAACTGCAAAACAAAAAAAAAAAGTAGCGTTTGACATTTCAGAATATTCACCTAAAAATATTTAGAAAAAAATTAAAAAAATAAAAAAAGATGCCGAGCTAAGAACTAGGCATGTGTGCTTGGGTGTGGAGGACCAAACCCTATCGGGAAAGTTGTTGTTTTTTTTTTTTTTTTTTTTTGGAAAAAAACACTACAATTTCTAACGAGCTAGTGTTCATAAAAATGTTGTCAAAAAATCATGTTTTTGATTTACGGCTTCTCCAAAGCCAAATTCAATCCTATGTTTTTTAAAAAATAACTTACAATCACAAAAATAATGTTAAAAAAAAAACTATTTTACGGTCTCAAAATTCATCTTAATGCACACAAAAACATAAAATTTCAAATCAAACTAAAAAAACTTAAAATATTTTCGAATCATGATCTATCTCTGGAAACTATTTCATGGTTGGTAACCACCACTAAAAATTAGAAAAATCATGTTATTTTCAGCTTCCCCAAAGCCAAATTCAATCCTTTCTTTTTTTTTTTTCAAAAATAACTTACAATCACAAAAATAATGTCAAAAAAAGCTATTTTAGAGTCTTAAATTTTACTTTAATGCACACAAAGACATAAAAATTCAAATCAAACTAAAAATTTTTAAAATATTTTTGAATCATGATCTATCTCTCGCAAACTATTTCATGGCTTGTAACCACCACTAAAAATTGAAAAAATCATGTTATTTTCAACTTCCCCAAAGCCAAATTCAATCCTTTTTTTTTATTCAAAAATAACTTACAATCACAAAAATAATGCCAAAAAAACTATATTATAGTCTTAAAATTCATTTTAATGCACACAAAATACATAAAAATTTAATTCAAACTAAAAAACTTAAAATGTTTTCGAATCACGATCTATCTCTTCAACCCATTCTATGGCTTGTAACCACCACTAACAGATTATATTCTTCAAGATGAACAAATTATCGGTAATATCGATGATAGATGTGGCGGGAATGGCCCTCACCTCTCTCTCTCTCTCTCACCCTCTCCTATAAGGATTTAAGGACCATATGGTAACATAAATAAAGTTTGAGATCGAAACTTTTTTTTACTAAAAACATGAGAGACTAAAATGCAAAAATACTAATAAACAATGAAAATAAAAAGTAAAATTGAGTGATAGTAAGCGAGTGCAATTGGGTGTTGTGAATTAACATTCTCTTTTTAATGTTTTAATTAATAAAACTTTACAACCTACAATCATTTATTAGGCGAGTTAAGAATTGATTTTAATAATTAATATCTAATAGTTAACGGAGTATAAGAAAAAAAGTATTATTAAGATGTATTGAATTTACAACCACTATAAAAAAATGAAAGATTAATTCTAAACTAAACACTATCAATAGTTAATTACAACGCAAGCTAGATGTTCATTTATTCTATTCGATTAAGAGCACACTTGCTCAAAAATTGCTCACCTATGCAAGAACAATACAAATTAAACGGGTTTCGAGTCTTGGTTATTATACATATATATTTTGTTTGCAATCTAACAAAATATAAAATTATTAACCATAATAGATATAGTTATTAAGCTGTAAAAATCTTGCTTGTTGTTCTAAATTACATATTATTTATACTATTTTCACGTAGTTGATGCGAATATAGTGATAGATAAATTATAAATTAGTCTCACTTGCTTTGAAAAATGAATTAATTAGTCCTTCGATTTCAAAAAATAGTTATTTAATCTTTTTAACTAGTACACACCATAACTAATTTATTTTTTATTTTTTAAAATGTCTTCTCTTCTCATCAATCTTTTTTTATATTTTTATCCATTTTTTTAATTTTCTATTTCTTAAAACAAAAAGTAAAAAAAAAAATTGAAAAATAGAAAAAGGACAAAACTATTAGTTTTTGAAACCAAATGAACTAATTAATTTGTTTTCCTAAGAAAGAAGGACTCATTTATAATTTACTCTTGAATAGCAATTTACTCATCTCCTACGAAATACGGGAAAAAAAAAGCAATAACAGTAGCATTAAATGCTATGTTAAAAAACAAAGTAAAATCACAAAAAAAGTCTAAAAGACAAATAAAAAAAGAGAATCAAGTGAGGGTAAGTGTGGATTTTCAAAAATCCATCGAGTGACGATAAGTGTAATTAAGAGTAAAAGAGAATGTCATTTATAGTGTAGAGGAAAAAAAATGATGAAAAAGGGCTAAAGAAGAAAATTAAAAAAAAAGAATTAGTCAAAAGGCAAATGTGTATTTTCCCAAATCTATCGAGCTACGAGTAAAAGTAATTAAGAGCAAAAAAAGAGGTCATTTATAACACAAAAGAAAAAAAAAGAAAAACCCAGCTCAATCTACAGTAGAATTAGGTGAGAATGAACCGTTTAGTAATAGAAAATCCATGTCCTATTTTATTATTTTATTATTTTTTATTTTTTTTGTTAATAATTACGCCATTAAAACAAAACTAATGTTAACATGTTGGAAGTCCACTAAAATTCAGAAGCCCAAGAGAACCTAAAGACAAAAGCCCAGGAAAGACACTCACACGTGGATAGAGAACGGCCCAATAAATATCTCATATTTCTGGGTTTCAAGATACCCAGTAAAGAGAAATATAGTTTCACTGGGCCAGGCTTCCATAGTCATGGAGAAAATTTTACAGGCTAGATGGGGCATTTAGGAAGTCAGAGAAAAAAAATGGGTACATATAATGAAGTCTCTCTCCTTTAAACCGCAGTCAATTCCCAATTGGATTTTTCTTTCAAGAAGCAGCAGGTAGAGAGAAAGAGAGACGCACATCGAGACGCCGATTTTAGCACTTCAAAACGCAAAGGTTCTCTCTGCCTCCTCTCCCCTATACTGCAAAATCCATAAATCATCATCGATTTCTTGTAAATTTTAAGATCAATTCTAATTGATTAAAAAAAAAAATACAAAAGTAAAAAGTTAGGGTTTGCGTTGGCTTTTTTCCGATCGACTATCTAACCGGATTCAAATTAAAATAAAAAATAATTTAAATCAATACCAATTTCGAATAACAAGAGATTATAATTATAATAGTAATTCATAGAAATTTCTGATATTGAAGCAATTTTTTATTTATTCAATGTTTAGATGGATCTGCAAGAACAGTTAGATAGATTCAAGAGGCAGCAAGAGAAGTGTCAGTCTACCCTTACAAGTATTGCGAAATCAAGGCCGTCCAAATCCAGTGCGACTCAGAAAGCTGTTTCGGTAGCTGCATCGCCATCTACGAATGCGAGGACTCCTGCTCCTGCTGTCAAATTTTCTAATGATACGGAGAGGCTTCAGCATATTAATAGTATTCGAAAAGGCCCTGCCGGAGCTCAAATCAAGCGTGTGATAGACCTGCTTCTGGAGGTAATAGTTGAATTCGTAACTGTTGTTTTGATTCCCTTCCGAATCATGATGATTATGGGTTAGTCGTATGGATAGAAAGAACGATAGCGTTCAGCATTGATGTTTGTGGGGTCTTATTGAACATTGTTTGCATAGCAAAGTTTGAAAGAAGGATTAGGTGAATCGAAGTTACTGAGCTGATCAAGATGTGAACCATCCGTCTTATATTCAAATAAAAAGGTTGGGGGTGTTTGATATCTCAAATTTAAGTGATTGCCTATGATCATTGCAAAACATGGAATGTTGGCTAAGATTAATTGTCAATGAATTCTGTCAATGTGAACTGTAGTGCTTTTGTGGAAGAAATTAACTTTGCAAACCTTAAAAATGATGTTTTCTGGTATATGCCTTTCAGGAGTCTTTTCCTTGTGAGTGTTTCATTTTCCTATTCATGTTGGTGCTTCTTTTGGACCATGTCCTAGGATTGTGCCCCTCTCTTTTTTAGGCCCTTTTAGAACACCATTTTATTAATATATGACATGCTATGTTTTATACCCTTTCTCTTTTCAGCTCTCTTGTGAGATTTTAAATGTTATGAAAAGGCATGTTGAGCTTTTTGGACTGGTTGGGTAGTTCCATTGCTTTATGTATTGGTTAATCTTTTGAAATTACTGATATTTTAGATTTTAAAGGATCCTCTTCATTAATTTTCTTCGTTTATCCTGCACCAAGTGTTAGGTTCTTGCACTCCTTCATTTTGGCCCTTTTTGGTGTGTTATGTTACAGGAAAAGAAATTTGCTTGTTATGCATTATGGTGGCAGGAATTATATTTCCCACTTCTCCGCTTTCATTTTACTTCTCCCTTCTGATCTTCCTTGTTGAATTTTAAATCTCATGATAAGCTAATTTAATCCTGTTTTGGGAGGAGTTGAGAAGCATCCCCTTCCTTACGACTTCTCTATTTTTGCACGTTTGCAGACAAGGCAAGCCTTGACCCCTCAACAAATAAATGACCACTGTTACGTTGATATGAACTCCAACAAAGCTGTCTTTGACAGTTTGACGAACAACCCAAAAGTGCACTATGATGGGAAACGCCTCTCGTACAAGGTGACTCTCACTATTATATACCTACAAACCCTGATAGATTGGCACACTTTTGGATCAGTAATTAAATAATTGTTACTGATTTGGTATCTGCCTTCTTTTTCCTCTTTGATGGAATCACATTCTGAGTTTTGAATTGTCTATAGTCCAAGCATGATTTGAAGGACAAGAATCAACTCCTTGTCTTGATACGGAAATTTCCAGAGGGCATTGCTGTCATTGACCTTAAGGATGCATACCCAAATGTGATGGATGACTTACAGGTATCTTTAATTGCTGAACAATATGTTTCTATTTGGTTGGATTTATGCATATGTTTCCATGATTTTTATATCAAAAAAAGACTGAACCTCTGAGAGAGAGATCAATTTTACACAGAAGGCATGTATGCAACATCTTATGCTTGACTTTTTTTTCCCCAACTCTTGAAGGTTGTCTGCATAAATGAAATCTCAATGAACTCTGTAACATTGTACTGAAAACATTGGTGGGTTATATAGTAGCGTTTCCTGTGGTCCTCGCTTGTTGCTGAGGCTAGGAGGGAACAATTGGGGGCTCTTTTCCCCAATTTGATGGAAGCAAAATCTTTAAAAAATTCACATGGTTGTTCCTTAGTTGAGCTTGTTTGATAGTTAAGTCCTGTAGAGCAGAACTCCAGTCTGACTTTACAGATTTTGAGCTGAGCCCAAACAAGCTTAAAGGTGCGGCTCAGTTTGGCTCAATTTTTCCTCTTGAAAATGAGTAGAGCATGAAGTAATTTTTTTAGTACCGCATTCTCTCTTGTCTTTGTGTGTATGATGAATATTGATGATAAGTCAGTGTCCTAAGGAAAGTTTTGAACAGAATTGTACTTATATTCCAGGCTTTGAAAGCTGCAGGCCAGATTTGGCTGCTATCAAACTTTGATTCGCAGGAGGATATTGCCTACCCGAATGACCCCAGGATGGTCATTAAGGTGGACGATGACCTTAAACAGCTCTTTCGAGGGATTGAGTTGCCTCGAGATATGCTCGACATTGAGAAGGATCTTCAGAAGAATGGGATGAAACCTGCCACCAATACTGCAAAGAGGAGGGCTGCAGCTCAGGTCCAGGGCATTTCCACTAAGCAAAAGGCCAAGAAGAAGAAGCATGAGATCAGCAAGAGAACTAAGCTCACCAATGCACATCTTCCAGAACTTTTTAAAAACCTTGGTTCTTGATACTATGGGACTAGATTGCTCTGTTGTTTAGCACAGCTCAGAAGATCATTTATAGCTGAGATACACTATACTCTTATGCAAAGTTACCGGATGCCTTGGAAGTTGAATGACTCGTGTAGATTGGATGTACTCTGGAGTTCAGATCAAATGTGTCCTGCCTGTCAGAATTTTATATGCATTCATCATCTCTATCCCAGTCCACTCGCTTGGCCTGATCTCTTGATTCCATTGTGATTATGCCCATAAACAGGGTTGCGTTCGTTGGACACAACTCCATTATAGTGGAGGATAGATTGCAAAGTTCCGTATTCTGGCATAGTTTCATTTTATCTGGACTCGTGCGCTGATGCCAAGGTTTCAATTTTATGGTCAAATATTCATTATGAGGTGGACTTGGATATTATAATTAGAATAAAAGTTGGGCTATTTGCATCCCATCGCATGGGCATACTGCATTTGGGTGATGGACTCTAGCTCGTGTTTAATGGCAAAAAATTGCTATCAATTTTGACAATTTTGGAACTTTATTATTAATTTAGGTTAATTAAATCTCAAAATATTTTTTTGTTTTTAAATAGATGTGATCTTTATTTATTGCTTTTAAAGATCAATGTTCTTTGATCATTAATATTTGAGTGTTTTTTTTTTTTTAGTTTAATTTGGTCAGAATATGTTCTTTATAAAATTTCATAATGGCTATTCTTTAGATTTTAAAATTAATAAAACTTCTGAAAAAGAACTTAAAAATACATATAATCAAATAGAAAAATAAAAGTATAAAGACTCGATTAGAAATAAAATAAAATATTTATGGTTATATGGTGTATGTATTAAAATGTTGATGTGTCAATTTAATAGTCATGTAAAGATAAATTTATATAAAATTTTGATTTAAAAAATTAAAAATTTGCATTAATGACAAGTTGTCTATATTATTGTCATTAATATAAATTTTTAATTTTTTAATCAAATATTTGTGTTGTTAAATTCATGATGAAATAATTATTAAATGGGCATGTCGTTATGCCAACCTACCAATCACGTGAGCATGAATATTTATTTATTTTTAATCAATTATTTATATTTTATTTTTTATTTAAATATATATATTTTTATTTTTTTATTTGATTATCTATCTTTTTAATTTTTTATGAGTGGTATTAATTTTGAAATTTAATCAATAGATATTACACAATTTTATGTGGATTATATCAAACCCTTTAGCTCCTAGGCCCTTCTTGTGCCCGGGCGTAAAGGCTTGTGATTGGCTAACATCTAGATGGTCGTGCATCATAGTTCATGGTTGCCTTGGTGCCAGAGGTTTGAACTCGAGGGAACATTAATATCAATGAAACTACAATTTATTGGCTGCCAGGCCCTTTCCATGCACTATGGTGGATCTATGGAAAGTAGGTACCAACGAAATTTCTATCTTTCCACTTGGGCCGTGTAAGCTGAAAAAACAAGTACATCAACCAAGCATTATGCTGGTTTTTCCAGGCGTGACATTTGGCTAAATTAATAATAAACTTGAATTCTATGTGACTTATAGATTATTGCATTTCATTAGAATTGACTTGAGTTGTAATCAAGCTTTGTTTGATTCTTCCTTGCCTTTCCAATGAGTGTCACAAGTTCACACGCACAAACGTATTATATGGCTGCTTAAACACAAGAACATATGCTCTTAATTTCTTGCTCAAGCAAGAAAATGACTTTTATTGTATTTGGTATCTCTTGTGCAAAATCCTTTTTAATTAAGAAAGCAAAAGCAACTTTTCATGATGACTCGAGCAATCTCATAAATCTTTTCTCAAAGATACATTAATGACTGGGAAAAGTGGTGTACCATACGGCAGGATGTATTCTTCTATTTTATTTTCAGGGACCCATGTCAGTGAGCATTCTGATCTGTCTCCATGGAGGTTTGGCTCATGTCACCAGTAATGGCTACTATATATTAATGGATTTCTGCATACTTTGCTTGACTACTTGCCAATGCCAACTTAATTTAGTCTTGTGTTAGTTATATATCTATTCTTCTCATTAAAAAAAGAAAAAAGAAAAAAAGAGAGAAATAAATTCCACAGACGGTAGTTTGCATATGCAATAAAATCCTTCATGTTCTCCATGCCTTTTTTTTAATAATGGAAGTTACATCTCGGAATCCTTGCAGAATTTATAGGTTGACCTCTTGAGCATAAAACAATATATATATATATATATATATTGACATGGGCACACACATGAACCCAAATATTGTATTTATGCTCTCTTTTATTCATGTATAGCGAAAATTTGCCCCACCCTCAAGGCTATACTAGCAATAAGGTAATAGTAAATCGAAAATCAGTTGGCCTTTTATACATATTAGCTATTTATTGTTTGACTTCTTCTGTACTATAAACCAGAAAAGGATCTTGCAAGTATGCACACATACAGTCGGTGGCTACAGCCAATTTAATAGACCGTTTCTTGTATTTCATCTGTAGTTTATAGGCATTAACTCCCCATTTCACAAGTTTTGACCTTTCTCATCTCTTAAATTTTTCTGAAGCTTGTACTGGGTAATTAGCAGACGGAGGACATGATGAACTCAATAGCTACTGTAATTATTATTATTATTATTTTTTTCTTTATTATCACATAATATTGCAAGTCTACAAGGATAAAAGAAAGCAGAGAAATTGACATTAAACTCTCAGAAAATTTCTTACATGTGCGAAATACCTTATCACATAATTTTTACAATTCAATCAATTACAATTACAGAGAAAAGTACTTACGTCAAAATTTCAATATTTTCCAACTGTATATCAATTATATATATTTGAAACAAAGAGAAAGAAAGAAGAAAAGAGAGAGGTAAAGATATGCACTCTAAACTGCAAAAAGATATGTATACAACTGAATACAAAAATAAAACTAACTATAACCACAAGACTCCAATCATCAGTTGTGGAGTGGGTTTGGCCCCCCTGGAACTGTTCTAAAAGAAACTCCATAAACTGGGTCATCTTTCTCGTCTTTGCTGGATCCTTCAGGAGCTTGTGCAGGGAAATGCAATGAAAACTGAGGAGACACCTCTGTTTCAGCAGCTGCTTTCTTTGTTTGATCACCTAAATTTATATGGAGGTGGCGGCAACTTGAGAGCTGGCTAACAGCGAGGATGATCATCAAGAAAAGAAATGATGAGAGCCTTTGATTTGGAATTCTCATGGTTTTGATGAAGAGAATGCAACAGAAGAGGTGATATATAGCAGAAATAAGCCGCAGCTAGTTGAAATATTGGAGTTTAATTATGTGGTAAATAACTAGAGAGGAAGGAAGGTAGAGGTGTGAAGTCTTTTTATTATGGAATCAAGCACCTGTGGTGAAGAAACAGCCAAAGCTCTTTACAAATCCTCTTTCAAATGCCAGAAATGCCCTTTACTCGGTATTGCATTTAAGGTCAGATCATAGAAAAAACAACTAACACTAAATTCAATTAAATATTTATTTTCTTCTTATTTTTTCTACTGGGATCCTTATGGATCATGCCAGATACGCATTCCATGACTTGTCCCTTGACTTGGTGTACTGTTGCGCGCGTACGTATGGTTGTTTTTTTTTTTTTTTAAAAATTAATTTTAACAATTGAAATATTCTTAAATTTACTTTCATTTATCAAGATTAAGATATTTCTTTCCGATCGAATCTTAAATATAAAAAATAAACCATCAATACAATTAAATAAAATCCTTTTTATTTAAGTTTTAATCAAGCTGTTGATTCTCTATATATGAGAATTTCTTTCTTCCATCTTCAATTAGATTTGATTTAATTATAAAAAAGAATATATTAATTAACTACATGATTTATTATGAATACCTTAAGAATGATAATCTATGTGCTATTTAAAATCATTCTAATTATAAGTGTGAAAAGTGTTTGAAAATTGTCAAAAAAATATTTCAATATAAAAGTTTAAACTATTAAATTATGTTTCATGAATAGTTTTATATTGCTCATTAGTTTATTCATTTAAATAAAAATCATTTGAATTTAAAATTTATATATATTTATTATTATTTTATATTTAATTAGAAGAAAAAGTGAAGATAATGAAATTTCAACTCGTAATTTTTTTATCATCAATATTTAGTAATATATTAAATAATTATTTTAATTTAAAAATTTAAATTATTAGTTAATACTCGGAAAAAGGTTTATATTATTATTTAACCAAAACATATTTACAGCCATAGGCTACACGAAGTAGAAAATTAAAAAGGCTAGTTTGGTACTTTGAAACCAGCTTGAGTGCAACTTTGAAAGACAGTTTTGGTGAAGAACGTTGACTTTACATTTGTTAGATCTCTCCTATTCTTATGGTCCGATGATTCGGGCTAGCTTTGGCCGTGTCCGCAAATATTCATTATTGGTGAAGACTCGAGGTACGTTCCTCTGACACGTGCCACATGTTCTTTGTACTAAGATGCATAGCTTCATCACATGCATGTTCTTGCTTCTAAGTTATTGGTATAAATTCTAATTCGACATTAAGAAGATGTCTACGTACCATTTAACTCGGTTAATTGCAACTTATTAAATAACAGGTTGTACTATACATGTAGGCACATTCTAACTCTGGGATCCTGTGATTTTTCTATTTTTATGTTCTCCTCCGATGTGTTTGTTGGTTGGACAGTGCAGTGCAGCATATAAGGGAAATTAATGGCACCTACTCAATGTTTAAATTGTTGTTGCAGCATTGCCATTCCATCTCTGAATTAATATTCATTTCAGATGTTTAGTTTTTGAAATAATATCAATATTTATCGATAGAATAAAATTGGTTAGTTCCTTTAACTGCTACTAACTTTAGTTAAACTATCAAGTAATTTATAACTGGAAAAAAATAAAATATTTTGAAATAAATGATCTAGCTGTTCCGGTGATGATAAGCAAATGGTATACTCATGTGTAGAGAAAAATAAAGCGATGAAATGTGGAAAGAAACAAAGCTTTTGGTTCTGTTTGGAGGCAGAAGATGTGCATAGCTAGATGGTCAACAATGATAAAGCGAGCATGACATATTTGGCGTTGATTCATGGGACACATGATTTCCATTAATAAAAAAAATGACAAAATATATAATCACACTTCATCCCTTTACTTTTTTACGATTGATTATATATATATTGGCTTAAATTATCTCCTCCGTCAACTTCCAATTGGATGGAGGTTTCCCTAAATGAATGTTACATGTTACGATGTAATTGTTTAGAGGAACTCAAATTTGTCTTCAATTACAAATAGAGGGGTTAATTAGTTTCATTCAGATAAAAGGGGTTTGATTTGATCAAATGTATAAAATAAAGGATCTTCACTTGATTTTAAGTCATTGCTAAAAAATACTAGAGCTTTTTGCATGGGACCCAAAAGTCAAATGCCACATCAGCTGACAGGAATTCCAAGTTATAATTTCACTTGTTTAAGAGTCATGAGGCAGAAACGATTTTTCCCATTAGATGATTGAAAAAGGCTATAGAAATTTGGCCAACGAAATAATAAAAAATGTGACTGAAAAAATGCGGTTTGAAATTGTAGAGGATGGCGTCCGTGTATGGTGAATCCAGTGTCCTTTCCCCGGAATTCATAGCAGCAGGTTCGGGAGTGGGTCCACACTAATCCATTGCGATGAGTTCAAGATCATTATTGATGATGTAGTTTGATCCTTTAGTGTCCTAATATAATGGATGTTAATTTAATGTTCATACTTGTAAAACAAGCCTTTTTCTAGTGGTTGAATTAATTTAGGAAAAAAAATATTTGGCTGCAATAGACCATAAAAATATTAGCTCTTGTATATAATAGATGATAGTATAATTATTTTAAACTCGGAGAAAAGAACTTATTATTTTTATTTTATCAATCATTATATAAGATAACGTGTGATCAACTTATATTGGATCAAGAATAGAATTATCTTTTCCTATGTACTCAATAATTTTTCACATTTATTTGAGAGTTTGGGATCATTTTAGGCGATAGTCATTGTTTGATGGCAATTATAGTTATAGGTAGTGATGATGTAATAAGAATAATATAGAAAGCCATGTTTGTATTAAATGAATGTCCTTTTTATTTATCAAATGAGTAGAAAAACATCTTCTTTGCTTGGGCCATTCCTTTGTATTGATTACTGCAAGTCTTGTCCGATCATGGTGGCTATTGACGGATAGTCGGGATTATTCTATTCGAGTGAGCTTGTGGCTAGATGATATTTGAGTGGACCACGAAGACATGTGTCATGAATGATCATGTAGGTACATCAATAAAATCATTAAGCCTTTGGCAAGTATACTTGATGAAGACTCGATTCACATATGAAATTCATGAACTAGAAATTTCTTACTTGCCTTTTTAGATTTGACCTTAGTTGGCATATGAAAACTCATTTATTTTTTTTGTAAATTCAATAGTTGTGTGGTCACATGAGAAAACTAAACATTAGCGTGTAAAAATGTACAAAGGAATTGGATAGATTAGGTCGTTTAGAGTCTCTCATGTTCATCAAATAATGTCCACCTTAGTCAGTTTGTGGGGCTGATTGGTCTCTATTGGATTGGGTTTGCCTACTAGACTTGAGATCTCAAGTATTCAATGCTAAGGATTCATGCTCTTTTGTCTATAAATAGGCAATGATGTATTTGTCTTCTCAATGTTGATGCTTTTTTTCCTACTATAGTGCACTTCAGAGAGTTGATGCGGAGTTACTAATGGGTTATTACTTATCTAGATATTCTCTAAGAGATCGTTGATGCAAAAACATTTCTAGGAAAATCTTTCTTTGCAAACATGAGAAATATTGATGGACTAAGGCTTTTGAGGGATAATTTGGTCTATTGTGGAGTTTTTCTTCTCTAGTGAGTTATCGGAACTTTGATAGGTACTCTTTTTCTTTTCCTTTCATGTAGTGTCTAGTTGGAAAAATTATAGATTTAAAGAGGATGGGAGGTGTGTTTGAGGCTTTTTGTAATAGTGAAAGAGTAAACCTTAATATAGGCATGTAGTTCTTTTTGGAGTACACAAAGGTCCGCATCATCCTTTATAGAAGGTAATCACGGTGTAGTTTTTGAGAAAGGATAACTGTATTTTTTCATCGTTTAGGATGAAATTACCTTATAGTCGTTCTTAACGAAGTGATAGGATGGGAATGCCCAAAACTAGAGCCATGAAAAGAACATAAAGATAGTTGTTCCTACTTGTATGACTTATTACAACTATAAATTTCCTTTGTTTGGGCTTATGGTGGAAGGTTTTAACATTTTATTGAAAATATTAGCCGGTTTGGATGAACTATTTTTGTTGCTTTTTAAAAAATATATTAGAGATTCAAGATGGAGAGACCGACAACTAAAGCCATGGAAAGAAACATATAGATAACTATTTCTATTTGTATGACTAATTACAACTATAATTCTTCTCTCGTTGGGTTTATGATACAAGGTTTTTTAGCATTTTGGTAGAAGTGTTAGTCGACTTCATCCAAATAAATTGACCATTTTTGTTGCTTTTAAAAATTCTATTAGAGATTCAAGATTATCCTATTTTTAAAATTTTTTGTGTATTCTCATTTCCTAGCAGAGAGTACTAGAGAAGAGAGTGGGAGGCTCTATGTTTATACATTCCTAACTAGGGAGACAAATCCATTGAAATGAGTTTTTTGTGGAGATTACCGACCTAGTCGGCGATTATAGAAAAAAAATAGTTTATTATTAAGTATATGAGGCTTACACCCACGAGTAAATGTTGGTTAATTTGGGGATGCATTCCTTTTCGGAGAAGGTTTAAAGATGTTTGTAATGCCATCCCAACTCAACTTAGTTCGACTTGGATTTTTAAGAATGATTGAGAAGTAAGAGTGGTAAGTATCGAATTAACCTTTTAGATAAGAGTTTGTTATTAACTCAAAGTTTGGAAAGTTGTTATGCTAACCTTAAGCATTTTTTTCCTTTTGAATTTTGATTACCGATACACTTTTGCTTTTTAATAGTTACCAAAGTGTTTGAAAAAGAATTTGACCTAAGAGAGTTTAGGATAAAGCTTAAAGAATCTAATAGGAAGATGGTCTCAAAGGGGAACATTAGTAGTGTTAGGATATCCTTTTCTTCTTCAAGGGCAATAATGATAAGAAGGATAATGCTTGTGAGGCCTAAACCTGTATAAGAAAGAGAAGGAGGATTGATTTCCCTTTTCTTAGATTGGGTGCTTCACAACATAAAGTTCAAGGCTTTTACTTATCTTTGAACCTATGATTTAAGCCACTTCTCCCTCAATAGGGTGAATTGCTCCTTTTCTAGTATAACTAACTATCCAATAATCTGGTGTGGGAGTTTATTTTTTCTATTTAAAAGGGATTGTCCAATATCGAGCTATTTGAGTAAGGAGACTACTATGGGTCCCTCTATTGCTTCGGGACTAGGGTCTATTCCTACTCTTTCATTAGAGGGGTTTTGTCTAAGTATGAATTTTTTTAGAGATAGCTTCATTTTGTGAGGTAGGAAAGGATAAGAGGTCATATGTCCGCTTGGGTAAGTTTCTTTGCTTCCTTGAAAAATATAAAATTTTAAGGTTGTTTTAACCAATAATATAAAAAGGGTAATGCAATTGGCTTTAATTGTAAGTATTTTTTTCCTTTTTTTGTTTTGAATTTTGGTATTGATATGGTGATACCTATAGGTTTTTCAAGAAAAAGATTATAGACTTTATAGGTGGGACTTTTAAAGAGAAAGACATTTATAAACATCAATCTAGTCTACTTGGTATAAGGCGAGCAAAGGACAAAGAGATGTTTTCCCTTTATATAGAGATAAAGAACAAATTAAAGGAGGTGAATGACTCATTGGCCAAAACCTTTATTGATAAGGGACTGCTTGTGGCGAAAGAATTGATAGTGGTGGGAATGTTAAAGGAGATTGAGAGGGGCATTACCTTTAAGATAAAGGAGATGAGAGCCAAAATAATGGCTATGGCTAAAGAGAAAGACATTGTCTTGAGAGGGAAACCTTTTTATAGCAAATTAGAAACTCGTACTAGAAATTTATGTAAAAATTTAGGAGAAGTCTTGAATTTGTTTGAGTTTATGTAAAACTTTTATTGGAGATTCTAAATGATATCTATTTCTTTAACAAGGCTAAAAATATAGATATTGACCTCTCTGTGTTTTTTAATGGTGAGCCGACCTTAATTTTGAGAAGTAGTATCCTCTTAGAGTGGTGGTTGCTACTAGAGATAGAAGATATGTTCCTAATGATTATTTCCTAACATCCCTTTCTCTTAGTGAGATACGTAATGATACCGAGGACTTAGAATCACTTCCTGCTCTCGTTTAAAGTAGGGCACCAAAAGTTAAAACTATTTCTAGTGTCCTTCCTTTTTTTTTCAAAGAGAAATTCCTAGAGCTAATGTTGACCTTATTATATCTCATTTCTTTTCTCATTAAGAAATTTCTAAAGGTGATACGAAAGTTTTGGGGGAGATTTTATTGACTTCGTGGAGATAGGTTAGGTTTTATAAACTTGATGACCATTGCTTTTGGTCTTGTAAGGTCGGTTATGATTTCTCATTTTTGTTAATAAAAACTTGTTTTCTTTTTCAATGTCTTTTTTTAAATAGTATCCAATGTTTTTTTTTCTTTCCATGATAATTGTGTAGATTTTAGAGGTTCAAATTTCAAATCTTGAACTACACTTTTTTGATCTATTCTTCCAAATAAAGTGTAATTTTAGAGGAGGCAATCTTACTCATAAAGAGGATCATAGTCCTTTTAAACTTGAGTAAAATATGCTTTTATACTTGAGCAAGATAAAAATCATGATCTATTATAGTATTGGATTCTCACAAGTAATAGGCTATATTCTCGATAGAATATAAACCATTTGCTTTCCTAAGCTAGCTAGGATGCTTATATACTTGGGTAAAGTGAACACCTTGATCTCTTAAGAAACCTAATATGTCTTCTAAGTAGAGATTAAATACTTCACCGAGAGAAAGATAAGATACTTAACCTTTAATGAAGATTTATGATGCTTTTATACATAAACAAGGAAAAAATCATGAATTTTTGAGTCTTGAATTTTTATATATTACTTGGTTGTATTTTGAAGGGACAAGAGCCACATGTTTATTTATTTATTTAGGAATGGTCAAGGTGTTTTTATACCTAGATAGGGTAAAACCCCTATTTTTAGAGAGTGAATAGAGCTTTTAGTTTTAAAGAAGGCACACGAGTTCCCTAAGATTTAGATAATGTATGAATTTATGCATAAGTAAGATAATATAACCATAAATTTTTATGACCTTGAGAACTTATTTGTTACCATATATATTTTGGGAGGGACAACGTTTTATTTATATGAGAATGGTTGTGATGCTTTTATACACGGGTAAGACATGCTTTTATACATAGACAAAGTAAAAAACTTAACCACCGTTACCTATAATCTATGGGGGGTGCAATATTTTCAATGCAAAAATAGTTGTATGTTCTTGAAAAGAAAGTAAACGGATGAATCCAAGATTCTTAAAGGAACTATATTATTAGAGGAATGTTGGTTTTTTATTTAGACATACTTGATTGACAAAATTTTACGTGAAATCCTTTTTATTGATTATGGATTTAGGTAAATACATATCTTTTATGCAAAAAAAAAAAAAAAGTTTCCATCAATGTGTGTTGGCATGCTTGAAGGATTTGGATTGGTAATTGACTTTTTTAATTTATGCTTTCGTGTCCCTTATTAGATCTTCTTCTTGTCCTGCATCTTGTTTGCTTAGATATTTCTTCATGTTGGAGGAGGAACAACTCTAAAAGGCCACTTGACTTTTCTTGATTGTAGCTATTTCTTTAGGTGTAGGAATTTCAAGAATAAATAATAAATATTAAGAACATCATTTATTTCATAGAGGAGAGGTCTTTTAATTATGGCATTGTACTCACACTCATTTCTATAACCATGAACTTAATGTGTATTGTTACACTTAAAAGAAAAATGCTTATGGTCATTGAAATTTAGATTGCCCCCAATACTGCAACTTGCCCTCTTTCTATCCTTTTTAAAAGAGTTTCAATTGGTTAGAGTTTTGAGGGATCCATCTTTATCAAGTCAAATGCTTCTTTTGATAGAACATTGACAACATCGTCGGGATTTACAAAAATGTGATGGATTTTGTGATTTAAGTTCATCGTCAAAATTATTAGCACCTAAATTTTTCTCCAAAAAAAAAAAAACCAAAAAATATACAAAAAGAAGAAGAAGAGAAAATAGACTAAAAAATACAATTGAGGGATGCAATTGAAAAAAAGAAGAGAAAATGACCAAAATAAAACAAGCTTATAAATCGAAGGACCAAATTGAATTCAGCCAAAAACCCTAAAAATTCAATATAAATATCCCTCTTTTCACTCCTCACACTAGACTTTCTCTATCTAAGAATTTCGACCAACCCTCTCTCCTCGCTAAAAATCTCGACCGAGTTGTTTGATTTGCTCCCTCTAATCGCACCATTGTCTTCTAGCCGTTCAACCGACCTCCCGTCATTGCAACCACTCATAACATCCCCCAATCGACCTCCATCCATTGCAGCCAGCCTTGATAGCCTTTAACCGACCTCTAATCAATCCTCGATCCATGACAATCCCATCCAACGAACCTCCAACCACTCAATTTCTTTTCCCATAGCAACGCCACGTCGTTCGGTCGCTATTTAGGTTCAATCTAGTCTCCAATCACTCGATCTTCCTTCTAACGAGCAACACCACACCATCCAGGTCACTATCTAAGCTCGATCACACCGGTTCGAAGCCTCCGTTATGGCATCCGCCATTCGACATGTCTAGCGGTAGTAGCCAACGTCCTTCCGTAGTAGTAGTAGTCGATTTGGGTGTATCACCAATCCGATCTAGCGACTTGTCCTCACTATCCAATCAAGTCACCAATAGCCACCTCACTTCACATTGAATCTAGATTTGATAATAGGTAACTATCCTTCCTCCACGATTGATTGAATAAGTAGTCTCTATCGGGGTTAAAAAGGTTGAAACTGATCCCAATTTGATGGTCCAAATCATTTGACATTTTTTATATTTTTAGCAAGTAATTTATTTATTTATTTATTTTATTATTCTTTTTAATTTAATCTATATTAAATTTAATTCGTATCGATGTGCTTGTAAATTAATTAAATTATTATTGTGGTTGTATAACCTTAAACGATTACTGCTTGTGGTTATGTGGTTTAACCGATGTGCTTATTATCCTATAATTTTTTATTGTTGCTTATGTGTTTATATTGCATTAGTTCGAACCTCATTTTTAAACCATTTTTATCCATTACAACCATGAATTGATATTATATCAATTTTTCCTACAAAATATCATTCTTGAGTCGTGTTGGTTCGAACCTCATTTTGGACCATTTTTGCCAATTGTGATGATTGATTGGTAGTGTGTCAATTTATCCTAAAAATGTGATTTTTGAATTGCATTGGTCCGAATCCTGTTATGAGATCATTTTTGTCGTTTTTTTTTCATTTTTACCATTTTTTTGGCCAATTTTATCATTTCGTCATTTATTTGCCATCATCAATGATTTTTACCCATTTTGTCAATTTTTCCATTTATGTTATTTTGGCCTATTTTGCTTATTTTTACGTTATTGTCTATTTTACCTATTTTGCTATTATTGCTTCTTCTTTTTTTTTTTTTCCTATTTGCTTCTTTTACCGTTGTTGCTTATTTTGCCTATTTGTTTATTATGCCTTTTTTGCATATTTTTCTATTTTGTCTATATTGCTTATTTTGTCTATTTTGTCTATTTGCTTATTTTGCTATTTTTCCTATTACCTATTTTGCCTTCTTTTTTTTTATCTATCTTTCTTGTCCTACCTATTTGCCTATTTACTTATTTTGTCATTTTGCCTATTTTACCGTTATTGTCTATTATGCATTTTTTTACCTATTTGCCTATCTTGTCTATTTGATTATTTACCTATTTTGCCTAATTTTTTCTATTTTGAAGGTTCATTTAGGTCGCACTAGCCACATATTGTTGTACACTCATCGTGTTCTTTTTGTTTCATTTTCATGCTTATTCATTTTAGAGTGAGGATGAGGCCTTTGACTAGCCAAGTCTCAAATCACTTAATCGATGAGCAAATGTTTGAAAAATAAGCATAGACTTTCATCATTGAAAATCAAAAATCAAATCAGCTTTGTATGCAATACGACTTACCTTAGGTAGGATGGAGTATGGTGATTTTTAATCTTTATTACACGTAATAAACCCCTTATCTAGAACTACGAATAGACCAATCATGTGGTTTCTTAGTAACCATAATACTAGGTGGCGACTCCATTTATTTTTGCCCATTTCTCGAAAGCAACTCACCCTCGTCCTAACATAGCCCCGTGATAGAATCATAAAGGCATTATTATGAAGGAAAGTTATTCTTTCTACATCCATAATAGTAAAAGTGATGGGCTTATGCCAAGGTGTGCGGTCTCGTGAAATGGAAAAGATCGAAAAAGTCCTTTTTTTCTTTTATTGGGTCCTCTCTTGATAGGTAGTGCTCCTAAACTCATATTGATTTTAGGACAATCTTCTTGATGGAGGTCTTGTCGATGTTGGTCCTATTTAGGTTTGACCCTTATATCTTGATGAATTGTTTAAGATACCTCCTAATGATTAACATTTTTATTTCTTTTTTCAAGGAATAGTAATTTTTAGTGTTATAAGACAATACTTCTTCTAATTGTGAAGGCATGGATCTGTCTTTAATTAGAGTTGCATGGTTAACATATCCCTATTCTTATATAATGGTTGTACCTCCATCTAGGAGACATTTAAGGAAATTGTTTGGAGTTTAGAAAAGACTAGACATCTATAATTAGGCTTTTCGGGATTACTCTTTGAATCGGGTGGATTGTTATGATCTTTTTCTTTTCTTTCACTATTGTTTTTTGAAAGTGTGGGTGTACTTATCGAGTGGCTATCTCCTCTTCCACCTAGATAGACTATCCACCATATTTTTTACCCGATAGAGATTTCTATTAGGGAGAGTATAAATATTCTTTTGTAAATTAGCGTTGTTAACCCCTAATAAGAGCGCTTCAATTGCTATATGTTCTAGCAAACCATAAAATCTTAGCATTTCCTTGTTGAAGCGAGAGAGGTAAGCTCATGTACTCTCTTTTTCTCATTGGGACATAGGAACAAAACACTTGAGGTTTTTTTAGGGGAGATGTTAGTATAAAAATAGATTACCATTTTATAGCATTAGTCTTAAAATGAAGGACCGATTTATGGTCTAAGTTATTATACCACTTTCTCACCACCCTCTATAAGGTGGTGAGAAGTAACTTGCACATAATATTTATGTTTCGTATGACTAGCTCAACGTTTCCCGGATGTTCCGCATATGCTCTAGTAGATCCGTCGTGTCATTATACACCTCCGGGTTCATCTTTTTACTAGATAACTTTTTTGAGAGCCTAACATTTAAGATGCGAGAGAACAAGTTGGAAAGCTTAGATCTTATGGTTATAGTAGTCCGAATCGAGCTGAATGACGACAATGGGTCTCTTGTCTAGTCACTAGTGCTTACGTTCTAGGCTCATTGATGAGATTTGAAAAGAGGGAGAGCTATTATTATGTTACTTCATGTGTTAGTTTCTCGTGGTGTGGTGATACTTTGTTGTTTCTTCTCTCTCTTTATCCCTACAAGAGTCTTGGCTAGCTAGCTCTTTGTTATGGTGATGAGAATAACTTATTTATGGTTTTAGGGAACAATGATGTTTCCTTCTTTCGCCCCTATTTAATTGTGTCTGGCTGTTTTTTCTTCAATCAAGTGTGAGTTAGTTTGTTTTAACGAGAGAGGTCTACATATGTCATAACTTGTAGCAACGCAAAGAATTTTGAAGGTGCTTCATACGAGGGTGTTTGTTATGCTTTAAGCATTGGTAAAGGTGTTGGTAGAGGCCTTATTTGTTCTTGCATCATTATATACATCTTCATTAAGATTTTGATGCATTGCTATAGTTGGAGAACATTGACTAGTAGAATGCTAGGATCGGCAAAATAAAAATGAGTAGAGCAAGTCGGAGTTTCCTAACTCGTCAATCTTGAATGGAAACTTGATAATGAAGAAATAAACTAGACGGATTATCTTTTTGCTAAATTTCCATATACGACACCACTAATGAAGTCAAGATTCTCGGAATATAATTATTGTTGAGGTGACTTCTAACTCGGACCGATTGTGCGGTGATCCCAATGTAATGAATGTTGATTCGAGTGGCTAGTACTTACAAAACAAGTCCTCTTTCGGTGGTTAGAGGATCCTCCTATGGCTAAATTAACATATGGAGAGATGTGTTTAGCTTGAATAGGCTGTAAAAAGATTAGTTCTTATATATGAGAGAGATAGTTGTTAGTATAGCTATTTTGAGATTAGAAGGCTAAACTCTGTAACCTTTGATTTGTCAATCTTATATGAAGAATATGTAACCCATTTTCATGGAGTGAGGGCATAATGATCTTTTTTCCTATTCTTAAAAGTTTCTTACATCCACTTGAGAGTTTGAGATCCTTTAGGTGATAGTTGTTTTCTTACAGAGCATGTGTAGTTATAGTTGCTTATCATTTGACATAGACAATCTAGCAAGTTGTCTTTATAAAATGATTTTCGTTTTTTTTTTTTTCTTTTTTTGTTTTTTCCCTCCAATTAGGTAGAAAAACATCTTCTTTACTCGAGCTACTCGTCTGCACTGATTTTGCAGACCTCGCTGGGTGATGTGGTCGTTGACGACTAATCTGGACCATTCTATTCAAGACAAGTTAAGGTAATCTGTAAATAGAGAATGACCACACATGCTATAATTATAATCATGTGAGTTTCTAACATTAGATTGCCATTGTTTCCAAAGTGAACCGATCATATAGATGAAGATGTTCTCCGTTGAAGTCATACAATATTTTGGAAAATGTTTGTTTATATTAATATTCAAATGCTACTTAACTATTCTTGTTAACGCATCTGCCCAAAATATAAATGGTTTATCTAATCCCATATGATAAGAAAAAATAATCCGAGAATATTTTGATCATAAAAAGAAACCCTGCTCATAATTTAGTTATTAATTAAATACCTAAATCTGAATCCCCTTAATTTGGTTGTACAAATTCAGTTTGTGATGGGTTGTAACTTGGTTAATTCAAGTAATATGCAGGCACTGACTTTCTTTTTCAATTTTTGGATTTTAAATAGTATAATGATAATATTCTTCTGTTTTGTTATCTTTATTTCTGTTATGTTTTTCAGGATTCAATACCCTGAATAGCCCACTGGCTTTGCTCAACAACAGGTCATCTGTTGCAGCATTCGGCGATGCTTCATAATTAGGTGATAATGGGGCCTAAATTTAATTACATATTAGAAAGTCCCAATCTAAATCTGATTGTGATGTTGATAGGAGCTGTATCTATGTGCAAATTCTGTGGCTCACCATGGTTAGGCAAGTTTGGTTTTGTGAATAACAGGGAAAAATCATACTTTCGTAACTTGTAAAACTTGATTTGATCCTTTATATTACTTTTGTGCTTGACGTGTGACGAATGCAGTAGTTTTTTTCCTTTTTTTACTATCTAAGGTAGAACAAGAAGAATGGCGCAAAAAGATCGATTTGGCTATATAGCTTATTTAGCAAACCATCTTTATCAAGGAAGCCTCTTTATAGTTCTAATATTAGAGCATGCGAACTTTGGCGTTTTTAGAGCCTAAGTGGATCCACATAGGCACGTTCTTCTTTTCTTTGATTACTGTAAAAGATGTCAGATAGATAGATATTTTTAATTTGAGTTAATTAATTAACAATTATTTCAACGCATTATATACTTTTGAATTCTGAAAGGAGAATGAAGACTTCCTTAGAGCCCGAGTCAAATTATTGATGAACTAGGAAATTTGGGAGAGTGCTTTTCAATGTCAACATCCCAGAATATATGCAATTAGTTGTTTGTTTGAATGCAGAAACGGTTGGAAACATAAATATTGTAGTAGATGTGTAAATAAATAATAGGTAAATATAGATTTCACAATGCTTTACTTTGCTATCTATAGTTTAATATTTTCCAATGTCAACCTCATATATAGTTTTTGAAGTTCCAATATGACTTCTGGCTGTTAAATAATTAACAAAAACTAACGATGAGTTAATTTTTTGAATTTACTTTTCGTTTTGGAATTTATGAGTATTTGTGGAGTACTATCGTATAGATAAGGTTTTGGGAGGAAAAGATAAGAAAAAATAAAAATGAACATTTCCTTATTTGTCATTAGCTATTTAAGGGTTTAAATCAAAACTTATCAGAAATTGTGGGATTAATATCAACAAATTTTAACTATAGGGACCGAAGTGGACCATTGTTGAAGTGCTAAAAATGATCACTTTGACGAACGTTGTATCGTATTTGTTTAGGGGATGTGGATCCCATTACCGTATTTATTAATAATTCATAATACGCCAGTTGATGTTCACAAGTAACCATACTATTATTTACAGTGAAATGAAGAAAGGTATTCTGTTGGCTTTCTTACTTCTCTGAAAATATAATTGAACCGTCATCTTTGACATTAATTAATTGAAAGACTCGCACGTACGTCTCGTGAACCTAGTTTCTTATTTTTCAAAGATAACAGCAAAGAAGTGAATATTTCAAGGAATCAAATATAATACGGATGGATAATAATCATATACGCTGCAATGCTAGCCACGTACAGGGTCAGCATTTAGGTCTCTCAAGGAGTATGAAACTAAGAGAGGTAGGTAGGGTCTTTTGAATACTGATTTTTATTGTTGATTTACTCGCATGTTACTATTTTTCAAATTATTTTTGAACATTTATATTTTTAGTTTCCATCATATTTCATTTTGATTTCTAAAATTTTAATAAAAATTTTAATTCCTTAGCTCATGCACACATTTGGGCTTGCAGAAGCTAGGTGCCTAGACATACCTTTTCTTTTTTCTTTGGTTTTTTTTATCTTTGTTTTTTTCATCAATTTATATATATTTTTTGTTTTATATAATTGAGTGTTAAAATTTTAAAAAAATCAATCGTTATTTTTTTCTTCACAAGCTAACGATTATATAATGTATGCGATATATTTTTAGATTTTAGAATAAATATATATATTACTCTTATTGTTTACAATTGATCTTTTCAATTTATTATAAAAATTCTAATCAAGTTAATTTTAATTTTAATTTTTTATATAATTTTATTTGTTAATAAATATGATTTATTTTCTCTATGTATGGATTCAAATAATTCTTTTTATAGTTGTTTTTATTTGCTTAATTCTTATATAATCAAAATTCAAAAATAGAATATATGTATTTTATTCTCTTATTCCTTATATAATCAAATTTTACCGAAATCAACTTTATAGTTTCTATTACAGTTTATTAAATACAATATATATTTTACTATTTAATTTTTTAAAAAATATTTTTTAATTTATGCTACACATTCTCATCCATTAATTACGGTCATGATGTATAAAAAATAATAATATTAGAGTAACCGATTTTATTAGAAATCAACTCGTACATCTACATATACAATACCAATCGCATGCTATTATTTTTTAATAATTTAAAATTAATTTTTTCAAATAAAATAATTGAAATAATATTTTAGGAGAACTTCCTAATAATTCAAATATAATTTTATATACTAATATTATTCATTATTTTGTAAATAAATATGTATAAATCAAATATACATATTAAAAAAAAATTCTTCTTATCGGTAAAAAAACTTCATTTGTTAATTTTCATAAAAGTTTTTATATTAATTATTGCTTTATTTCTTCAATGCAATGTTATGAAAAAATATTAAGATATATTTTTTAAAATTTTATATTAAAAATTGTTATTATGGGTTTTTCTTTTAGCATAAATGCATAACAAAGAACAAACCATGTTTTTTATCTTCAAAATTTATTCAACACAAAAAAAAAAAAAAAAATACAAAATTTTGATTAAATATTGTAAAATTAGATAAAATTTATCTTTTATACTTAATTTAATATATTTTAATTAATTGATAACATATATATATATTATCAAACTGAAATAATTTGATCCACAATGTAATACGGGAATTCAATTACTCGTAAACTATTAGATGAAACTAGAGTTCCCGTGTTACAAAAATGTACTTATACTAGTTTGATCTCGGTTATTCGGAAGCAGAGTTATATTACATTTAGAAACGAAAATGGTTTTTTTTTCCCTTCTAGATTTTGAAACTAAATAGTTTCATATATATATATATATATATATTTGTTTTGATTTATTAAGAAGTCTAATGAGGCTTAAGCACCTTCCAAATATCTCGTTCTTTATGTGAATCAAAATCCAAAATAACTAAACTGAACCATTATAACTTGGTTAAATCATATATCTTTTTTTTTTTAATTTATATAATTGTAATTCAATTGATTCTTTTTTGTAATTCAAAAATTCAATTCACTTGGTTGGTAAAAAAATGCCACAGATCCAACCAAATAAATCAATTGCACACTTCTATCTAACTTTTATTACTTTTTTTCTTTTCAAATTAAGAATAAATATACCTATCTATCCTTATATAATATTCAAAGTCTCTCATTTGTTTTTGAAAGTTTTTGAAATGTTCAACCTGTCATTATAATCAAATTTTTTGACCATTTAATTTTTTTTTAGAAAATCAAGAACAGTGAGAAAGACATAAAAAAAAAAAAATTACTTTCCGAATTGCAGTTGTCCCTCTTATTCTTGTCAAGCATGAATGGTCACATTGGTGTACCATGGCAGAATTACAAAAACAATATAATCCATGTATTAGTATAGTCTCTACCAGAAATTGTTCGCCAACTTTAAAATATAACAATAAAACATGTATGAAACAACCATCTTAATTAAAAATTTTAAACTGTTGAATGAGATCTTAAAATCTGATTGTATTATTTTCTAACAAAATAATAAACATAAATATCAGCATAGAATTTTATTTACTACAAGCTGACAGGATCCGCTAGCGAGACATTGATCACAACTTGCACAAATGTCCCTAACACATTCTTCATGCTCAGGTTAAATAGCAAGGGAACTCACCTCATCATTTCGCCAAAGCCCTTCCTCATATTTGTGCCATTTAAGCCGTCCTAAATCTTTATACGCACGCATACACATTATGCAAGCATCATTCTGACAGGCAAAGAAGTTCTTAAGCTGGGAGGTTTTTTCTTCAGTCACCGAGTCACGCTCCCAGTGTAACGAAATGGGGTTTCTAGTTTGATAAGTGTCTACAATGATAGAATGAGATATGTTGAGTTCCTCCAAGTCGAAGAGCATCAATGTGATGTTCAAGGCATTTTTGTGCAGCAGCGAACACCGCAGACTCAAGATCTTGAGATTTGGGATGTAAATGAACAAGGTAGTCGCAAAATCATGATCGTAAGGCGACATTAATTTGAGTTCAGTGAGGTTCGAGCAATTTGCACCAACCACCTCTATGACGCGATTTGGACAATAGTTGCTTGGAAGAGTCAGAGACTCAAGCCCTTTCAATTTCCTGATAGCAGCACAGAGACCTTCTGCTGTAATTTGATTCCAAGCTGGAAGCACAAGTCGTTTAAGGTTCGAGCACCTGCAGAGAAGATTGTCACATTTACACCAACTACATGATCTATATTTGCAAATCAACTTTAGTAGTGGGAAGTCATGGAAACGAGAGAATGAAACCTTTCAGCAGCAAAGATTAAGTGCTCATCCTTAATGTTCAGATTGATGTCGAAAATCAAACGAGTCACATTACTGTAACTCAAAGTTAACGCATTGTTCAATAACGGCAGTAACATCCGATTACACTGCTCAATTGGCCTAGCAGATAGTTTCTGGATAACATTCATGAGCCCAAACTTCAATGCACCCACATCAAGTGTTCCCCATAGAGTTGAGTCAGAACATGCCTTGCGCCAGGAGGCACAGACTCCACATACACTAGAAACTAAATCCAAGATGCTCAGCTTCATGAATATCTTAACTAGGATAGCATAGTCCAAAGTTTCCCAGCTTCTTCTAACAGCAAGTTTATAGATCTTGTTATCCATCAGTTGCAATTCTTGCCTATATCACACAGAATAAAAATACGCACCCTTTTTGTGTAGTGATCAGGAGAATCAATAACAAAATAGTAAGCATTGGAAAACCAGAAGCATCAATACTTAATACCGGTGCCAACTGCAAACTAATATTAAAAAATCGGAAGCCCCAGTCACCATAGAAAACCTTCGGAAGAAACAAAATTGCTGCAACAATAATTTATCATGTTGATTAAATTATAGGAACGGCATTGACTATTTTTACAAGTATGATATTGTGCTGTCTTCCTGAAGAGCTGTTCTTTACCAGAGGCGTTTTCGTTGATTGGCAGAAAAAATACCAACGGGAAATATTGGCAGTTTCTTTTGTGTAATCATAGGCCATCATTAAATGGTTCTTTAGTCTTAACCATTGAAGGCCAAAGATGTGATGACATCAAAGGTGAGTCTCAGGGTTGGTAAAATATGTCTGGCATGGCTTAACCCACTAAATCATTCAAAAGTTTAACAAGTTATGAAACTTTAGGAAAGGGAAGGATTTACAAGGATTATAGCCATTTTCTTCTCACTAACTACCACATCAAATGTCATTTAAAGGGGGGCATGGAGCAAAAGCTGGTACTAGATGAATTAAATTATTAAAATATCCAATTCTATCTTCCTGAAATTCTCTATTCGATCACAGAATAACACGTTAGAGATACATCTGGGCAAACTAGGCTGCTTTGTAGTGCCTACATGTTGAGATACTTGGGGGTTGCTCAGAGTCATTCCTTTGATAAAAACTAACCAAATCAAAGAACTGCATAGTCAAACTTCAAAGTTAATCAAAACTCATAATTCTGAAAAAGAAATGTAAGTAAAATTAACCAAATAAAACACAAATGATATAGAAAGAATATAAACAGGTCATTTTCATGAGAATTAGGCTGTCCAAAACCTCAACTACATCTATGTGCATGCAACCCAATAATCCGAGAGTGGTAAATTTTGCCAAAATTTTGTGAAGTTTACTTGCCTTAAATATTAATTAGAACATAAATCTTTTTATGTGAGTTTGAATGTTTATTATCTAAGAAAGTAACCCAATTCATCGCAGTTCAAAGATTAAATAATATTGCAGATTCATACAAACTCTGCCCTCATTTCTTCTGGCATCTACTCTTCTTACACTGTTAAACAAGAAAATCTTCTAACTGATGTTAACAACTAGAACATGCACACACATACAGAGATGGATACGGAATATAAATATGTGGGCGCAGCATTCACAGGAATGAGCTTACCTTCTGTAACTGACTTTGCTCTTTCGTTTGCCAGTATTTGAGAAGACTGAAAGAATAAGACAAGTTCATTCATATAAGGGTGCTGCATCAACTTTGTAACGTCCAAAGGCAGGAGGAAAAAAAAAAAAAACAACTCTGATTCTGTAGGAAAGGTTCAGAGCAGCCCAATTTAAAGCACTGACAGAAATCTCACAAAAAAAAGAAAAAAGAAGAAAAAAAAGGGGTGCATTTTGTCATTTTAGTCGCTAATTAATGCATGCTCCTTGCTGTTATGCAGAAGCGACACTGCCAAAACAACCTGCATTTGCACTGATGTGGCACAGGGTGAATAGCGATTGCTTAACTGTCTTCCGACACGTCGGTAATCTCTCACCAGAATCATAATCTGTCCAACCTTATAATTTAATGTTTTTGGCCTAGCAGTTTCCATCTAAAGTTATGTTCCAATCAAAGCTGTTATGTTTCAGATTTCCAGTGGTCTACTTTGAGCATTAGATTTTTGGGAATAAGCTTGGGCATAGAGAAATAAAGTTTAGAGATTTGCCTGCAAATGAATGGTTTGTTTGTGCTGTTATATTGGGAATATGATTTAATGCTTCAAGAGGTAAGCTTTCATTTTCACGCAGATTTGCTAAAAGGTGCTGAGATTAAGAGCAAGGAGCAAGGAATATGTAGATATTGTTATGGGTACTTGCCATAAAAGTTTCATCACTATCCACCGAAAACATGATGCCCTAGCGACAACCTCACATCTTAACTTTACACTTGTTTACTTGAATCACAACTTAAACTAACCCTAATTATATTAACTTAACACAAGTTAAACTAATTAAAGTTAAAATAATTAATAACTGTCAGGGGTAATTTTGCAGCATATTAACATTTAACACTTGGATCTTCATGTATGCTGAGATTGAATTTACTTCATATTTTCTCTCTCTATATAATATTAAATATGCTTAGGGTGATCCAAGAGGGTTGGCTTGAGTCAAAGGGACTCTAGTTATTTAAACAAGTGATCTCGAGTTCGACTCATTATGTATGCTAAAAACTTTTTGGATAGTTGTCTCCGCTCTAGGCATTCGACATAATAGTGAGATATTAGTTTGGATTTTAAGACTTCGGATATCCCGAAGGATAAGTGCTTAGGGTGTTACGAATAATGTTTCTATCAATAACGATTCTAAGGAAAGCTACATTTATGATGCACAAAGCACATCTTCCATATGTAGGGAAGGGAGTGTGCAATGCCCAAGGCCCAATAGCGAGCCAAGAGTGCTATTGCATTGTATCACATGCAAAAGTACAAGGCAATGCACTTTGTTCTTTATCTTGGATCTCTATGACCATGCCTAGTAGAATTTCCTTATTCGGTTTAAAGTTCAAGGCTTCCTAAACTTTAACATTTATGGTTAACAATTTTTTTCGCAACCTATTATAAACCATTTATAAACATCATATACCATTTCATTTCCATTCTTGGATTAAAACCAACATATGCATAAATCGGATCTAAATCCATTCAATAAACCTCAACACATTCAAATTAAATTAACTTAGCAACATATCAAAAATTGATATAAATATTTTATTATCCTTTATATATATATATAACAAAAAAATCAACTTATACAACTCAAAATGGTCGAATCTAGAAAATTCTCAAAAGTGGTTGAAACCTAGCATTGCTTTAGCTTTCAAACTTTAAATCTACACTCGTAGTACATGATTTGACAAACTTTGTAACTCATAGCCGGTATCCTCAACGCATCTAATTGATCCTCAAGTATTGATTTGCTCACCTACACCATAAGTTACTTTGCTCACCTACACCACAAGATAAAACAATGAGCTAAAGCTTAGTAAGTGTAACCATGCATGAAATTCAATTAAAATCATCATTTTGCATGCTTAAAATTCTTTTCTATCTTTTAGGTTCACTCTATTAGACATATAATTTTAGCCATCTTTACCCATTAAGGCTCCGGATATGTTAAATTCAACAAGCATCACAAGGGTTGATCATTTTCCTTGTCTATCTTGAACATGTCTAAACATGTTAGTGTCTTCATAAAACCATGTCCTCATAAAAACCATATACATGTCCTTTCTTGAATGCTTGAAATCATGATATAAATATTTCATAGTGTGAATACAATTAGAATACGATAGCAATCATAAACATGAACATGAATATGAACTATATGACATTAAGTTATTCATTAATACATTCCACATGACATGATAAGGTCAAATATCATCAAGCGTAAACCAACCATGAACACGATCCAAGAAACCTCAATAAATCACCAAATTTGAATTTTATCAAGCCATAACAACATTAGGCATTTCCATGGTCATAGGCTGAATCCATCACAAGACACAAACATATAATCTTTCATTAAATCTACCTAGTCCAACAACACAACCCTCTAATTATTCAACCAATCAAGCCAAGCAACCATAAGCAAATTAAACCCATCAAACAAGCTAAATCCACCAAACAACAACATAGTCAATTATCATTAGTACAACCCATAATCTCAATATTAAGTTCGAGTAAGCATAAAGAAAAGCCAAGATTATTAATTTTCTTCAAACCATTCAATTAACAAGCCTATAATCAAATCACAACAACATTCATGAAGCATTCATTCTATTCAAGACCAAATCATTCCATTAATTAAGCTTATATGGCCGAATCTCCTATGCTTCCCCATAAGTAATTCAATCATCAAAACCAAGTAACAATAATAATCCTCAACCAATAACACACCTACTAAATCAATAAGTTTAACCTAATTCATTCAACTAGTCAAATCATCCTAAATCAACTAACCTCAAGTAAAATGTCGCATAGCCAAATCATCCATCATCACCATCAACATTCAATTATCTAAACCAATTCAAGTAACCATAAACAAACCATAACTATTCATTCCACAAGCTAAGGTCAAATTATATCAAGCAACAATTACATCACCAAATAAACAACCCAAAGCCAAATTCATCCTAAGTCACCCAACATAATTAAGCAAATCTTAATTCACACATACCAATACTATAACCATAAATATTCTTCAAAATTTTAATCTAATAATTAGTCGCATAGTCCAAAACTATGAATTTCCAATTCGTACATTAACTCCACAT
Organism: Dovyalis caffra; assembly: GCA_963924115.1. Lineage (NCBI taxonomy): Eukaryota > Viridiplantae > Streptophyta > Magnoliopsida > Malpighiales > Salicaceae > Dovyalis > Dovyalis caffra. Next base: position 6,553,846 of record CAWUPB010000994.1, read on the forward strand.
TACCCATGCTAAATTTATAATTAAACACATATCCATTACTAATACAATGGCCAATCACTAATTAATTGCTTACCCAATCACTTCATAATGTAAAGTCTCTATTTAATAACTAACTAAACCCTAAAATTTCTAGATTTACATGAACCCATCATTAACACATTCAATCATTAATTAACTACATGCCATAACATAAAAACAACTAATCTTTCATCAATTTCATAATCCAAGCATCAATTGCTAATTCAATCAAATATATAATTAGAAACCCTAGGTTTTATAAGAACACAAATCACAAATCAACACATAATTACGCTAAGTCTTGTGGTGAGTTGGAGTTACAATTACCTTAGGTTTGATTGAAGATGAAATCACCTTAAAACCCCTAAAAATCACACCTTTCTTTTTTGCTTAAAGTTTCGACCAAAATAGCATTTGCTCGTCTCGATAGTTTTCTCCTCCTTTCCGTCAAGCTTGCTTTCTTTGGACAATTTCAACTTCTTCTCTCTATAAATTTTGGTTCTCTCTTACTTTCTCTTTTGTGATTTAGTCTTTCTTGCTCTCTTTCTCTCTTAGAGTTCAAGCTTTCTCTCAAAGATGGATGAAGGCAATAAAATATCAAGAGAAAACTAAGCAAAAATTTCCTCTTTTTATTTCCCTCTCCTGGCCAAAATTTCGATTCAAAATACCCTTAATGAGCTATATGTCCTAAGGTGGTTATTTTACACTTAGACATTTTAATTTAGATAAAACACCTAATTAAAATATTTTTCCGAGATTAATACATGTTTAGGTCACTAATTAAATCTTAATTCTAAGTTAAATATGTATGGGAATAACTTAATTAAACTATATATTTTTCAAGTTTTTCACTTGTCAATTAATTTGCTACATACACATAATACTTAGCAAACATTAATTTTATAGAAAAAATACCAATCATCAAAACACAAGCATGACATGAACATACTTAACAAAATAAATATTAATACAAGTATAAAAATTAAATATGAGTATTACTTCCTCACCTCCCTATAAAATTTTATCCTCAAAATTGAAGTTACTAAAACAACTTTGAATACTTCAATTTCATTTTAGACTCTCTCTTCCATATAGCCTCTTTCATGTTATGATTCCTTCACAAGATTTTAACCAAAGGAATCTACATGTTCCTTAGTTGCTTAACCTCTCAATCCAACACCTAGATTGACCTCTCTTTGTAGTTCAAATCTAATTTCAATTCCAACGACTCAACCCGTAGAACATGACTTGGGTTCTCAACATACTTCCTCAACTTGGACACATGAAAAGAATTATGCACCACAATAAGAGATGGAGGTAAAGATAATGTATATGCTATATTCCTAGCTCTTTCTAGGATCTCAAATGGTCTAATGTATCTCGGATTCAATTTCCCATTTTTCTTGAATCTCATCACTCCCTTCATCGGTCCAACTTTTAAGAACATATTGTCTCAAACCTCAAATTCTAGGCTTTTCTTCCTTTTGTCTACATAACTCTTTTTCCAACTCTAAGCTACTTTCATTCTTATTCTAATTATCTCTACAACTTTAGTAGTTTGTTAGACCATCTTAGGTCTCAATAGTTTTTTCTCATCGACATCAACGTAATGCATTAGTGACTTGTATTTTCTCCCATACAATGCCTCATAAGTGACATTCCAATGCTGGCTTAGTAAATATTGTTATAGGTAAACTCTACCAAAGGTATATACCTCTCCTATTTTGTGAACCAATGTAGGACACGAGCTCCCAACATGTCCTTTACAATTTGATTCATCCTTTCGATTTGTCCATTAGTCTATAGATGAAATGCTATACTAAAGTTCAAGTTGGTTCCTATCACTTGGAGGAAGGTATTTCAAAATTTATATGTGAGCCATGGGGCTCAATATAATACAATTGACACTAAAATATCATGCAACCTCAAAGCCTTTTGCATGTATAATTCAGCACAATGTTGCATTGTTTATATGGATTTGACCATGAGAAAGTGAGTTAATTTTTTTTCAGTCGATCCACAATCATCCAAATGCCATCATCTCTTTTTTTAAATCTTGGTAATCCAAAGATGAAATCCATAGTCAAGTGCTTCCATTTTCATTTGGGAAAGTCTCTAAGGGCCTCAACAATCTGGATGAGCTCTAATGCTTAATCTTGACTTGTTGGCATGTCAAGCACTTAGCCATGAAAATTGTAAATATCTTATTTCATTCCCTTCCATCAATAGATTTTCTTCAAGTCTCTAGACATTTTTGTACCTCCCGGGTGAATTGAGTAAGGCATGGCATATGTCCCTCTTAAAATATTCTCTTGCAGTTCATCCACTCTTGAAACATACAACTTACCACAATAACACCAAACACCATCACTATCCACAACCAAATTCGAGTTTTCTTTCCTTCGATTATCTCCTTCTAAATTTTAACCAATTCAGCATCAAACAATTGCCCCTTTTTAATCCTCTACCTCAAATTTGATTGTAGCACCATTGCAAACAATAAACCACTATTGTCTCCTCTCAACATAACCTCCAATTACAACCTCTTTATGTCTTTGACAATTTTAGCTTGCATGGTAACCTATGTCTTTCGACTTAAAGTATTTGTTATGACATTTTCTTTATCTAGATGGTAATTAAAAGTAATGTCATGATGATCTTTCAGCACCTCAAGCCATGCTCTTTACCTTATGTTCAACGCTTTTTTATGTAAAGATGTCTTTGATACTTTTGTGGTCGGTGTAGATCTCACATCTAACCTCATACAATTAGTGTGCCAATATTTTTAATGCAAAGACCATGACTACCAGCTCCAAATCATGTGTAGTATAGTTCTTTTAGTAGTTTTTTAATTTCGATGAGGCATAAGCAATCACCTAACCATGTTACATCAAGATTGCTCTAAGTTCAACCTTTGATACATCGAGTATAGACTATGAAATCTCCATTATCCAATAGAAGGGCTAGGATTAGGGCTATTGTTAATCTGAATTTTGCTCTTAGAAACTCTTGATAGCATGCCGAATGTTTTAAATTAATTAAGTCATTATTAAACATAATTACTATACTATAGCTAAGGTGAGAAAGGGTCGATCCCATATAAAATGGCTTGATTAATATTTATTTTCTAATTATTATGACGGTTCAACAAAAACAAAAAAATGACTCAACAAAACATAGTAAATGAGGGGAAAGGGTTTGGTTTGTTGAGTAACTTAATGCAATTTAAACAAATAGAAATTTAAAGAAAAGATAATCGGACTAAAGACTCCAGTTCTTGGTTCAATTTCCTTTCACTCATGCAATGGGCATAAATAATCGTAAAGTTATTCTACCTTTTGTAATGGATTTATTGATCTTAGGCAACAACAAGCTTTGTTACTCAATTTTTCCCTTAGATTATCACTACTCAAATAAGCTTTTCAGTTAGATTCTAACCTTTGAATAACCTAGAATAAGCTCTCTAATTTAATTCAAGGCGACCTTAAGAAAGACAAAAAATAGATCAATCTAAGCAATAATAACATAAGTTCAAATCATTTAGTTCAAGGTATGTTATTAACAATAACAGAATAAAAACTTACCCATTATCATCTATTACCATTCGTTACTTATTGAATAGAAATTAGATAATTACATATTAATTTTAATCAAAATAACTTAGCAAGCCTTGACTAGATCATTCAAGTAGAAATCATAAACCATTAATAGAGAATATCCTACTCAATTCTAATAAGAAACAAGGATAAGAACAATGTTACCGATAATTGATTAACCAATGACATGAAGTTAGGCTTCAAAATCTCCTTAAACTAAAAGGAAGAAACTTTTCCACATATGTTGATGAAGAGTGCAAAAAAATAAAAATTAAGTTCTACTCGAAATTTGATCTAAAAACTCCCTTCTTCTCGCCTTATCTCAAACCTAAATATAAATAGATAAAAGGTTACATAACGTGCTAAGTTAGGAAATAACACATACGATTGTGTGTGTTATGACACATGGGCATAAACTTTAGCAAGAGTTAGGCACATGATCGTATGTCTTTTGTTGCTTCATCATACACGACTAGAAACTTCTTCTTATAGCCATATGTGTTCTTTTGAGTAATCGGCTTCAATTGACTTGGTACATATTGAATTAAATTTTTCTTTATTTGCATCAATTAGAGATCCACAGGTTTAGTTATGGGCTAAATACTACCACCAACTCAACCTCGTTCATTCAGCCATAGGATTCCACTTTACTGACTTAATTTCTCCTTCGAACAATCTATTTTGGACTCAAGCCCTTCATAATAATTTTAGTTATGCCTCTTAAGTATCCTATGAGCTTTTATTTGTATAAATTAGAGCTTTAAAACTCCAGATATGAATTAAATACTACAACTAAATTGGATTCTAAATAGGATTCGGTCTAGCTTTTTGGACTAGAATATGAATTATCATTTGAAGGTACAAACGAACTTAGATTTTGGCCTATTATATCATTATGGAAAGATTGAGATGTCCTATATAAAGTCTATGTATACCACTTCTTCTAAATCTAACTTTAAAGCTTTAAAAAACCTATAAGAAGCCCAAAAGGTCTAAGTTAATCATGTTGGAATTCTTTAACTTTTAAGCACAATTACTCTAAATTCCTAGTTTATGTCTTGAATATGAATATGAACATAAATTATTGTAATAAGACCAAAAGCATAGTAAATAAACTAAATATAAAGAGAATAAAGATATGTTATAATTTTTCTATCAAATTTCCTCACACTTAGCTTTTGTAAGTCTTCGAGCAAAACAAACAAACTAAATAAAATAAAATAATTCCTAACTCACTTTTTTAGGAATCACGATTGCATTTAGCACATGTAATAGGCCATTAAACCCCTAGGTTATCCCTAGTGGATAAGTTGTGTCTTATGAGGGTTTTCGGAAGATATACCCATAAAATCTTAGGTTAATGTCTTTCAAGTATAAATTTCCTTCAAACATTGAATCTTAATTCAAAATCAAACAAACTCAAAAAATTAAGTTAATCATGTTTAAAATATTACTCTTATATCCATATATATATCTTTAAATTAATTTATACACTTTTATAATCAATATAATTTAACCATACAATATTTATCTTGCCATTATCCCCTTCCATTACTATAAGCAAAAGTAGTAAATCAACATTTTCTTTTTTTATTATTTTTTTTATTTTTTAGCATTCTAATTCTTGTTTAAGGCCTCTAACAATTTTTTCCTAAGTAAACACTTGTTTTTTTTTATGTGAATACTAACATTTGTGATGAAAGTAATTGGTTACTCAGTAAGTCATAAACTTATAGTGTTTTGCATACTCATGATTTAAGTTATCGTTTGACGTAAAAGTAAACGTTGGTGATGAATACTCCTAGTTACTAAGCAACTTAAAATATTACAGTAGATTTACAATTCAATCAATAAGGCTAAGATTTTAATTTGGAATACTTTCTTTTTCTTTTTCAAAATTAAATACTTAACTAGAAAATCTCATTTTACTTAAACCATGCTTAGGCCTAGTTTCAAATCATTACTTCAAAAATCATGTTTAATAAAAAAGACATATAAATTTCTTTAACATGTATGTACTTTCATAATAATAACATTCAACAGTCTTAACTTTCTCATAAGATCTTGTTAAAATTCTACATCAAACATTAAGTAAGATGGATATCATACTACTCATGGCATTCATTTTTTTTTCTTGAGATAAATTCTAAATTTAAAAACACAACCTAAATCCTAAATTCCTTCACCTCACACTTAAAACTTACATTGTATCCAATGTAAAATTACAATGTACAAGGAAAAAGCAACTAAATATAAACAAACATCATAAAAAAAAAGGGATTAGAAAAGCAAATTTGATTTTTTGGGTAGGAGGCTATGTATTTTGTTAACGTTGTTAACTCGACTATCTTCTCAACCATTAATCCTCATAAACCAGATCCTCCACCTCAAGGTACTCAAGAATTATTACCTCTCATGACTTTAAAGATATTACGGTGAATTACTTTACTATCAAACTCCATTATGAAGGTACCATCTTGAACATTTATATTGGCTTAGGCTATCTTTAGGTATGATTTTCCCAATAAGATGGGAGTAGGGTTAAAGGAAGAATCATAATCTATATCTAGAATTTAAAAGTTAGTTGAAAAAACAAACTCATTCACCTATACAAGAACATCCTCAACTATCCCTTCAAGGTAAGCAATAGCGTAATTTATCAATTATATGATAACACTAATATCTTTTAAAGGACTTAGATTTGATGAAACATATGAATATCATTGAAAGGCTTAAAATCATGAAAAGGATTTTCTTCATGCATCCTTTTCATGATTTTTTCAAGGAAAAAAAGGGTTTCATGATCCTTAATATTTCCTTTGCCAAAGGAATTGGTAATGGCCTCGATTGAAGAATTTCTTTACTAGGAGAATTAGTAATGGCTCTAGTTGATAGGAAATGACATTTCTCATCAAGGTAAGTGATAATGGCCTAGACTATGGGGGAATTGGTAAAGGTCCTATAGGAGAAGTGCTTAGGAAATTGAGGCCCGAACATGTATAGACGCGTATAGTTAGATGCTTGGTAGGGTGTATCGGAAGATAGAAAAGATTTTTTTGGAATGAACATGACATGGATTTCATGAAAAGGAAAATCATTTCAAAAAGGAACATGGCAAGGATTTTAAAATGCATTCACTTGTATATGTACATGGCATGCGTGATTAACTTACTAAGCAATTGATTACCTAGTTCCTGTGATGTAAAGGTCTAGAATATAGAGTGATGGCTATGTTTTCTTTGGAGCTTGTTACTGAGAGGACTCTTTCATGTTTCCGATAAGTGTATTTTACTTACGGTTGTAAACTGGACCTCCTTCATAATATTGTTATAATAGTTCTTGGTATTTTGGTGTATATTTTAGGTATGAATCATTTGTTTTATATGATAGTAAAAGTAATGAATATGTAGATGGTTACCTAAAAAAATAAAAAAATAGATGTGTAAATAAATAAATCACTTTTTATAGTAGGGTGGTATTAGACTGATGGTCATGTAAAAAGGAAATTAGGTTGTACGTCAATCGATTTCGGACATATAAAATATGTAATAGCTTAGAAATGTGTAGTTGTAGTTTTATTTAGTTTAATCTTGCATGCTACTTTTCGATAATAATGATAAAAGTAATTAAATTATTAAAAAAATGATAATTAACAAAGTAAAAAGGTTAGGTGACCAAATAATGGGTATTGATTAAATGAATTTATTCGGTTTATAGAAAAAAAATTTTGACAAAACTAATGGACACGAATCTAGTTATTTTAGTCCAAACTACTAAAATAAAGTGTTAAAATGGAAAAATTTAATAGTACATTTTGGAATGAAATTTATAATGAAAATTGGGCTTAGAAGTTATTCAATGGGCTTTCATAGTATAAAACATGCCTAATCACATCATAAACCATACTTAATAACACCATAGGAAGGACATAGTGCCTTGTTTTTTACACTCGTGGTGAGGCACGATGGTAATATTTTTAACCTATATAGGTCTTAGGTCGAGAGTGTTAAAGATGTGGTATCGGAGCACGATTTACCTAGGAATGAAAGGAAGTTGCAAGGATGATATATGGGAGACGAGCTTCAATAACAAGTAAGTATGTTTGATGATTGAATGTTATGATTGCTTAGTGAATATGAATGATGGATGTGAATAACATGATGATTTATTGTGATAAGTTATTATACTTAAATGCTATGTGTATGAAATGCTATGAGTGAATGCAATGTGAACATTGATTATGAGTGATATGATTCATGTGAATGTTTAAGAAATTAATTGAATGATGCAGTTTGTGTTGTTTATACATGTGAATTAGGGGGAGAGAGAGAGAGAGAGAGAGAGAGAGAGAGGATACTTGCTAAAGAGGGTTAATAATAATAATAATATTAGTAATGGCATAGGTCCGACCCGAGCAACTTCAAACCGAGAGAGGGGATTGATAGAGCCGCTTAGAAGGTAGCAAGAAATGATGGAACAAGAATAAGAAAGGTATGAGGAACACATTTAAAGGATAATGGAAGCCGATCAACATGTGTCGATTGAAGCACCACAACCACAACAGTCGAAGTGGTGGAGCATTTCCAAAGGTTTAATCCAAAAGAATTTAAGGGTGACCCAAACCCCACTATTATGGAAGAATGAATTGAATCTATGAAGGTTATTTTTGAGCATTTAGTTATGAGCGATGCGGATCGAATAACATGTGCAATCTTTATATTGGTTAGAGATGCTTGAAATTAATGGCGGTAGTTCAAGATTCCCTTTCATATGCCACGACTTAGGTGGAGTTGATTCAAGGAGTTATACAATGAAAAGTATTTTTCGGATATAGTAAGGTCCCGAAAAATTTAGGAGTTCTTACAATTAGCCCGAGGGACAAGTTAGTGACGGATTATGTTCGTAAATTTGGACATGGGTGTTGTTACGCTACTTTTATTGCTCGAGAATGAGGAACAAAAGAAAAAACATTTTCTTCATGGACTAAAAGTGGAGATTAAAAGTTTCATCCGAATGTCTATGGATACTTATAAGAATATGGTGAAAAAGGCACTCGGAATTGAGATAGATCGAAGGAATGGATTCGAGTGCCTCTTGGTATGGGTAAAGGAGGAAGTACACCAAATAAGATTCATGGCCAATCCAATAGGAAAAGGATTTTCACCTAGAATTGACATACAAGTTACAAGAAAAGGAAGGAGCAAGTTAGGCCATGGAGGACTAGAGTATGGGGCATATCAAATTACACCAAATATGGCCACCCATATATAAGAGATTGCTTGATTTGTACAAACATGTGCTACTTCTACCAATAAGTAAAAAATTTGGCTAACGATTGTTCGAAGAAGAAAGTGCCCAAAGGAGACTCGTTCCTAGTCTAGTGTATATGATGACACAAGAGGAGGCGGATAAGGAACATGCTAATGTCATAAGTGATAATGTTCTAATCTTTAATCTTGTTACATATACATTGGTAGATTCATGTGCCATGCATTCATTCATTATATAGTCATTGTTAAAACGATTAGGCTTGACACCTAAAGTGTTGAATATTATTTACAAAGTAGTGCTCCCATCTAGAGAGTTACTAGAATTAAATGCTATAATTAAGGCATGTAAAGTGAGAATTGGAGATCACATTTTACATGTTGATCTCATAGTCTTGAGTATTCAAGACTTCAACGTTATATTAGGCATGGACTCGCCTATCTAAAAATAGAGCGTCGATCAATTTTTTAGCTAAAATATTAGTATTTCATCCACCGAGTAAGCAATCCTTTGAATTGCAAGCTAGAACCAAGATGAGACCTATAACCATAGTTTCAATAATGATCACATGAAAAATGATAAAGGGTGGATGTATGGGCTACCTAGTAAACATGGTTGATACTAAAAAAAAAAAAAAAGAAGCCCAAAGTTAGCGAAATTATAGTGGTTAAGGAATTCTCGAATGTGCTTCCTAAAAGTTTATTGGGTTTACCTTCGAGGAGTGAGATTGATTTCAAAATTGAGTAAGAACTTAAGACAACCTATATCCAAGGTGCCATACCGAATGACCCTAGTAGAATTAATAGAACTTAAGACCTAAATATAAGAGTCGTTTGATAAAGGTTACATTCGGCTTAACTACTCTTCATGAGGAGCACCGGTATTATTTGTAAATAAGAAGGACGAGTCACTACGACTATGCATAGATTATCAAAATTTAAATCAAGTGACCATTAAGAATAATTATCTCGCTCTCATGGATTAATGATTTGTTTTATCAATTGAGAAGGATTTTAGTGTTCTCTAAGATTGACCTCCAACCAGGATATTATCAATTGAGGATCAAGGAGAAGGATATGAAAAAGACGACCTTTAGAACTTGATATGAGCATTATGAATTTTTAGTAATGCCATTCCGGTTGACCAATGTGCTAACGAGTATTCATGGATTTGATGAATAGGATGTTCCATCAATACTTGGATAAGTTTATAACTATGTTTATCAATGATATCTTGATATACTCACAAAGTCATGAGGAGCATGTAGAGCATTTAAGGAAATCACTTGTAAAATTTACGAGAGTAAAAATTATATGCTAAACTCAAAAAGTATGTATTTTTGCTTAAGCAAGTAGCATTTCTTAGACATGTGGTATCTAAGGATTAGATTATGGTAGATCTTAGCAAAGTGCAAGCGAGTGTAGGAATGAAAAAAATTGAAGAATGTGTCAAAAGTAAGAAGTTTCCTTAGGATGGAAAGCTATTACCAAAAAATTGTAAAAGAATTCTCTAGAATAGCCATGCCTCTCACTCGTTTGAAAAGGAAAAGTGCTAAGTTTGAGTAGAATGATAGATGTGAAAGGATTTTTCAAGAGCTAAAATTTAAGATGATTACAACCCCGGTATTGGCTTTTCCAAAGGATAATAAGGATTCGTGGTCTATACCAATGCCTCTCAAATTAGGTTGGGAGTAGTCCCGATGTAAGATGGAAGGGTGATTGGATATACATCTTGATAATTAAAGGATTGCAAAAAAAATTACCCCACGTATGACTTAGAATTGGTCGTTGTTGTCTTTACCTTGAAAATTTAAAGACATTATTTGTATTGTGTCCGATGTAACATCTACACCGATCACAAGAGTCCCAAATATATCTTCACTTAAAAGAAATTAAATATGAGCCAAAGAAGATGACTTGAAGGACTTAATGATCATGATATTGTTTTCCATTACTATCCCGGCAAAGCGAATGTTGTGGTTGATACTTTAAGTAGAAAGTCAATAGCGACCTTATAAATACAAATCAAATGGGACATGGAAAAACTTCAATTAAAAATTATACCTAGAAAAAAAAATTAAATTTGTTGAGTACAATGACATTATAACCACATACCAAGCAAAGGATTAAAGCATGATGTGGAGCTACTTTAGATTCAACAGAAAGTAGTTAAAGGCAAAGCAATGGATTTTGCAATCAATGATGAAGGTATCCGATGTTATCATAGTAGATTATGTGTTTTTGATGTTAAGGAGCTTTGAGAGGAAATCTTGAAGGAAGCTCATGCCACACCCTACACCATACACCCTAGTAGTACAAAAATCTATCGAGATCTTAAAAAGATTTATTGGTGGAAGAAAATTAAACATGATATTACAAAATTTATGGTAAGGTGTTTGACATGTCAACAAGTCAAAGTTAAACACTAAAGACCCTTAGGATTGTTAAGACCTCTGGATATTTTTGAGTAAAAATGGGAACACATAACAATAGATTTCATACTTGGATTGCCTAGATTGAAACATGGAGTTAATGGTATATGGGTCATTGTAGGTCGATTAACCAAATTAGCTCACTTTCCGATAATCAAGTGAACATATTCCATACAACAATATGCGAGTGTTATATCTAATGGATATTATGAGATTGCACGAAATTCCAATATCAATCATATCTAATCACGATCCATGGTTCATATTGCAATTTTGGAAAAGTTTACATAAAGTGATGGGAAGAAAATTAAGATTTAACATTGCTTTCACCCGTAAAGTGATGGATGGACCAAAAGGGTGAACTAAATACCGGAGGATATGTTACGAGCTTGTCCGTTGGATCGGTTAGTAAATTAGGAAAGGTACTTATCCTTAGCAAATTCGCCTACAATAATAATTATTAAGAAAATGTTGGTATGATACCATATCAAGCTTTATATGAAAGAAAATACCGATCATCGATACATTAAGATGATGTAGGCGAAAGGAAATTGTTAGGACCGAATTAATCCCTGAATCGCTAATTTAGTACAACAAGTTTGATAAAGAATGAAGACCGCCCAAAGTCGATAGAAAAGTCATACGGATGCATGGGGAAAGGAATTAGAATTTGAAGTCGATGATAAAGTATTTTTGAAAGTGGCTCCGATGAAAGTCTGTAATGAGATTGAAAGAATAGGAAAGTTAAGTCCAAGGTATATTGGATCATATGAAATACTAGAGAGAACTGGTGACGAGCATATAAGCTAGCATTACCACATTCTCTCTTCTTAATTCATAATGTATATCACATGTCCATGCTTTAGAAATATGTTGAGAACCTAACTCATATACTCGAATAATAAACCACTAGACCACTAACCCAACGATGAATTATGAAGAGGGACCCATACAAGTGTTGGACCGAGAGGTCGGACAATTGTGAAATAAAGAGGTTCCCTTGGTGAAAATATTATGGAGGAACCATAATATTGAGAAAGCAACATGGAAAAGAGAGGTAGAATTACGGATTGGATATCCCTAATTATTTAGTTAGAAATTTCAAGAATGAAATTTTTATAAAGAGAGGAGGATGTAATATCCCGAAACTACGAATAAATGAATTAATATATATCAAACATATGTGAAAATTTTCTTATTTGCATAGAATAATTGCTAGAGGGATGCTAGAATATTCAGTGAACTTAGAATGATTTTTCTATGCTCAATGAATATTTAATAGGCTTTTCTATATGTGAATAGTACTTTTTATGTAAAATAATTGCTTTGAGTATTTTAAATGTGTGTGAAAATTATTCTATGAGCATAGAAAAATTGTTAAAGGGTTGTAAGAATATTTCATACACTTAAGTGAATTTTTCTTTACTTGGTGAATATTTTCTTTATGAATAAGTGCATTTTTATACAAATAATTGTTTTGAGTGCTTAAATGTATGTATAAAAATTATGTCACTAATGAATAAATTACAATAAGAAGTGCTTGAATTTATTATGAAAGGAAATTATTTTTCAAAAGCGTGTAGAATTAATCATATACATAGGAATTTAATTTCACAAGGTTAGGGACCTAACCGCATAAAATTAGTTATTCAAGCGCATACAATTAAAAGCTTTAAGCCTCAATAAGTTTGAAATAAGTTTACGGAGGAATAAAGATATTTGAAAGGCCTTATGAAAGACCAAAAGTAGTCAACTAAAATTGGAGGGATTAAAAGTATAGATTAAATTAAAAGAGTATGATAAATCAAGGGACTCGAAATTGATATTTTTGATCAAATCTTTCCACTTTAACTAGCCACCTTACCCCCACAATTAAGGAATGTAATAATTAAATACACAAATGAATGGCTAGAGATTATTGTGATGGAGGGCTAGGATTTAAATAAGAATGGATGGTGGGGATTTAACTAAATGAAGAGCTACGGTTAAAAGACAAATCAAAGGTGGAGATTAAACCAAATGAAGGATGGAGATCAAGTTAAAGCAAGCAAAACTCTACCCACTTACTATAATATCCCAAATTCATTATTAAATGAATTAAAAATATATTAAAAGTGTGAGAAAACTATTTTATAGGCATCGAATAATTCTAAAGAGGTTGCTAGAATATTCGATGTACTTAGGATAATTTTTTGTGTTGAGTAAATATTTTATTTGATTTTCGATACATTAATAATAAATTTTTATGCAAAATAGATGTTTTGAGCATTGTAAGTGTGTATGAAAATTTTTTTGTTTACATAAAATATTTGTTAGATGGGTGATAGATTATTCGATGCCATTGGATGAATTTTATAATATTCAATGATTATTTTATTTGAACTTTTCAATGCATAAATAGCTATTTTTAAGAAAATTAATTATTTTGAGTATTTTAAATGTGTTTAAAAATTATCCAATAGGCATAGAAAATTAATTAAAGAGGTGTAGAAATATTGTATGAACTTAGGTGAATTTTTCTATGCATAGGGAATATTTTCTATAGAAATAAGTGTATTTTTACACAAAGTAATTAATTTAAAACCTTAGATATGTGTATAAAAATTATGTGAATGATGAATAAATTCTTAAAAAAGGTGTTTGAATTTATTATGAAAAGAAATTAATTTTTAGAAAGGTGTGAAATAAATTTTATATAAGTAGGGACCTAATTGCGTAAAATTAAAAGTTTGAACTTTCAAATAAAATTTAGAATGAACTTGAGGAAGTGAAAAGTCGTTAGAAAAGTATTAACGGATGAGCGTAAAGGATTGAATTGAATAATTAAAGGACTTATGGAATAGTAATTGTAGGAAAATTTATTAAATTAAGGGACTCAAATTAATTTATTTTGGGAGAGATTTTCTCCCCTCTTTGCCACCATTCTCCTTCAATTATTTGGGTGTAATTAATGCATTGCACAAATGGAGGGTTAGCATTTAAATTACATGGTCGGATGGAAGCTTAAAAATTAAAAAAAAGAAGAAGAATGGATGGTTAAAAATTATCGAAAATGAAGGGCTTAGATTAGAAGAAAAATCAAGGGCTAGTATTAACCTAAATTAAGGGTGCAGATTAAGTCACCCAAGCTTACCTATAAATATGGGTTTTTAGAGAAATGAGAAAAATGTTGGAAAAATAGCAAAAAGCAAGGGAAATTCTTAAAAATTTTCCATAGACTTCCACCTAAAATTTCATCTAAACACTTTTAGTCACCTAAAAACATCATATTAAGCATAGGATTCAAGTTAGAAAATAAAAAATCCTAAGGAGGAAAATTTGAAGATTGGGTCGAAAGTTTGCGAGAAAAGGGGAGAAAGAAAAATCTCAAAGGGAACCAATCTTTCAAGGGTTTAATTAGAGCTTTAGAGGTAAGATAATCTCACATACATCATAAGGTCTGTGTTAATTGATGTTAATTGTTACTTTGGAACCCTTAATTTGTGTTTAATTAAATCAATTTTGAAAATTAGGGTTAGGGTTCTTAGTGAGGAAAATTTGAGAAAATTGATTTTGACTTAGAATTCATGTAATTAAAGTTAAACATATTAAATAAGCATGAAATTAACTAAGAAAAATAAAAAATTTCTAGGCCTATTGATGGTATACCATTTGGCTCAATTTGGTGAATTTAGGGTTTTTGATTTTTTAGTTTGTTTGATGAATTATTATTTGATTATGTGTTATTTAAGTATGAATAGATGATTTAGCATGAAATTATATAAAAATTGAAATCTTCACCTAGTTACACTAAGGCCATATTTGGCTTAATTTAGGAGAAATTTAGGGTTTTAATGCTTTGAGTTTATAATGGTTTGATTGCTTGATTTCAAGTTAGTATAGTATAAAAAGATGAATTAGCATGGAAGATTTCATTGTAATTGAAAAATTAACCTAGTTTACCCTAGGTGAAGTTTCGACCCATTAGGCCCAAAATTAGGATTTTGAATGCTATTAGCTTATGAATGCCTAATTAGTTAAATTCATGATATCAAAGTGTATTTAAATGAATTAGCATGAGAAATTAGCTTTGCACTTGAAAAATATACCTAAATTAGGTTAATGAACATTCGACCACTTTGAGAACAAAATTAGGTTTATGGCTTATTTTTACTCGCTATGATTGTGATTTGGTTTACGTGTTTCCACCGAATGTGAATTATGTGTTTACTATGTGTGGAAATTGTAAATTTGATGATTGATGAAGTGTAATGTCTTGAGTTTGTTGAAAATGTATGGTTATGTGATGTTTAAGTCAATGATTCCATGGTTTAGAATGAAATGGATTAGCATTACAAGGTATGATCATTATGATGCATTTATAGTATTGAGATATGCATTATTATGGCCTAAATGCACACCATTCATGGCATGCATTGCATGAATTAATAATGGTCATGCATTTACATTAAAATGCATATGCATGCCAAGTCATGAAAAGGAATTTTATGGAAAGGTTTTAAGTCATGAGAAAGGATTTTTCTTTAAGGATTTTCCAATAGCAAGTGGAAATAATTCATGGTTACAAGGTTTTTATGACTTTCATGACTTTATGAAAAGGATTTCATGGTTTTCATGGCCCCTACATTTCCTTCCAAAGAGTTTCTTCAAATTGAGGGAATTGGTAATGGCCCCAATAGAAGGAAATGACATTTTTCACCGAAGGAACTAGTAATGGCCTCATAGGAGAAATGCTCAAGAAAGAGGTTTAAGGTTGAGTGGGTACGGATGTGCACTTTTAGCGACTCGACAAGGCACGTCCGTAGATTGCACTCGGTTCTCTAGACATATCATGGAAATCTTAAAGTCAAAAGATGGGATATATCCAAAGACATAAAAGATTTTTTATAATGATCATGATGAGGATTTTATGACTTGGAAAAAGGATTTTCAAAGAGCATGCATATAATTTATCATATGCATTCCATTTATTCACACATCATGCATGGATTAACTCACTCAGCAATTGCTCACCAAGTTCTTATGGTGTAGGTACTAAAGGTAAAGATAGAAATGTTCACACTTGAGCAAACTATCGAGGGATCAGTGCACCACATGTATCTTGGATATGGCTACAATATAGGCCTCCTTCAAATAATAGTGATATTATTGCTCGGTATTTTGGTTTATATTCTAGGTATGGCATCTTTCTTTTATATGATAGTCAAAGCCAAGGAGAAATAAGTAGTTAGCTAGAAAAGAAATTGATGTGAATAAATAATAAGCCATTTTTATAGTGTATGGCATAAAGCTAGTATATGTAAATTAAAAATAGTTTATATGTTAGTTGAAATATCGATAGTAAGATCGTAGTACAATCATAATTAGTGTAGTTTACTTTTAATTAATTTCTTACATATTAGCATTAATAAGAAAATAAGAAAATGAAATTAATAAGAAAATAATCATAGTAAATGGAAATTAATGAGGCATAAAGGAATTAAATATCGAATAATGGGTAACAAGTAAATAAATTTATACGAGGCCAATAGAAAAGGAGTTTGAGAAAATGGAGCATCATAGATCCAGTCCATTTAGTCTAAATAATTTAAATAAAATATAAAAAAGAAAATTTTATAATGCATTTTAGGTTGAAATTTAAGACTCACTCGTCATTATTAGGTTTCCGTAGCTAAATCCATACCTAATAATACTATAGGAAAGACACGAGTGTCTTGTTGGTTTGCATTCATTGCACATAATGTCTTGTTAGTTTGCATCTATTGCACTTCAAATGTAAGTCAACAACGATAATAGTCTCAACCTATTAGCTCCTAGGTTAAGCGTGTTACACTTACACCTATAAATATCTACCAAAAAGAGAAAGGAGAAAATGTTAAAAAAAATTTGAAAAATCAAGGCAAACTCTTGCAAAATTTTCCAAGGAAATTACACACCAAATTAACCTACACACTAAAAACATACTTAAAACACTCCATTAGACCTAAAATCATAGTTGAAAGATAAAAAACTACAAGGAAGAAAAATTAGCAAACTGGCTAAAACTTAAGGAGGAAAAAGGGGGAAGAAGATTTTCGAGAAAATCCAACCTAACAAAGACTAATTTGAAGCTTTTAAGGCAATATAATCTCACATACATTACAAGGACTTGCTATTGGATATGAAATGTTCGTTTTGCCCAATTAATTTAAGCTTAATTACTTGAATTTAGTCAATTAGGGTTAGGGCTCTTGATGTAAGTAAATTGCAAAAAAAGAAGAGGTGAAATTATTGAAATTGAAGTTGGAATATGTTAATTGGGTATGAAAACAAGTAAAATAAATAAAATTTTCCTAGCCTAATTCTAGAGGGACCATTCGACCCAAATAGTAAAATTTTAGGGTTTATAGGGCTTTGTTTATTTGATGTTTGGTTGATTGATTATATATTATTAAAGTTTAAATAGATGAATTAGCACGAGAATTAGCATTAAAATTGAAAAAGTTACCTAGTTTCACTAAGCACACATTCGGCCAAGATTAGGTAAAATAAGGGTTTTTAATGCTTTTGGTATATGAATGTTTGATAGATAAAATTCATGTACTTTAGGGGTAATTAGATGATTGAGCAAGTGAATCAATATAAAAATTAAAGAACCCACCTATCTTTGGTTTAAGGCACATTCGGCTTAAGGTGGAAGAATTAGGGTTTGAAGTTTAATATATGTATTATGGTTGTTAGGTGATTTAATTAAGTTTGATTAATAAAATGGATTAGCATGTGAAATGGGTGATTAAAAGAAAAAATTATCTAACTTAGGTAAAATGAGAAGTTTTGGCCAATTGTGTGATTTCAAGGAGGAATGTTGTTAACCATGTTATTACTTCAATTAGTGCTTTCATTGTTAACTAATTTTGATACATGTGTTCATTGTGTGCGATTATGTGTTTATTGTATGATTTCTTATGACTATAAATGAATTGGTGCAATGCTTTGTTACTTGAATGGTGAATATGATGTTACATGGTACTAATACTAAATGTTTACCTTGATTGAATTATGTACCTTGATTGGAATGTGTTACATTGAAAGGTAATAAATTATTATGTGCATTTTATGTCATTAAGGTATGCAATTTTATTACATTAATGGACATCATGCATGACATATACTATAACGATTCATGAGGTTATGCATTCACATTTAATGAATACACATGCCAAGATTATGAAAAGGTTTAAAAGTAATGAATATGTAGATGGTTAACTAAAAAAAATGAAAAATAGACTTGCAAATAAATAAACCACTTTTTATAGTAGGGTGGTACTAGATTGATGGTTGTGCAAAAAGGAAATTAGGTTGTCTCGTCAATCGATTTTGGACATATAAAATATGTAATAGCATAATATTGTGTAGTTGTAGTTTTATTTAGTTTAATCTTGCATGCTACTATTCGATAATAATGATACAAGTAATTAAATTATATAAAAAAAGATAATTAATAAAGTAAAAAGGCTATGTAATTGAATAATGGGTATCGATCAAATGAAATTATTCTCACATATAGAAAAGGAATTTGACAAAAGTGAGAGACATGGATCCAGTTATTTTAGTCCAAACTATTAAAATAAAGTGTTAAAAAGAAAAAAATTAATAGTGCATTTTAGACTAAAATATTTGATGAAAATTGGACTTATAGGTTTTCAATAACATTATTGGAAGGACACAATGCCTTATGTCTTACACTCATGGTGAGGCACTACGGTAATATCCTCAACCTATTTAGGTCTTAGGTCGAGATTATTACATATTCTTTTAACACTAAACATTTAAAAGCTTAACCAAAAACTTCAATTAATCTTGCGTCCTAAAATCATCAATTAACCATAAGTTACTTACTAATCAATAAACTTTAGAATACCTAATTAGAGTGACACTAACATCTCTCATGGCCTAAACATCATCAACCAGTTTAACCAACATTCAATCATGCAATTAACCCAATTCCAAAATGAATTCACTTGCTAATCCCATAAACACACATCAACATAACCTTATAGTTATCCCACCTTTTTTCCTTCTCTCTTTAAGCCTTCTTCTTTTCAATCTACCAAATCATTTTTTTTCTTGGTGTTTTGACTAGCCTAAAATTGTATAAACTTAACTTAGTTAATCCTCTTTCTATTTATACCCATTTTACTAACCTAATGGAGCTAGAAATTTCTTTTCTTTCTTCTCTCCTTTTGGCCAAATGGAACCCATCGGATAGACAAAAGTTGCCATTTAAGAGAACACTTGGATGGTGATGATTATTTACTTAACTTAGTTAATTTTTCTAGAATTTTCTTGCTTGATATTTCTCTAAGTTAGGCTAGAATTTTCTTCTTTATTCCTTTCCTCTCTTAGCTGAATTGATGGGTACAATTAACTCTAAAATTGTCACATGTATAAATTAATTTAAGCTAAGACATGCATTTAAATTAGTTTAGATTTATTAAGATTAAAATGTTACTAAACTAACATAAAAAATTTTCTTCCTTCTTTACTTGTCTTGGCTGAATTAATCCATGTATCTTCCAAGTAATTTCTCTTGCTTCACCCATGTAATTTTCATGTAATTTCCTCTTGCTTTACCATATATCTTCCATGAAATTTCTCTTGATTTACTTTGAAATTTCCAAGTAGCTTCCTAAGTCATCCTGTCATGTAACTTCCATGTAATTTCCATGAAGTTTTCTAGGTTCTCACTTACTTTCAACATTATTAACATTTCATTTTGATGTTTATTCATGCCTAACTCATGCATAATTACTTAATGCTCTTCGAATTATTTAAGTCCTCTAAGTTTCTTCACTTTACACTTTAATCACTTAACTTTATTACTTAATTCAAGGAAGTCTTTAAGCTTTTAATTGCTGTAATTGAGTCTTTATTCTTAGGCATTCTAAGTTTTCATAATAGTCACTCAACTTTATTTCTTGATTCAATTGAGTATCTAAAATTTTAATTGTTTCAATTAAGTCCCTAGGTCGAAGCACATATATAACATTTAACAATTAACCATGCAAAACTAAACACATAGTAATATAAAGCAAACACAATATTAATGTAGGTATAAAACACATATTTCATACAAAACCAAGCCTAATTGTCACATATTGTAATTATAACACACATCTTTCAAATATGTTAGATAAGTAAGTGCGTAAGTGCACACATACACACACACACACACACACATTTAAGTATATGAGATTCTAAAATCAAGATGCTACACTCAAGATAGAAAAAGACCAAAAGGAGCCAACACGACTTCAACGAGCTAAGTAGCCGTATGTTGTAAAAAACTTTGATGAACAACTTATGGAACAAAATCATCTTATGAAGACATGGCTGAATGGTGTCAAGAAAGTTAAAAAATTCTAAAAGGCATTAAGGAATTAAGGTACAAGGTAAGCCAAATCGTTTCAAGTGTGGTCGACCACTCTTTGGGAATTGTTTGGTGGGCATCAATGCTTGTTACTATTGTAAAGAGTTTGGCCACTTAACCAAGGATTGTCCAAAGAAGAGCAAGGTCCTACCAAAAGCACTAAAGTGAATGAACATGATGACATAAGAACAAGTTCGGAAAAACTCATACTATGGAAAAGTTGAGTAAGTTAAATTTTGAGGAGGGAATTTTTATAAGGGGGATGATGTAATACCCCAACCTTGGAACATCCTTATGCATGTGTAAGTGTGTGTGTGTTTTGGCCTTGAATATTTTCATACGAGTTATGTGTGTGTGTAACTACCTTGTTTAATTAGGTTAAAATTATATTTTGTGTTGGCATAAAAATTATGTTTTATGTGTGCATTGATATTATGCATTATGCTTGTATTAATGAGTTTTTAGCTTTGCAAGTAAATATTGTTGAATGCTCTAAGTGAACAAATGACATAGGAGCTTAAATGTAAAAATTAAAAGATTATGGACTTAATTGTCTTAAATGATTAGGGACATAATTGAATTAAGTGATAAAGTTAACTGATCAATATGTAAAATTGAATAAACATGGAGAACTTAGAAAATTAGGTTACGTAAGTGTTCATGCATGAATTAGCATAAAAATAAATTAGACTTAAAAAATTAACATGTGTTAAGTTTGGAAATTACATGATACATCAAGAGAATTCTAAAAATTTAGCTAAGCTAAGCAAATAAAAATGGTCATCCAAATGTGCATTTAAGTAGTAAAAATCCTAGCTACTTCCATTCATTAATTTGGCCAAGAGAAGGAAAGAAAGAGGAAGAGTATTCAAGCCAACTTAGTAACACTTTAATCTTAATAAACCTAAAATAATTTATAGAAATGTCTTAGCTTAAATATTTTATACATGTAACAATTTTAAACTTCCCTTGTATATACCTAAGTCGTCCAAGAAGGAAATAAAAGCGGGATGAGCTACAAAGTTATGTTTGGTATATTTTACCTTAGATAAAAATCAAAACACAAGAACAAAACTAATTTGCTAAAGAAAACGAGAGAGTGACTAAAAGAAGGAGGAAGAAAATATATTGGCTCATCTTGAATGTTCTAAGTTGGTAAAATAGGGAAGAAAAAGAGGAAGTTCTAGACCTTCAATTATGGTGTTCTAGCACTGGAAAGGTATAAAAAAAAAGAGAAAATTGATTTGGTAAGGAAACCAAATCGGACAGCTTTGTCAAAAGTGGGAAGCAAAAAAGCTTGGGCAACCTTGGCTGAAACTTTACAAAGGAAAACAAGTGGCATATTTGTGAGCCATTAGGGTGTTCTCGGCACTAGCTAAACTACAAGTAAGTGTCATCGGGCTTAACTATATCACAAGAAATTGGAGTTATAGGAATTATTGTGTTTATGTACTTAACTAATAATTGGTTATGTGTGATTGTGTGATTATGAGTTTGATTGATGATTGATCAAATTGTTATGTTGTGTTGAATTGATGATGGATCATAAGGTTAATTGATGATTAAAAAGTATAATTAACCTATAATATGGTATAGAAGTTCTAAAGATATTAAATTTCATGAAATTAATGAATCATTGCATATTTGTGACAATTGTTGGTAAATTTGGCTAAATGACAACTTGATCTTCTTTGGTTTCATATCTATGAGTTTGTTGATAATCATGTTATTTTTGGATGGTGTAATTCATGGGTATGTGTTTATGAAACTATTGAATGATTATACATTTGTATTGTTCATAGGAATTTTGATTAAGTCCATAATTAGTTTGGTTTGAAGAAGTATTTATTGAAATTAGACACATCAATAATCATTGGAAGGTTTTGGTTTATGTGTTTAATCCATAGTACATAGTTTGTTTCCTTGTGTTGAATTTGGCCACATGACTTGGTTAATGCTTGTTATGTCAATACTTAGCATTTTATGGGTAATTGATGCTTATGGACATGTTGTTGATGATATAACCAACAACCATTGTGATCGGATGAATTTGGCTAAGATTACTTAAAGTGATTTATTTGTGTTTCTATGTGGTTATTGAATTATTGTGCACTTCTTATGTTACTTGGTACCTTTGGTATGTCATTTCTCTCGATTACATGGATGAATGATCATATGTTTAATTTGTAAGAACCCTTAATGAATTAGGGTTACCTGTCTAATTGAAGTTAACTAGCCATGTGTTATATTATTTGATTACATCAACATCATGAAAAATACTTTCATAGTGTTTTAAGCATTCAAAGAGAAAGACAAGTGCATGCATGGTTTTCAAGAAAGGATCATGGCTAGACTTGTTCAATCATGGCACACAAAAAGAATGATCAACTCTTTGTTGGCGTCACGAGCTCCATAGGGACATGTCTAGTGCTTTTTATGGTTTTTCACGGGCATGGTTTTCATGGAGGGCTACCTACATATGCATTTTATAGGGTATGTTCGAATCACGGAAAACGTATTTCAACATAATAAAAATGTTTTCCTTACATCATGCATGATTACACTTACTAAGATTTAACTCATTAGTTGTCTCATGGTGTAGGTGAACCAAGCACTCGTATGATGATTTTATGTGAAGTTACAGATTATTTCATGAGGAGCAAAGCTTGTCAAATGTGTACTATAACCGTAGGTTAAAAGTTTCAAGTTTAGACATTTTCTATCTCTCATGTTTTTGGACTACCGTAAACTTATATTACTTGTTAGACATCTTTAGAATGCCAATAAATAAATGGTTTTGGGATGTTTATAATTTAGTTTTATGCTTTGGTAGGTTACTAAAATGTTTATCTAAAATGAGTTAATAAAATGGTTTGGTACATCTAAGAAGAATTAAAAAAACGAGCTTCTTTGGTTCAATAAAATGGTTTTCTATTATCATACGTAAAATGCTTTCAATGGCAAAATGTTTTATCAACTTTAAATTGGTTTTCATGTAAATAATAATTTGGTTTTAAAGTATTAATAATTGAAATGGATTAAATCATTTAAGTGTTTTTATGGAACTTAAATATGAAAATGGCTTTCAATAAGCTTAACCTATATTTTATTTTAGTCTTCGAACAAAATAGGTTTCCATTGCGGTTTGTATTTTAAATATAAAGATGAGGATGTGAGGCTTAGTGTCTCATATTCATTGAACTCCAAAAATGAGGCATTGTCGGTAATATTCTTGACCTCGGTTAGGTTAGGGGTGTTACAAATTAAATGATTTTAGAGGTCTTAAATTGTTGTTCGAGTCTTAGCTTTTTTCTAATTAGTAATGTTATTATTGATTTAATTATGATTGTTTAATATCAAAATCAATTGAAAGTAAAAGTTTTATTTTGTTATTAGGCCTTAAGATAATAAAATATAGGAAAGATTCATATTTATTCTAGAGTTTAGGTAAATCTAGGATGAGTATTCGATGAAAAAATAGTATAATGGCATATAGTATCACCAATAAATTAGATTGTATTTAGTTTTCTCATGGAACTCGACCATAGAAATGTAGATAGTGCAAGCAAAGGCCGAACCTACAAAGAAGATGGTTTAATTAATGGTTTCTTTTGACTCGATTATTCTAAATTGCAATGGAAATAAAAAGGGGGTTTGTATTTTTAGAAATTACTAAAGCAATCAAAAGTAAATAGAAATAACAATAATGAGAAAAACATTGGTTGAGAGTATTCACTTTTGGTTTAATCGCTAAATTGATTCAAACATTAACCTATTCTTAACATGAGTATTCACTATAGGACAATATGATGTCCTCAATCTTTTCTTACTGATTCATTAACCAAATAGATGTTATATGATTAATCTCTAACTATTTAACAACCTAATAAATGCTAGCTAGATTTAATCCAATAACAATGCTAAATTGAAAAAAGATAACAGAAGTTAAACAATCATTCTAGCCACTATACTGATTTAATCTAATTCTATGTTTTCATAAACAAGTTTACACAAACAATTAAACAAGCTTGCATACTTAGCTAGCAATAAATTATAATGATCAAGAAACTAGCATGCACTCTAATCAATAATTACACAATCATATTCAAATACCACAAAAAATGAAAATACTAAAAAAGAATAAGTTTAGAATTAGAATCCATTAAGATCTTACAATGATTTTATCAAAAGCATCAACGTCCCTTTAACCAAGATAGATATTTAGTGACTCATGGCTGATTACAAAAGAGGGTTTCACAAACAACGCTAAATTAAAAAAAGACAAGAGAAGTTAAACAATCCTTCTAGACATTATACAGATTTAATCTAATTCTATGTTTTCACAAACAAGTTTAAACAAACAATTAAACTAGCTTGCATACTTAGCTAGCAATAAATTATAATGATCAAGAAACTAGCATGCACTCTAATCAATAATCACCCAATCATATTCAAATAACTCAAAAAATGAAAATACTAAAAAACAATAAGTTTATAATTAGAATCTATTAAGATCTTATAATGATTTTATCAAAAGCATCAACGTCCCTTTAACCAAGATAGATATTTAGTGACTCATGGCTGATTACAAAAGAGGGTTTCCTATCTAAGGGTGGCTACTAGTAGGAAATTTTTTTTTTTTTTTACTAAAACTCTAGCTTCACTATTCATAGCTAAAAGTAGGGTTACAACACACACATGTTAATCCCACATACCCATACAAGTTGTTTGATAAAGGCAAATGGAATATTGTTATATCTCATATGGTTTGGAGCCCTAGAGAGTTGATGTTGCATGGTTTGCTAGATAGATGCACATGGTTATGTACATTTTGCACTCTATCTCATGTCTTCTTTTGCTTTATCTCATGTCCCTAGCTACAATCAATGAGGAATTTGCACTTCATCTCCGTGTCATTACCTTTTGCCCGTGTGCCTTTATTGCTTCATCCTTTGGATTTCTTCTAGCTTTTTGACACACACAAGTTTGTCTCTTCTTCGGTGCATACTTGTGTGGATTGCTAATGCTCATGTGTTATTTCTTTCCTCTTAGAAAATATCTCAACCTTCAAACATGCATGGCCATGTCACTTTTCTTGCTCTCGTTGTATGAAATGCTACTACCTCTATGGTTTTTTTATTGAAAAACCACTTGATTTTATTTTTTGTTTCATATGGCCAGTAGCTATTTCTTTTTGTAATTCATCGTGTGTCTCTTTGGGATTTCTTAATTACTTTGGCTTTTCTTTGGTTTGGCTTAGGTTTTTTTGCTTTAATTTGTTATTTTTCCTACATAACTTGAAATTGTTATCTTGATCTTAATTTTCTAAATATAATACAATAAGTATTAAAAAGTTCAATGTAAAATAGCATAAAAGTTATGCAAATTATGTGTTTATCAAATAACCTCATACTTAAACTTTGCTAGTCCTCAAGCGAAATAAACAAAACAAAAATCCTTCAAACATTGATGCTCAATTCATAATTCAACAAACTCAAACAATCAAATCAATCATCTTCAAGACATTATTCTTATATCTATGCATGTCTCTAAATTGATTTATGCATCTTTATAACCAAGCGCAATTCGGGCATGTAACACTTATTTTGCCCTTACTCCTTGTCCACCACTACATGCAAAAGTAATAAATCGAGATTTCCTTTGATCAAAATTTTTCTTCCTTTAACATCCCAATCTTTTCAAGGCCTTTAGTAGCTCTTCCCCACGTAATCATATAACTTTTTATACAACTATCAATATTTATGATGAAGGCAACCGATTACTCGAGCACGTCATTAATTTAGAGTGCTTTGCATACTTATAATTTAAATTGCCATTTGACATAGAAGTAAACATTTATGATGAATACTCCTAGTTCCTAAACAACTCAAACTATTGGAGTAGGTTTTTACTCAATTAGGCCAATTTTCAATTGGAATGCTTTATTTTTCCTTTCTTTCTCAAAGTCTATAATAGTTAAAAAAATCTCATTTATTTAAACCATGTTTAGGTCCAATTTCAAAGGGTACTTGGAAAATCAATATTACTACCTAAATCATGCATAATTATAAAGACACATAAAGTTTTCTAGCATGCATGCACTTCTAGAACAATAATATCCAAAACAATCTCAATTATCTTATCGATTTTATTGAAATTCATCATTAATTATCAATAAAAAAGGACTTCATACTAAACCATGACATTCATCATCATGTTATATATATATAATAACCTAAAAAAATTCACACACATAAAACACAAAACAAAAACAATCAAAGAAAACATAAATTCTACCATCACACTTAAATTGGACATTATCCTTAATGTTTAGATAGAATTGATCATAAATATAAAGAAAATGTTAAGTGAAAGGATAAGGGGTCAAATCTATTTCGCAACACTCAAAATGCGGATGGTGGAAAATGCACGGAGAAGGCATTGAAGAGGCTATGGAGTTGGTTGTTGACCATTGGAAAATCGACCACTACATTATTATCCACGTGATAGATTTGCTCACTTAGATGTTTAAAACAACTATTTTAGTTGATTTGGAAATCATCTAACTACAAGGTGAGCTACTCCAATGTGTATGATTGGGCACTTGAGGTACCCTCATGTGAAATATGTGTAGCTATTCTTAGAGACTCATCATCCCTATTTTCATCATTGTCACTTGATTGACTCTTCTTCTATTATTGAGGTCTCTTGGTGGGTCGGATGAGGTACTTTTTTACTTTCTTCTCTCGCAATCCAATCTTAACCGACTTGTCTAAGTCTAAGTGGGTGTGTCCTTTAGCCGATGTCAATGAAGTCGTTTATCGATGGGACAACTTTAATTTTTTTAGCGAGTATAGGTGATTAACCCACTAGTGATAATGTTGTCTTCCCTTGACTTCGGACTATTAAGAATTACTTAACAAGATAGTAAGTTAAATTGACCTCTATCTTTCTAGAAATGAAGTAAAAATTACTAGCTCTACCTTGTTTACCACCCCATAGCTATTTTTCTCGCCCATATAACATCTATGTCGAACTCAATGGATGAGCCAAAATACAAGGTTGATCATTGCTAAGGCTTTTGAGTAGGAGGGATTATAGACCTCGTCCCTTAAACCTATTAATGCTCGCCAAAATGGCTTCTTAAAGCCGGTTAGGGGTTACCTTGCATCCTCATGAAACCAACCAAACATATTTATGATATCGGTTCTTTTATGATCGTATCTCTTGTTAGCCACCCCGAATGTGAAAAATTCATAAGCTCATAACTATCATTAGTAACTCGTTTCTAAGCAAAAAAACTCAAAGATTCTAGAGTTATTTCCCTATAGAAGGGAACATTCATCTCCAACAATGCAGCCCAACCTATGTTACCTAACATGTCTCCGACCTTTTATAGCAACCTAGTCAATTCTAAAGCCTTCATACCAACATACCTATTCATTATCATTTTTCAATTCATTAGCTTATCAAAATGAAGCCCTTTGTCATCATTTTCAAGTTCAATAGTTAGGTAAATAGGGTCATTACTAGATTAGGAAAGATATACTACTTGTTAAGCCCTTATCTTCCGACGAGCCTTCCTCACTAGGGTGGCTAGCTATTTTCCTTTATCTCTTGAAGTAGACATGATTGCTTCTTTGTTGAGAGAGAGTAGGGAAGAAAATGATTCTTTGGTGGGTTAGTAGTGAAAAAGCTATTTTTGTTTCGACGAAATAGATTAGTATTGTGGCTACATGAGATTATAAAAGCAAATAAGAATTTGAAGAAGATAAACGAAGGGTGAATGGCTGGTACAAGCTGTAGAAGGTGAGCTTGGGGAAGATGAAGTAATATGGGTTAAGGGTTAAGTATTTATATGAGTGAGGTTTTGTGAGAGAATTCAAGTCTTTTGGCATGGATAAGAAGGTACACGCCGTGTTAAATTGGTACACAAATTGTGTCCCTTTCCTTTTTGCTCGTGTCTCCTTTCTTCTTTCTCTTCATTACAACTTCTCATATTTCACACGAGTCGTATGGATTTTCTCTCACTACCCCATGTAAAACCTTATTACCCATGTCACTTTCCATCGTTACGGATTAAATTACCTAACCTAGGACATACGAGCATGCCAAAATTAGTGCATAACCCGATGTGAGACATTGCTACCCATGCCTCTTTTCTTCTACTTTGGCGATACAACACAATTTTGAATCACACGAGGTTGCTTTTTTTGAAAACCACCCTATGTCTATGCTTTTTACTCATGTTGTATCTCTTTTTGTTTTGAATTTTCCAACCACAACACATACATGGGCTTGCTCTTTAATATGCCCAAACTGTATCCACCTTTTCTATTTGTGTGTGTTTCCTTTATTCTCTTTACACATCTAAGATGACATGGGCTACAAACATCCACAAAATCAAGTCGGGTATGGAGGGAATTTGAAGAAAAATTAAATAAAATTAATTTAAACTTTAACTTAAATAATAAAATTCATAAAAATTCATTTGGTTACCTCTTAATAAACATTTTTATTTAACATCGTTGGCTCGACATCACCTTTATCCATCAATGTAGATCTTCCACCTCTCTTTCCTCATCGAACCAACTCGTATTTATGGCAAAAGCCGAGTGGACATCATTAGGATACTTCATAGATGTTAAAGCAAATTACTTCACCATCGAATTTCATCATGAGCACTCGTATTGTGGACATTTATATTTATCCGAGCTATCTTGAGGAAAGGCCTTCCTAGCAAGATGGGTGTACGGTTATAAGTGGATTCCTCGCTCATCTTTAGGATGTAAAAATCAACCAAGAATATAACTTATCCACTTACACAAAGACATCTTTCACTACTCTTTTGGGGTAGGTGTTAGTATGAAATGCTAATTGAATGACAACATTATTTTCTTTTAATGATCCTAGATTTAGTGAAGCATAAATGGAATATGACCTAACATTCATTAATGCTCCTAAATCTAGCATAGCTTTTGCTATCCTAGCACTACTAATTCAATGAGGTATTATGAATAGACTTAGATTTGTGCATTTCGGGAGGATTTTTCTTTAAAAAATAGCAAAAGCATTTTTTTCTATCCTTACCTTTTCGTTGATACCCAATCTCCTCTTATTCGTTCACAAGTCCTCTAAGAACTTGGCATACCATGGCACCTATTTGATCGCATCTAAGTGTTGCAAAATAGCTTGAATATCTCCTTTTTTTTTCTTCATCTCTTCCTTTCTAGGCTTTTCTAACATACTAGGAAAGGGTGTATGGCTAGTTGTAAAATAAATGAAAGGGTCAGAATTTACCTTAGGTCTTGATGTCATCTCATCGATTTGTATATTGTTCTTTTCTATTTTTAGCTCCAACTCTTCTTCTTCAATTACCCCCAACACTATCTTGCTCGATTTTTCTACTAGAGCACCACATCCGAATGTCATAAACTCATATTTTCCTTTAGGTTTACCATAATTTAGGATGGTAATTTCCTTTCGGATTGAGCTTCTAAACGAATCACGGTGGTCACCATCTAACTCATCCGGTTTTTCAAGTTACGAATGTTCGACCTTGTCTTTTACTGCAATTGCTTTACGTTTAAAATAATAGACTTTACTATCTTTTCCAATAACTAATCCGAGTTTTGGGGAGCATGTTGTTGGTAAGGCTTGGGTTGATATCCCTATTGCCTTTGCTGATAGAAGTTTTACTCTCCTTATCTATTACCTCCATAACTTAGATTTAGGTGAACTCTCTAACTCGGATTGTAGGTGTTGACGAACGAGTTGTAGGGCCCGGACCGACCATCACCAAAATTCCAAGTAGCATAAACTTGTTCGATGTGCCCCTCTTAGAGTGTTAGGTATGCATTGTGGTATGACCCGAAATTGAACAGATTCCATAAGCTTTTATGGCTTGTAGATTTTCCATAGCCATTTTTCTTACCGAGTGAAGTAAGATCGGATATTTGCTACTCCAAGATGGATATTTTAATTTCATTTACTCTCTTTTATGGATGATCAATCCTCACACCAAATTACCGAAAAGTCATAGCCATGTTAGATATCAATGCTCTTGCAGGCATCGTGGGTCTCGTCTACCAATGCTCCTCCACTAGCGGCGTCAATCATGCTCATCTCCATGGATAGAAAACCTTTATAAAAATATATAATCAGTAACTAATTAGAGATATGATGATGTGGACAATCGGCATACAACTTTTAAATTGCTCTTAATACTTGTAAAATGTTGCTCCATTAAATTATTTGATACTTATAGATCTTTTTTCTTATACTAGCGACTCTCGATCTAGAAAAATATTTTAATAAAAAAACCAGTTTCATCATATTCCATGAGTCAATTGATCCCATAGAGAGATTATATAATTAGTTATTTGCATTCACATTTGGTGAAAATAGGAATGCTCTTAGTTTAATTTGCTCTTCGATACTCCTTGTGGTCTTATAGTTGAGCAAACCACATGGAATTCCTTTAAATGTTTATGAGGGTCATCTTTAGCAAAACCCTAGAATTTAGGTAACAAGTGTATCGGTCTCAACTTCAACACAAAACCCATATTTAGATTTGGGAACTCTATACACAAAGGTTGTTGATTAAGATTAGGAGTAGTCAACTCCTTTAAAGTTCTGTTTGTAACCATCACTTTTCATTCTAAGTCACTTGATAAAAATTTGAGAACCGTAGTTATGCATGGTGAAGTAGAAACTGCTCTCTTGGTTTTCTTAATCCTTTCTATTGAAACTTATCTAACCTCTCTTCTTAACTTGCTTAATACTTTTTTTTGGTTTAGGGTTAAAAAGTAAGTTACTTGTTTGAGACCCGAGTCATATACCAACCTAATATAGACAACAAGAATAATCGAATGTTAAGAAACAATTAATTTGAGTGTAATCTCTTTGGAAAAGGTGCTAAAATTTGATGTGTGTCGAATAAATTAGATTGTATTTATTTTCCTTATAGAACCTAACCACAAAAATATAGATAGGATAAGAAAGGGTCGAACCTATAGGGAAAATTATCTAATCAATGGTTTCTTTTGGTCGATTGTTCTAAAGTGCAATAAAATAAAAGAGATGATTTGTGTTTATAGAGATTTGTAAAGCAATCAAAAGTAAATAGAAATAACAATAATGAGGAAAATCTTAGTTGAAGATTATTATCCACTTTTGGTTTAATCACCGATCATTGATTCAAAGATTAACCTATTCTTAAAATGAATATTCATCGTAGGATAACAACATATATGTTATCCCTAATATTTCTTTACCAATTTGTTAACCAAATAGACACTATATGATTAATCCCAACTATTGAACAACCCGAGTAGACTCTAACTAGATTTAATCCAATAATAACATTAAATTAGAAAAAGATAGGTGAAGTTAAGCAACCTTGTCATATGCTAAAAAGATTTAATTTGGTTTTTTGTTTTTTAAAGGATTAAACGAAAATGTATTTATAATCATTAACCCTTAGTTACTACCACAAGCAAGTCTAGATAAGTAATTACATGAATTTGAATTCTTAGCTAGCAATAGATTATAATGATAAATAAAAAAAATTAACATGCACTCTAACTAATTAATCACACAATCATACTCAATTAACATAAAAATACATAAAATACTAAAAATGAATAAGTTTAGAATTAGAACCTATTAAGATCTCATAATGATTTACCAAAAGCCTAAACTTTTCTTCAACCAAGATAGATGTTTAGTAACTTATGGCTGATTACAAGTGAGAATTTTCTATCTAAGAGTGGTCTGCGACAAGAGAGTTTTTTTTAATAAAACCTTAGCCTTACTATTTATAAATAAAAATAGGATTATAACATACACATGTCGGTCCCATAAGGCTATATGAGTTGTTTAATAAAGGCACATAGATTGTTGTTTTATCTCAAACGGTTTAGAGTCTTGAAAAGTTCGGTGTTACACGATTTGCTGGCTAGAGGTGCATGGTCGTGTGCCTTTTGCACTCCATCTCATGTCTTCTTTTGATGTATCTCGTGTCCCTCCCTTCTACATGTATGGAATTTGCACTTCATTCCCGGTCACCGTCTTCTATCCAACTTCATCCTTTAGATTTCTTCTAACTTTGACACACATGAGTGTGTCTCTTCTTTAGTGCATATCATGTGGATTATTACTATCTATATGTTGTTTCTTACCTCTTTGAAGATATCTCGGCCTTGACACACACACGGTCATGTCATTTTTCTAACTCTCACTCGTGTGGAATGTTACTTGCTCATGTAGTTTTATTGCTTGAACGACCACATGGTTTTCTCCTTTATTTCATATAACCAATAGCTATTTCTTCGGCAATTCACATGGTCATTTGTCTCCTTAGGCTTTTATGGTGACTTTGTTTTTTTTTTCTTTGGCTTGGGTCTCTTTGCTTCAATTTGTCATTTTTCTTACAAAACCCAAAATTGTTATCTTGATCTTAATTCCCTAAATATAATATAATAAGTACCAAAAAGTTCAATATCAAATAGCATAAAAGTTATGTAAATTATACACTTATCATAATAATTTAAGTATATATGATCAATTTATAAATTGAATGTTTGAATTTTTTATAATTGATGTCTCTCTAAATTGAAAGTTTTTTCTATTTTATTCTTACTTATAATTTGGCCAATCAAACACAATCCACTTTTTGAATAAATAGAATTAATTATCTAATCTTTAAAGTTCAATCTGGACTTGCTTCTATTGAAAAAATTGGTAAAAACAATATTATAGATTAAATTTGATGAGTTTTACTACCATCATGCCATTTAAGGCACCCTAGTGTCCTTAAACATACGAGCGCACATAATGCAAGGCTAATCTTGACACGACACTAACTTCTCAAGTCGTGAAGCTTTTTCAAGAATAGGAGAATTGTTCTCCGAGGATAATCTAGTTGAGCATTCACTTATATCTATATCTACGAGGAGACAATGACTTATGTTCTCAACCTTCAAAAAATCGAAGATCATCGATGTGATTCCGAAAACATCTTTGGGAACTATGGTGCACCTCGGACTTAAGACTATGAGTTGAGGAAGATTATCAAACATGGCATTTGCAAATTCATAATCAAAAAGGGTCATTACTTTGAGTTCGGTAAGGTCCGGGCAATTTATATGTCATTAGATAAGGAAAGAAAGGGCTAGCCGACCTATTTTAAATCTTTACTTTTTAGAGCTACTAGTATGATCTACTAGTTGTATCATAATATTAGTTTCTTTTAATGGTCCTAGATTTAGTGAAGCATAAATGAAATATGGCATAACATTCATTGATGCTCCTAAATGTAGTATAGATTGCACTATCCTAACGCTACCAATTCGATAAGGCATTGAGAATATACCCGGATCCGTGCATTTCAAAGAGATTTTTCTTTGAAAGATAGTAGTAGCATTTTCTCCCATCCTTTCCTTTTCATTCATACCAAATTTCCTCTTATTTGTGCATAAGTCCTTTAAGAACTTAGCATACCTTGGTATCTATTTGAT
The DNA here is from genome assembly GCA_963924115.1 of Dovyalis caffra. Classification (NCBI taxonomy): domain Eukaryota; kingdom Viridiplantae; phylum Streptophyta; class Magnoliopsida; order Malpighiales; family Salicaceae; genus Dovyalis; species Dovyalis caffra. Next base: position 6,588,088 of record CAWUPB010000994.1, read on the forward strand.
CGCATCTAAGAGAGGTATTTTAACATCGGTGATGTGAAATAGCTTGAATATCTTCTTATTATTTTCATCGGCTCATCATTTCTATGCTTTTCTAACCTACTAGGAAATGGTGTATGGTTAGTTGTAAACCGAATGGAAGGGTCGAATTTACCTTACAACTCGATGTTGTCTTATATATTTACTACTCTCTTCTTTATTTTCATCTCTAACTCTTCTTCCTTAGCTACCCTCAACACTATCTTGCTCAATTTCTCTACTAAAACACCACTTCTCAACTTCATAAAACTCAAATTTTTCTTTGGGGTTACCATTGGTAATTTTCTTTCGGATTGAGCCACTAAATGAATCACGATAGTCGTCATCTAACTCATTTGGTTTTTCAAGTTCTAAATGCTCGACCTCGTCTCTTACTGAAATTGCTTTACATTTAAAGTAAGAGACTTCACTATCTTTTTCAATAACTAATTTGAGTTTAAGGGAGCATATTTTTTATAAGGTTTGGGTTAATAGCCCCGTTGCCTTTACTAATAGAAGTTTTACTCTCCTTATTGTTACCTCCATAGTCGATTTAGGTGACCTCTCAAACCCAAATTGTAGGTGCTTGGAGAATGAGTCATAGGGCCTAGAATGATCACCATCAAAATTTCTAGTAGCATGAACTTGTTCAATGTGCCCCTCTTAGAGTGTTGGTCATGCATCGGCGGTGTGACTTGAAATTGAACAAATTCCATAAGCTTCCATGGCTTATAGATTTTCCATGGCCATTTATCTTACTAGTGAAGTTAAGTCGGACATTTGCTACTCCAAGTTGGATATGTTGACTTTATTTACTCTATTTGGTACGTGATCAACCCTCACACCAAATTGCTAAGAATTCACAACCATGTTAGATATCAATGTTCTTACGGCATCGTGGGTCTTGTCTACCAATGCTCCTCCACTAGCAGTATCAATCATACTCTTCTTCATAAATAATAAACCTTTATAGAAATATACAATTAGTGAATGGTTAGAGATCCGATGGTGTGGGCGACTAGCATACAACTTCTTGAATTGCTCTCAATACTCGTAAAGTGTCCCTCCATTAAATTATATGATACCACGGATCTCCTTCCTTATACTAGCAACTCTTGATGCGGGAAAATATTTTAATAAAAAGGCTAGTTTCATCCTATTTCATGAGTCAATTGATCCCATAGAGATCATATAACCAGACCCTTTACATTCATATCCAATGAAAATAAGAATTCTCCTAGTTTAATTTGATGTTCGATACTCTTTGTGGTCTAATGGTTAGGTAAACCACATATAATTCCTTCAAATGTTTATGGGGTCTTCTTTAGCAAAGTCCTAGAATTTAGGTAATAAGTATATCGGTCCCTACTTCAACTCAAAAGCCACATCTAGATTCGGGAACTCTATACATAAGGGCTACCGATTAAGATCAAGAGTAGTCGACTCCTTTAAAGTTCTATTTCAGCCATCACCTCTCCTTCTAAGTCACTTGATGATAAAAAAAATTAAGAACTATAGTTATGCCAAATGAAGCAAAAATTACCCTTTCGTTTTTCTCAATCCTTTCTATTGAAACTTGTCTAGCTTCTCTTCTCAACTTGTTTAATACTCTTTCTAGTTCGAGGTTGAAAAGTAGGTCACTTGTTTGAGACCCGGTCATAGACCAACCTGATATGGACAACAAGAACAATTAGAATGTCAAGAAACAATTAACTTGAGTGCAATCTCTTCGTTAACGATGCCAAAATTTGATGCTCGTGTCGTACTTGTCAATAGATTAGATTGTATTTATATTTCTTACAAAACTCAACTCGCAAAAATATAGATAGGACAAAAAAAGGTCGAATCCATAAGAAAAATGGTCTAATGAATGGTTTCCTTTGGTTGATTGTTTTAAAGTGCAATGGAAATAAAAAAGGGGGGTTAGTGTGTATGGAGATTTGTAAAGCAATCAAAAGTAAATAGAAATAACAATAATGAGAAAAACCTTAGGTGAAGATTAGTATTCACTTTTGGTTTAATCACCGATCATTGATTCAAACATTAACCTATTCCTAAAATGAATATTCATTGTATGACAACAACATGTATGTTGTCCTCAATCTTTCGTTACTTGATTCGTTAACCAAATAGACATTATATAATTAATCCTTAACTATTGAACAACCTAGTAGACTCTAGCTAAATTTAATCCAATATAACATTAAATTAGAAAAAGACAGGAGAAGCTAAATAACCTTTCTAGATGCTAGAAAGATTTAATTTAGTTTTATGTTTTTCTAAGGGATTAAAAAATCTAAGGGATTAAACAAAAATACATTTATAATCATTAACTTCTAGTTACTACGACATGCAAGTTTAAACAAGCAATTACACATACTTAAATACATAGCTAGCAATAGATTATAATGATCAAGAAACTAGCATGCACTCTAATCAATTAATTACACAATCATACTCAAATAACACGAGAAAAACATAAAATACTAAAAAAGAATAAGTTTACAATTAGAATCCATTAAGATCTCACAATGATTTTACCAAAAGCTTCAACTTTTCTTTAACCAAGATAGATGTTTAGTAACTCATGACTGATTACAAGAGAGAATTTCCTATCTTGGGGTGGTCGCTGATAGGAGAGTTTTTTACCCTAGTCTCACTATTTATAACTAAAAGTAGAGTTATAACACACATGTCGAGTTCCATATAGCCACACGAGTTGTTTAATAAAGACACACGGATTGCGGCTTTATCTCACATGGTTGGAGCCTTGGAGAGCTGGAGTTGCACGATTTGTTGGATAGAGGCAAACACCTGTATGCTTTTTGTACTCCATCTCATGTCTTCTTTTTCTTTATCTCTTGTTGTTGGCTTCTACCCATATGGAATTTGCACTTCATCCTGTGTCGGTATCTTCCGTCCGTGTGCCTTTGTTGCTTCATTCTTTGGATTTCTTCTAGCTTTGACACACACGAGCGTGTCTCTTTTTCAATGTATACCGTGGATTGCTACTGCTCGTAAGTTATTTCTTTCCTCTTGGAAGATATCTCAACCTTGACATACACATGGTCGTGTCACTTTTCTAGCTCTCGTCGTGTGGAATGTTACTCGCTCGTGTGGTTTTGTTGCTAAACAACCACATAGTTTTCTCTTTTGTTTCATACGGCCGGTAGCTATTTCTTCTTGTAATTCACATGGTCATGTGTCTCCTTAGGCTTCCTTAGTGACTTTGGCTTTTCCTTGCTTTGGCTTGGGTCTCTTTGCTTCAATTTGTCATTTTTCTACAAAAACCAAAATTGTTATTTTGATCTTAATTTCCTAAATATGGTACAATAAGTATCAAAAAGTTCAATGTAAAAAGCATAAAATTTATGCAAATTATATGCTCATCATATTAATTTAAGTGTCTATGATCAATTTACGAATTGAATGTTTGATTTTTTTCCTAAACTGAAGTCTCTAAATTGAAAGTTTTTTTCTATTTTATTCTTACTTATAATTCGGTCAATCAAACAAAATCCGTTTTTTGAATAAATAGAATTGATTATCTATCTCTAAAGTTGGATCCGGACTTGCCTCTACTAAAAAAAATTGGTAAAAACGCTATTATAGATTAAATTTGGTGAGTTTTACTACCATCAAAATTCATGCCATTTAAGGCACTCAGTGTCCTTAAAATACAGGCGCACATAATGCAAAGCTAATCCTGACACGACACCAACTTCTCAAGCCGTGAAGCTTTTTCAAGAGTAGAAGAATCATTCTCCCAGGATAATCTAGTTAAGCATTCATTTATATCTGTATCTACGAGGAGACAGTGACTTATGTTCTCGACCTTCAGAAAATCGAAGATCATCAATGTGATTCTGAAAGCATCTTTGGGAACTATGGTGCACCTCGGACTTAAAACTTTGAGTTGAGGAAGATTACCAAACAAGGTATTTGCAGATTCATAATCAAAAGGGTTCATTACTTTGATTTCAGTGAGGTCTGGACAATTTGTATGTCATTAGATAAGGAAAGAAGGGGCTAGCCAGCCTATTTTAAATCTTTACTTTCTAGAGCTATCTAACAGTTATCCTACAGCCATTGTCCCCATATTCTAATTATACAACATATGCGACATCTGCGTAGAGAGTAGGTTCTTATGATAGCTTTCTTATTGTTGGCTATCTGGACTAGTTTTTGTCTGTAGAAGACCAAGGGAAACATTATCGCTTAGAAGGGTTAGAGACGAGTGATTTCAAATTCTAGATAGCCAGCCGGAATCTATTCTCTGTAATTTGGTTCCAAGCTGGCAGAACGAGTTGTTTAAGGTTGGGACACTTGCGAAAAAGCGTCAGCATGAGTCATAGATTCTCACCAGATAATTTTAGTTTCAAAAATGAACTTCACTTTTGGGAAGTCATAGCAAGAGACAAGACCTTTCAGCCTTAGTCAACAGTGCTGCCACTGAGAGTTAAAGCTTTGTTCAGAGCTTGCATCAACCTCCAACTCGGCCGGTTATCACGACATGCCTAAAGCTCTTGTGGATTGACAATGGGAACAGTTAGTTCTGCTAAATCAATCGTATGCCACAGCATCGGGTCGTAGCACGCAGCGTGCCATTAACGACATACTTCAAAAATGCCCAAGACGATATCCGTAGTGCTAAGGGACATGAACATTTTCACTAGTATGTCACATCCTAGGGCAGCCCAGTTCCGGTTCTCATCCAATCCCTTGAATTGTTTGTTCTCCATTAGACAGAAGAGCTTACCTGCATTATGCAGCAATGATGACATAGCAATCATGAAACCCTTTTTTTTATTATTAGTAATTAATCATCTCAAGAAAAGAGAATGAGAGGGCTCTGGCTACAACTACTACTGAAACTGCAGTCAATTTACTAGCAATTCATTAAAAACCATTAAAACAACAGCTATGAACTTATAATTCATCACATCACATGCATCTTTGCGCGTTCCAATTATATTTCCTTGTTAAGTTTAAACGTCTTGCCTGATTTTGCATGATTAATGTTCCCTGTTGATTTATTTATCTAACTAATCGATCAAAACAATACAAAAGCCAAATGCAAAGCATTCCAGATATTAGGCATTTGTCTACTTAGACAGACATGGTTTCAGAATTGCATATCTGTCCAGTAGGAGTTGATGTCTACTATACTGCCATTCAAAGTTACATAGGAGTTGATATAGGCATCTAATTGGAAAGATATTAGCTTCAGAGAACTAGTTATTTCTAAAAATAAAAATAGTAATTGATTTGCAATCTAAAACTTACACAATTGTCAAGATTTGTTCCTTCCAAACGTTGACCTGCAGGTTGACAATTACGAATTATTATTTGGAATACCTTGACAAAAGATGGAACATATTCAATACAGAACAAAGAAAGCATTGTGAAAAAGGTATAAATTCATGCAATAATAATCTCAGAGGCTACTATTACCAATGATATCTCCACAACCCTTACGAATATTCAGCAGTCATTTTATGAAATTGAGTATTAAACTATTAATTGTTAGGAAATAACAACTTATAAACCTCAAAGTTTATACTAAAAAACCAGCATCTGATCTGTTTTATTTTGTCATTTTGCTCATTAGGCAGATAAACTTAAAAATTTAAATCTTAGAAAGCCTAAAAAAAGAATCAGCTATTGAATATCTGATTCAACTTTCATACAAACAAGAATGGAGTAAATAAGCAAAACTTTTCGCCGCCCCGCGAATAGAGATAGATCAAATTCAAAACAACAAACACAACCTGTTGGAAGAATATTGAACTATTTGAATACTGAGGTATTAAGACTAAATCAAAATCATTTTGAAGCACTTGAACTTGATATTCTCACCAGAATTTTCTTAACATCAAGAGCCAAACAACTGCATATAGATCTTTAAATTTATAATCAGATCCACTATACTGGTCTGCAAACTGAGAGTACCTTTTAGTCATCAAATAACAAAGCAACTATATAAAGACTAACATAAATATTAGAAACCCTTTGGATGTTTATCTATGATAAAAAAGAAATCCATTAATTTCAAGAAGATAGAAAAGATGGCTTAATTTTGCCAAACTTTTATCTGCAGAACTGCATTACTAAATCTTGTATGTAAGTTTTATATCACTCAAAAATTGGATCTATCTAGTCACAAGAAAGATAACAAAACCCCATACTTCAAATTCTTTTGGACACTTTGCCACATTTCCGTACCATCCTCCATCTCTGTACTCTAATTACTTCCCTTCCTCTCTGTTGTATAGATGTATGGTTTTTTTTCACTCTCTTTCCTTTGCAGACATAATTTCCAGTGCTATTTTATGGTATTCTTATGTATTTGAAAACTTCGATGAGTAGGATTCTGCATTTCTAGCCTTGTTGGCTAGTACTTGTCAGCAAAGAAGCTCAAGCAAAAATAAAGAAACATTGTTTTCTTATGAAACCAGTAATTGGATCCATTACCTGATCGAATTATCACCCACACCACCCCCCACCTATACATATATTATTCTGAACTGACCCATCCCTGTTAAGCTTATATTCCTCCAGGTTTGGAGGGGTTCGTCTGACCCAAACTCCATTATGGACTTTCACCATGATCAAAGGGAGACCAATCCGTAGGAGTCGTGCAATCCCAAGGGATGAAGACGGCTTTTTAGGACAATAAGTCATGCAGACGTCAGATAAATGAGTGTGTATTTGCAATAATCCTGTCCTCCGACATCGGGATATCATCATATCTAGATCGACACTTGGATTTTCAAATCTCCCATAAAATCACCAAAAATACCGTCACTTGACATATACCTGCCTGTGTTTTTGTAGCACACATCCATAAATGGAACAAACAGCTCATAGAGATATGGTTACTATTGATCCCAAGAATATTGCCGAAATGGTTCCCTACAAAAAGTGTCATGTCTGACTGCATAAATAAATGATCAATCGTTCCTCCTTGTGATTCCGGCAGCATTTACATTGCGATACCAGGCGGATTATGTGTAGCTCTTTGATTCTGTTATCTAAAGGAAGGGTTCTGTTTAGTAGTTTCCAAATGAAGCCACTAATCTTAGTAGGGTTACGAGAAACCATACCTTTCGATACCATGGCATTGTCGGATGTTTCAGTCTCTTGTATTCCTAGTAGGCTTTAGTGCTAAACTCTCCAGTCCATTAGTTAAAGCTTGCTTCACCGTGAGTGCTCCATCCAAAGGCAAAGGAGGTTGCAACACCTCACCACACCAGTTAGCAGCCCAGAAAGGTAACTCCCCGCAGCCCACACTCCGGCAACTAATGGACTGCATGGTAGGAAAGTGAGACAGAACTGATCGCCATATTGGTGAAGGTCCAGGTTTCTCCCTTCACTGTGGTCAAGAATGAAGAAATACTCCTCGTTTTTCTTTTTAACAGAAGAAAATAAAAAGAGAATACAAAAACGATCCTACCCATCTCTCTACATGCAGTCATTGGGCTTTTAACCAGTTGTTAGTTTGCAACATAATCCATGAAAAAAAGATTAGAGCCTCTAGAAGTCTGATTCCTTTAACTGAATATAGCAACGCAAAACAAAATACAATAGGAGTTTTTAGAAGGCATTATTCAACTGCATGTGTTTAGGGGAATAACACATAAAAATCCTCATATGTCCCAAACACAACCTCTATACTAAGATCAAATGACGAAGGAGCTTAGCTCATTTTCTCGCCAAAGGCCCTCCTCATATTCATGCCATTTTAGACATCCACCATCCTGAATCATATGTGTGCAAATCATGCAAGGCTCTTCCTGACACAATAGGAACTTCTCAAGACACGAAGCTTTTTCCAGAATTGAAGAGTCATGCTCCCAGGATAATCCAGTTGAGCATTTATTTATATCCGTATCTACAAGGATACTGTGAGTTATGTTCACAACCTTCAAATGATCGAAGAGCATCAATGTGATTCTTAAAGCGTCTTTATAAACTATGGTGAACCTCAGACTTAAGACTCTGAGCTGAGGAAGGTTGATAAATAAGGAAGTTGCAAAGTCATGATCAAAAGGGGTCATCACTTTTAGTTTAGTGAGGTTCGGACAATTTGCCCCAATTTTCTGTAGAAGGCGAATCGGAAAATTGATATCACTTGGAAGAGTCAGAGACTCGAGCGATTTCAAATTTTGGATAGCCTGCTGGAATCCAGTCTCTGTAATCTGGTTCCAAGCTGGCAGAACAAGCTGTTTAAGGTTAGGACACCTGCAGAAAAGAGGTCAGTATTAGTCAGATTCTCACCAGAAGATTTTCATTTCAAAAATAAACCTCGCTAGTGGAAAGTCATAACATGGGCCAAGACCTATCAGCTGCAAACATCAAGTGTTCGTCCCTGATATACGAATAAAAATGAAAAATCAAACGAGTCACAATGTTGCCACTGAGAGTTAATGCTCTGTTCAGTGCTTGCATCAACCTCCAACTCGGTCGTTTATCGCAACATACGTAAAGCTCTTGTGGATTGACAATGGGAACTGTCAGTTCTGTTAAATCAACTGTATGCCACAACATACGGTCGCAGCATGCAGCACGCCATGAAGGACAAACTTCAGAAATGATTGAGATAATATCCATAGAACTAAATGACATGAATATTTTAACTAGCAAGTCATATTTTAGTTTAGCCCAGTCACGGTTGTCGTCCAAGCCTTTGCAGCGTTTTTTCTCCATCAGACAAGAGGTCACCTGCATTATGCAGCAACAAGACGTAGCAATCAGTATTTTTTATTATTTTTTCTTTTTATGTTTTGCTAGGATAATAAAGTATCACTTCAAAAACATATACTTCTTGCTGAGAATGTATTCGATTTGTAATTACTGTCTCAAGAAAAGAGAATGATAGGGATCTGGTTATAACTAACTGTAAAACTTCAATCAATTTACTAGCAACTCATTAAAAAGAATTAAAACACATCTATATGAACTTCTAATTCATCACATCACATGCATCCATTAAACCAGTAATATTTCCTTGTTTCTTGCACGATTGGTCCCTCATCCTCAATCAACTGCATGTAAAAAACTTCCAGTACAGACTATACTGCTATTCAAGCTATATACGGGTTGATATAGGCATCCAGTTGGAAAAACATTAACTTGTCCGAATGAGATATTTCTAGAAAGATATTTTCTATCACAAAAAATTAGTAATTGATTGCAATCTAAAACTTACACTAGGGTTAAGTTCTCTTCCTTCCAAATGTTACCCTTTAGGTTTACCATTACAGATTATTGTCCGGAATTCTTGACAAAAAGGAACATTTTAAATAAAGAAAAAAGAAAGCATAGTGAAAAGCTACAAATTTAAGCACAATAATCTCAGAGGCTACTGTTATGTATGATATCTCCACATGCAGCATTACCTGAATGATGCTCGCTTGTATCTTTGGTGCATGTATCTCATGCGTGCCCATATTGTTAACGCATGATTATTCTATATTCAAAAATTTACTTCACATTTTCTCTCTAGAGTCTAGATATAATGTAAAATAGCTTTAAAATCATACAAAATATGTGGAGAATGCAAACTTAAGGAATACTTCGAGAATGCTGTCATCTTGGTGGATTCCAGTTGTAATACTTCTACTATTTTCAATTCACATGCCAACCGCAAACGAAATTTACCAAGGGGAGGCATGACTCATGAGGTTCTTCAATAGAGGCATATTATGACAGGCGCTGTAAATTTCTAATTTAGTTTGCTGACATGCATGTGGACTTGTGGTCGATGGCCAAAGGGCCAGCCAAAACCCAAAACTATGTAATGCCATCTACAAAAGGCTACAAAGTTTAGGGTAAATGAACTAAATCCTTAAACTACTTTTTCTAATAATCTTTAGATGGGCGTATCCTAAAAGATTTGTAATATGTTGAATTTGGAATAGGAAAAGAAGTTGAGAATAATGAAACTTCTTGCAGCGTTGTCTAATGCAGTGTGTGCTCAAAGGGCTCAAATACTTTGTTTAAGAAGACTGGAGTTTAATAATATAGATGCCAGATTTGATAATCTAAGTGACCTCAAGAAGCCACCTCCTAAAAACCTTTAAGAATACTCCGCAGTCATTTTCAAAAATTGGGTATTAATTAGGACAATTTTACTTGCAAATGTACAGGTCAGAATCTTATGTCTTGAAGAATTTACGTACTCCCCTTTTATAGGAAATACTAGTCTGTAACTTTATGAAAACTGCTGCCGTTTTTCATAACAAATAAAAAATGGATTTCATAAGCAATGAAATCTATCTATAGATGGCAAACCATATCAGAATTGCCTATATTTTGACTCAAGTATCGAACAACGTATAAACCTTAAATTTTATACTAAAAAACGAGCATATGACCTGTTTTATTTTGTCATTTTCTCACTAGGCAGATAAACTTGAAAATTTAAATCTCAGAAAACCTTAAAAAGGAATCAGCTATTGAATATGTGATTTAAATTCTATTCAGACCAGTATGAAGTATATGAGCCAACTTTTCGCACCCCGCGAATAGAGATAGTATCAAATTCAAAACAACAGACACAACCTGTTGGAAGCAAATTGAGCAATTTGAATACATGAGCTATTAAGACTAGATAAAAAATCATTTTGAAGCACTTGAACTTGATTTTCTTACAAACATTTTCTTAGCATCAAGAGCCAAACAACTGCATAGAGATCTTTAGATTTATAATCAAATCCAATATACTGTTCTGCAAACAGAGATTACCTTTTAATCATCAAATAACAAAGCAACTACGTAAAGATTGATGTCCAATATACCGTTCCGCAAACAGAGAGTACCTTTTAATCATCAAATAACAAAGCAACTACGTAAAGATTGATGTAAATATTAGCAGCCTGCAGTTGCTTTATCTATGGTAAAAAAGAAATTCAGGAATTTCAAGGAGATAAAAAGATTGCTTAATTTTGCCTAACTTTTATCAGCAAAAATTGCTTTACAAAATCATGTGAGTAACTTTTATGTCACTCAAAATGGGATCTATCGAGTCACAAGAAAGTTGACGAAATCTTATACTTCAAATATCAGGACCACTGAGTATGCAGTCAATCTGCCCTGCACAGCCAGTTGCACTCACCTCATTCTCCTATCAGATAAAATGAGAATGTTCTATAATAACTAATTGGGGTAAAAAAAAAAAAACAAAAAACAAAAAAAAATTACCTGTGAGAAAATCAAGAAAACTAAATATCCGTGGAGGAGAGGGCTAACCTTCCTTGAAGGAGTTATGCTTTTGTTGCTTTTCAGTTTTCTGTGCTGCTGGTGTTTGAGAGATGTGAAAGAAATGGGAAAAGTTCAGTAAATTTATAGTCCAAAACTTTGCTACAACAAAGAAACATACTGATAGTCCTCAGAAGGAATAAAATTAAAGTGAAACCAGGATGGGTCCACTTCAGTAAGAACCGAGTTAGTCTTATGGCATCCTTTTAACCATTTTCCACTAGTAGATTTGGTCTAATTGTATTTTGCACTAGTAGATTTGGTTTAATGGTGTTCTGCAATAGCAGATTTCGTCTAATGGTCTAATTAATTCTATTTAGCTGAACTTGCATGAATGCAACGATGTGGCAGAGAGTAAGAGATGCTCAAGTTTCTGCTGGACCTTGCTAACGTTCTCAAGAATCACAAATGTGCCAACCTTGTTAATTCAAATTGAAGGTATTCTGTTCACCAAGAAATGTGACTGAAGTTTCCGTCTTTCTTAGTCTTTTTCTATATTATTTTTTTGTTCGAATCAAAATCGCTGAGGTTTGAGATTTCAGGAGTTAAACTAGGTCTCTGGTTTTGAGTTTAGCATTAGGACTTCAGAAAAATGAAGCTTGCAAGAGATAAATGCTAGGTCTAGTCCTTTACTTGCAATGGTTATTAAGATACATATTTCTAGTTTAAAAGATAAACTTTCACTGCTGGATTTGCTCAAAAGATGCAGTTATTAAGAGATTGGATATGCCAGATTGAATTAGATTCTTTTGGATGTTTTGCCACATTTCCACACCATCCCCCATCTCTGTACTTTAATGACTTCCCTTCCTCTCTGTTACATAGTTGTATGCTTTTGAGTCTCTTTCCTTTGCAGATATAATTTCCAGTGTTATTTTGTGGTATTGATTTGTATTAATTTGAAAGGATTCTACATTCTAAATTTGGTTGGATTATTATGAAATCACAATTTGATCAAAGAAGAACCCTTGTATGTTTAGATACTGCAATTTGAATTCCAGTCCTATTGGCGTGGACATTTCATTGAGGGAATTAGAAGTTTCTGTGTGAGGGCAATTGTAGACCACAATGTCATCGGTGCTGTGCATGATTTTTTTTTTTTTTTAACAAGCCTATGCTGGTTGCTGGGTGGAAAGCAAGGATGTTAAAGAAAGCAAATTCAGTATCTTATTGGCTAAGGATGGAGTTCAAAATGCCTTCCATAAAATCATTTCTGCTTATTCAAAGATTTCAGAATCTTGAACCAATAACTATCAGAGTAATTACAGGAAAATGTGTGAGAGAGAGAGAGATTACACATCAGACCCCTTCCATTTTCTTTTCTGTTCCATCTCTCTCTCTCTCTGTTCCATCTCTCTCTCTCTCTCTCTCTCTCTCTCTCTAACTTTCTTTCTGGAAAGATTAACAGATCAGATACAGGTTATCCTACCATATGTTCCTTCCTTTTTTAAGCATGCCAGGTTAGCCTCTTACAACCGGGGGAAACATTTGAAGTTTATTTCTTTTTTCTTTCCGTAGTTGAGAAAAACAGCAAAACAATGACAATGCAAGACGTAGAGGTTTAGTCGTTTTGGTATTTTAATGATCCAACACTTTCTCCAATTTTATTTTTTAAAAAACATTCCGGTATCTGCTCGTAATATATTCTTGTGAAGATAATTGCATCATGAGTACATTAATTTTAACTTTTTTTTCAGTTCAACTTTAACTTTTTTTTTCATTTAAATATATTAATTTTTTTCAAAACTAGCAATTGAGTATTTCGTTAATTTTTCTATTAATTAATTACATATTCATTACTCTTAAAATACTAAATTATAATTTTTTTTAATAAAATATATAAATTTTTTTTTTTTCATTTGAATATATCAATTTTTTTCAAAACTACTAATTAAATACTTCGACAATTTCTTCATTAATTGATTGCATGTCCAAATACAAAATTAATTTTTTTTCCTTTTTTGTTGTAAGAACCCTCCCTAGATTATTCTATAGTTTTAAAATTTAACAAATAATTAAAAAAAATGTATTTAGTAATTATAAAATTTTAAATTAAATTCGATTAGACTTGCTATTTTGAGCATGAAAGTTAAAAGAAACACAAACATGAGATTTTTTATAAAAAAAAATTAACTTGTGTTTTCCTTAAATTTTCACTCTTAAACCTTACTTGAGTTTATTATCATTATTTTTCTATAGCAATCTAACTAAATTTAATTTGAGATTTTATAGTTAAAAAATAATATTTTATAATTCGTTGTCAAATTTTGAAAATATAAAATAATTTGAAGAGAAAGTTTTCTTCAACCCAAAAAAAATATATATATATTATAATTTCATATTCTAACATGTCATCAATTAGTAGAGAAATTAATAGAAATGGTAAAATAATTTCGTACTCTAATATGTCATCACTTAACAAAGACATTAATAAAAATACTTGATTGATAGTTTTGAAAAAATTAATATGCTCAAATAAAAATAAAAATTAAAATTAATTCCTTGATTGAGGAAAAAAAAATTATAATTTGATATTCTGAAACTAACAAACATGACATCAATTAATTAAAAAATTAAGCTAAGTATTTAATTAACAATTTTGAAAATATTAGTACACTAAAAAAAAGTATATATAGTGGATTGAAAAAAATATATATATATTGGTGTGTAATCATCCCGATTCTTGTGCAATCAATTTGCATTTGAAGCGCCAAAGTATCTTTCAGAGATTTATCCACAAATACGAAGGTTCTATGTTTAAGTTACTTTTTCAGTGGTAATTTTCAACTCCCTGGATGCGCCTGTGTTTAAAAATGAAACCAAAGGTTTCAAAGGACACCCCAGCTGTTAAGATTTCGAATTCTCACTTGGAAATTGGAATCCTATACACCTATGGAAGGTTAGAGTGGGGATTAGAGGATGGGGGAGGGATATGCCCACAGTTTGCTTGTCCTCGTAGAACCAAAACAAAGAAAAGAGCATAAAAATGAAGGAAAAAGTGCTCGAGAAAAACGCAGCTTAAAGATCCCCAACAAATACCAACAACAGCATCACTGATATTACTAAACAACAATGTACAGGGTAAAAAGTGTGCATGCATCTGAGTGTATTTGTCTTTCTCAGCCCACTATCAAACTAAGGAACCCAAAAATTCAGATCATGAATACACTGCACTGGATGATACAACAGAGTGACCCATCAAAAGCACAATTACAAAGCTTAATAGCATGATGATTGAAGGCAGGAGCTAGACCTAGCACATATACCAGTTTTTTGTGGAATAAAAGTTGAACCTGGTGTTTCAGCACACGTTTATGATCCCTTTTTAACCTCAGCAATACTGTCCAGCAGCTTGCATGTATTAATGCTCCAGTAAGTGCTACCTCCGGATCCGTATACCAGGGATGTCTTTCAAACCCATCTTTAAAGCTGTTTTTCTGAAGAGGGAAGGAGGTTTTTGTAAGCCTATTGACCCAGAAAATTGGTTGGCTAGATCAACAAGCGTGGTTTTATTCCTTCCAATTTCTCTGATGGAGTTATAATAGCCTAGCCAAGCATGATATGCTCCTTCTTTGACACTACTATCAATCTTTGACATTGACTCCTCTATCTGCAAAATGTGAAGAGTATAGAATGGTTATACATATGAAACCTGCAAAATTGCATGCCCCAAAAACAAATAGATACAAGGGACTTAAACTCTAAAATACATGCATTTTGATGTTTGAGGGTAGAAAGCATTATAGGTGCACTTCAAATCAAGGTGGACTACATGTTTTAGTTACTTTCTATATCAGGACCACAACTATGCCCTTTTCTTATACAGTAAGGATCATCAAATGATAGAAATTCCATGGCTCTGCAACATAATGAATCCATCCTTAAAAATCTTGTTTAACAACTGAGGCAAACCATGAGGATGGCCTCCTAGAGCTTCAGCATGTTAATCGTGAATATACCACACATGCCCTTTGCACACTTTTTCTCTAAGTTCAGGTTCTTTTCTTTTTAATATCAAACCATAACTACAATCTCTTAGAATGCTGAATAAAAACATGAAGCACAAAAGAACCAATTAGAGCTAGTAATAAGTTAGGGAAGTACCTTAAGGTTAGTTTCTGAATCCATTTCTGGTGAAGGAAATTTCTCAAGAGGCAGGTCTTTTAACTCGTCCAGGAAATATTCTTCCCATGGTGCGAGCAATAAGATCCCTTCTCCATGTTTCCCTTCACGTCCTGTTCTTCCAAGCCGATGTATATATTGTTCACGATCATAAGGAATCCCCACCTGATTATTGTTAAAATTGATGCATTATTTTACAGTGACACAAAATAAGGCATTCCAATCAAGTACAGGGGAAAAAAATATACATAGTACTAGGTGTTTGAGATATACTGTCTACTGGGGCATAGTTGATTTGATATTTAGCAATTTACACCTGCAAAATATGAATTTATAATTTTCTCAGGAGTTGTTGTTACCTGAATGACTAAAGTAACATCAGGATAATTCATTCCACGAGCAGAAACATCAGATGTAACGAGAATCAAACATTTTGATTCCCGGAATTCATCAGAGACACGATTTCGATAGAGTTGAGGCTTTCTAGAATGCATCTCCCTTGCATTCATTTTCATTTCCCGGAGAAGTAGATACATGAGTGATGTTACCATCCCAGTGGTACAGAAAACAATAACCTGGAGCAAGTTAAATGTCCAAGACTCAGCCACGCACATTCCGTTTTGCAAATAAATGAAATCCAGAAACTACAGAATCTTACCTTATAATCAGGTGCCTTCAGGATATGCTCCTTCAGCAGATAGTGCACTACTTGAAAATGCAATTCGTGTGGAGTGACAAGAAAAGACTGCTTGATCTGTGGGAGCAGAAACAACGATTAATGCTTTTTGCTTCCCGATTTAGAAACAATCACAAAATCAAATGCCAAACAGTCCACACTATTTCACTAGTAGTGATTAGATATTTAATACATCAACAGTCATAGTCATTAAGCCACTGCTAGAATGTTCAGCCTGAGACAAACTCTGGACATTTTTTACAGGTAATATGATCATTTGCAACAACATCAATTAATCACCATCTGTGATTCCCTGATTGGTAATTTACCATAACAATTTCTTGATTTAAGGTATACCTTAGCAGGAGTTTCCACGCAACCGATGCCCACAGTATTAACGAAATCATGTTCCCTTTTCAATACAAGCTGAGAAATTCGACGAACCTGCATATGCATATTTAAAATCAGAATGAAGTCATGATAAAAAATAAATATAAAATAAAAATAAAAATCAGAATGAAGTCATGTAACACAATATAACTGCTTGTTTGACCCATGAACAAAGAGATGGGGAAAGATCTAACCTCTTTTGGAATTGTTGCAGAGAAAAGCAAGGACTGTCTCTGACGAGGCAAGCAATCTACAATTTTCTCCACATCCTTCCGAAACCCAAGATCAAGAAGGTGATCAGCCTCATCAAGTATAAGCATCTTCAATCCCATCAAATGCACAGATAAACCACCTTTATTCTCAATGTGATCCAGCAGCCGACCAGGAGTAGCAACAATTATCTGAAAAAAGTTCAAAGCATCAGAAAGTGATCTACATGCATCAAAAATGAAACACAGGAATAGCAACTACATATTTATTTCTTTGCCTTCTCCTTTCCCAAGCACATGCTATGAAATGGATCGAAGTTAAACTGGAAAAGGCACAAAAGCAAATGGGCAAACCTGGCAAGGATCAGATTCGAGGCGTCTTTGATCATCTTTAAAACGTGTTCCTCCAACTAGTGTTTGCACACCTATTCCATCATGGTACTTCAGCATAGCATTTACTTCTGCTGTTATCTGACTTGCTAGCTCTCTTGTGGGGCAGAGAATAAGAACATATATTGGAGGCACCCGTAGCTTGGCATTGCTACTTGTTGCCTTCAAAACTGCTTCAATTGCAGGAAGCTGTTTTTGTTTAAAAAAGGCACTGAAGGAAAGAAGCTGAAATACCATAAATTAATTTCCAGGAATTACAAGAGACTTGTAGTTTACCAAAAAAGCTGCACTTTTTCCAGTGCCAGTTTTGGCTTTGACCATAGCATCCTTACCTGCTCCAAATTGAAGTGAAAACCATCATTCAAACTTCAAAATGTGTAAGTATGATCATTTTTCCACATAATGCTTTCAATGTGTATATTAAAGACACAGTAATAAATGATGCATGGCTTGACTAGTTTCAAAAAAAAAAAGAGTCATGGATAATCAAAATAGAGCAAAGAGAGTATTTCTTTAGCATAACAACGTGGTGAAAGATATGCTACAAGCAGCCAAACACAATCATTGCATCACACACCCCAAAAATGAAAAATTTGACATGCAAGCGCTCACTAACAGTATTGGTCTACGCTGACTTTCGAACTAACAGACTGAATAGTTACAAGAAGCACTCATTACTGGAGATGAAACATAAAACACAGTTGGCATACCCTCAACGCAAACAGAAAGAGTAGCCTCCTGTACCCTTGTCATTTGAACATAACCAGCTGCTGTAAGTGCTTTGACAGTCAATGGAGACAGACCACATTCATCAAATCTGCAAAAATACATACAGCACAAAATCACCAATTAACAAATAAAACACAAGATCATTACATTTTACTCATTAAACCACAACCTCTTCCTTTTCTCTACCATAGACTGTCCAAAACATGCAAAGTTCTTCCCTTTACTTTTCCCATTATTTTCAAATCAGACAAAAATGAAGCACATTTGCCAACGAATGCTGAAATTACCTTGCTAGTAAGAGACCACGTAAAACCAAGACAAACCTTACCGTTTTTCGCCAAGAATTGAATCAACCTCCTCCTTATCCCCCTCATTTCCGGAAAACTTCTTCTTCCTCCCCAGCTCATATCTAATCAACTCCACTTCGTTCGCAAAATCATACTTCTCGAGCTC
The DNA here is from genome assembly GCA_963924115.1 of Dovyalis caffra. NCBI lineage: Eukaryota > Viridiplantae > Streptophyta > Magnoliopsida > Malpighiales > Salicaceae > Dovyalis > Dovyalis caffra. Next base: position 6,606,334 of record CAWUPB010000994.1, read on the forward strand.
CTTCAATGGAACCCTTCTCGTCTTCTTCATGTCATACTTCCCTAAAGCAGCTCTACTCCCAATCTCCTTAGCACTCCTCCCTCTCCTCTCTCCCCTACCCTCCAAATCATCCTCATCATCACTCTCATTTCTCCCAAACCTCCTCTCTTTTCGTTTTTCAAAACCCCTATTCTTCATAAAATCACTCACATACCTGGAATTACTCACGCCCCCTCGCTCATTCCCTGAATCTCTCACAGAATTTTTAACTATGTTATCAACAAACCGATAATCTTCATCATCATCACTCGAAGAACTCTCATTTCTCCTAAACTTCCTCGGTTTCCGCACTGAAGTCTTAACAGAACCACCTGTAGACCCAAAATCTAAACCTCTACGTGTGGAATAATCTCTACCCTTTACATAATTGAACCCATTTTCACGATTCTGCGATACATTGCCCCCTTCTGCCATTAATTTTCGCAAATCCACAGGCGAATTAATAGATGCTGGCCGTTGATTAGTCCGAACAAATCCTGGCCGTTCATCTGAAGGAGATTTCACTGGCCCATCATTTTCATTCCACAAGTCTTCAGCTCCTTCTTTCATGAATCGATCAGCGAGGGCTTTGATGTGCTCTTTGGGGCTCATGGGATTGTACTTATTTGGGTCCGGGTCCGGGTTCGGGTTCGGGTCCGGTTGAGTGGCGAGTTTGTAACGGATTTGGGAACGCATCCGGGCTTGGTAGAGTTGTTTTTCTTGGTCAAGCAGACGTTTCTCTTTTTCATTGGCTTTTTTCTCGTGGAGGCGTTTCCATTGCCATTTGTTTAGACCTCCAGGGAAGGTTCGCGGTCCGCCACCCATTAGTCGAATGAAGATTCGGGTCTGGACTAGGTCCGATAAGGATTTGGAGCGGTGGAGGAGTGATGGATACATGATGAATGGAGAAGCGGAAATGAGAAGGGGTTTAGTTGGTAGGGTTTAAGAGAGGAAGGGCTTTGGATTTTATAGCATCTTTCTCAGAAAGACAAGTCCCTTATTTTTTAGAACAAACAAATGGGTCTCATAGAATGGAGTAAATTATAAATTAGCCCCACTAGTTTCAAAAAAACAAATTCATTAATCTCTCTCGCTTCAAAAACTAATTATTTAATCATTTTTGTTTATTTTTCAATTTACTTTTATTTTTTATTTTAAAAATAGAAAATAAATAAAAAATAAGTAAAAATATAAAAAGATTGATGGAAAAAAACATTTCGTAAAATAAAAAAAAATTAAATTATTCATAGCCAACACTAATTAAAAGAAACTAAATAATTAATTTTTTTAAACTAAAAAGACCAATTAATTCGTTTCTCAAAGCAAGATAAATTAATTTATGATTTACTTCATAGAATGAACTAATTTGTTGTTCATCATATGCTCCGAGAGGACGAGGGATTGGAAGAAATTATAAGTAAAAAAATTGTTATATAAATTGCAATATATAATTATATTTAAGTATGTTTGAGAACACTATAATATTTTCATATCAAATTGAGTTTTTTTATATATAAATTTTTTGAAAGCAAAACATGAAAGTTTCAATCACAAAAAGTATTATATCATATTCATAGTTAAAGCTGCATCGATTATTAATATTTTCTAAACATACATAAACTATGAAAGATTTAATGTTCGAGCAATATTGTTTAAAAAACCATTGAAATCGTAAAGTTATCTAAGTCAAAAATAACAAAGTACTTATTTTCTAAAACTTTAAAGGCGGTTATGGAAATAACAAAGGAAACAAAAACATTATAGGCATATAAGCGATCTAAACAACACAATCATATTTAGTAGGTCCGTGTATAGTTTCAAAAGGAAAAAACAACAACGAGGTTTCGTTCAATGATCTTTTAAACCATGATATTAATTGATATTGTTGTTGTATATCAACTCCATCAATTTGTCTCCTATAAAAATTAATCGAGTTAAAAGAGACGCAATGGATAAATTATTTTATTTAATTAATTCTTCCTTACCTTTTCTATAATTTTTTCTTTTTGAAAGAAAAAATATATGAGTTGCTTTTTTGTTTATGCATGGATCTTAAATAAAAAATTATAAGAATTTAAATAGGAAGTGTCAATCAAAAAGTCAAAAAAATATGTTTTAATATATTTTTTTCATAAAATTATATTGAAAAAAAATGTAACCATTAATTTAAAACATTGTATAAAAATCAAGAAAAAATATTTTTTTATTCTTATTGAATATTCATAAGATAATTAATTTTAAAAATATGTATATTAGATTTATATATATTTATCTAAAAAATAATAAATAATACTAGCATAAGAAAACTCTAATCGTATTTCAAAAGTATGATATTATTGTTTTTTTAAATATTATTTTAATTATTTAATTTCAATAGAAATTGATTTCAAAATATCTAATAAATAAATAAATAGTGAATAGTCATTGTTTTGTGTCTAGGTGCATAGTTAATTTTTAAAAAAGCTAATGATTTTTTCTTTTTAGACACTATAACTATGACTACACTTGAATGGGTATATGATGAGTATAGCCATTCTAACTTGGCCACGATCATTGGACTCGAATTTTATAATTAATGTATTTTTCTTATGCAATTCAAGTTATCTACTTTTGTTATGTGATTTAAGTTACCTACTTTAGGACTTTTATTTTTATAAGAATATTATTTTAGATTCTATAGTTGTTTAGGATTGGACTAGAATTAAATAATTAGTCTTAAAGGTGGATTGGACTTAGGTTTAATAGTGGGATTAGGTTAAAGTTTTAGTATTCCAAATTGGATAAGTTTTCTTTAGTTTTGGTGAATTTTTAGCGTTATTTAAAGTATCTTACGTCAAGTAGAGAAACAAATTTTATCAAGTAATAAATATTCTTGAGAAGTTTATCTCAATATTATCTTACATATCCTTATACTTTTGTTTAAGGTTTGTATGTGTTATCCTTATGCTTGCTTAGGATTTTTTTTTTTTTTTTTATGTATCTTTGAAGTTGATCACTCGATGTGGTGCTTCTTTTATTGATCAATAAGTTTTAGCCTAATCAAATTTAAGAGTTGGAATTTTCAAACTTCATCAATTCTTGTTTGGAAGATTAGTTAGCCTTGTGTTAGGGTTAGTTGAATTCTATTTCATCAATTTTGTAGGTGTTTAAGCTTCGGTTCCTTGACTCTTGAAGGAGTAGATTCGGCCAACAACAACAAAAGGTTGGAATATTTAATTTTGGTCTAAATCATCATAAAACCAATGTCAACTTGTTATCCGAGCTTTGATTGTTTATGCACTCGTCTTTAATAAGGTTTTATGATGATGGGATTAAAAAGACATCAAAATCAAATGATTGTGGCTAATATATAAAAGCATTTACGATGACTACATGAAGAGTTTGAATAGATGGTTCAAGAAACGAATAGTCAAAGGTTTAAAGTTGGTGATGAAGAGGAGATCCAAGAGGAGAATCCTTTCAACTATTATGAAACTACATCAACCTCCAAAAAGGGAGTATAAATGTAGTTTAGGAGTCCGATGAGGAGATACAATAATAATGCCATGATTTTAGTGTCAAGATGGAGATACCCAACTTTGAGATTAAGTTTAATTTAGATGAATTCAATGAATGAGGAAAGAGCCCATAAAGTCAATGCCCCAAATATAAAAAATTTCACATACTAATATATAATTTTGGGGCATTTCATCTCGACGAGAGATTTTACCCGATCATTGGCAATTATCATAAGATTTCACATACCTTTGGGCATCCTAAAACAATGTAGGCTAATAAAAACTTCACTCAAGCACTTTACGAGTTGTTCTATTTACATGGTAGTATCCATTAGTGGGTCTTGAATGGTAGTGATCTAGGATTTTTCATCCCTCCGAGTAGGACACACATCTCCTAATAATCGAGTCCGCATAAATCTTGAACAAATATGGATCCTCCCAAAGGTAATTCTTCAACTCGAAAAAGAATTTATTATTTGGGCGATGAGTGAGTCCTTTAGGAAGGATCTTAGCGACTAAATAATTAACGATATCAACAAATCAAGGGGTTTCAAGATTACTTACCTATTTAATGTTGTAGAGGCGTTCTTCTAGGAATGCATCATTGATTTTCTCTTCATCAAGTTTTTCCCAATGAGGGTTCTCCAATCGGGACGAGTGATCGCAGACCAAGTTCTCAACTCTCTTTTTATCCTTGATTTCTAAATCAAATTCTTGCAATAGCAAGATCCACCTAATCAACCCGGGTTTAGCATCTCGCTTGTTCAACAAATATCTTAATGCGGAATGGTCGGTGTAAATAACAACCTTGGACAAAATTAAATAAGGTCTAAATTTATCAAACACAAAGACTATAACTAGCAATTCTTTTTACGTAGTACTATAATTCTCCCGTGCATCGAGTCAAAGTTTTGCTAGCATAGTAAATGGGTTGAAAATGCTTATCTCTCGCATTGTCCAAGGACTCGTACCAACCGCAAAGTCGCTAGCATCACACATTAGTTCAAAAGGAAGATTCCAATCTAGGGCAACCATTATTGGCGCATTAATCAATTTTTCTTTCGAGTGTTAAAAGCATCTAAACACTCCTCAATGAAAACAAAAGGCACATCTTTCTCAAGCAACTTGGTTAAAGGCTTAAAAATTTTAGAAAAGTCTTTTATGAATCTTTGATAAAAGCCTACATGACCCAAAAGACTTCTAATAGCCTTAATCGAAGTTGGGGGAGGTAGTTTTTCAATAGTTTCAATTTTTGCTCTATCTACCTCAACCCCCCTTATAAGAGATTTTATGGCCTAAGACTATGCCCTCTTGCACCATGAAATGATATTTTTTCCAATTTAAAACCAAATTAGTTTCTTCACAATGTTCAAGCACTCTTTTCAAATTATGAAGGCATAAATCAAAAGAATTACCAAAAATAGAAAAATTATCTATAAATACCTCTATTATCTCCTCCACCGGATCATTAAAAATGGCCATCATGCACCTCTAGAACGTAGCAGGTGCGTTGCACAACTCGAATGACATCCTCCGTAAGCGAACGTACCATAGGAACATATGAATATAGTCTTTTCCTGGTCTTTTGAAGTTATAGGGATCCGAAAGTAGCTCGAAAGATCATCTAAGAAATAGTAATACATGTGTCTCATTAGTCACTCTAGCATTTGATCAACAAATGAAAGGGGAAAGTTATCCTTCCTAGTGGCATCATTCAACTTTCTATAGTCGATACACACTCTCCACTCGGTGACTGTTTTTGTTGGAATCAACTCATTCTTTTCATTCGGGACCACTATCATCCCTTCTTTCTTTGGAACAACTCGTACGGGGCTCACCCAAGAATTATCAAAAATAGGATAAATCACTCCTACATCAAGAAGTTTAATTACCTCGGCTTTTATAACTTCTTTCATGTTTGGATTGAGCCTCTTTTGAGGTTGCACCACTAGCTTAAAATCATGCTCCATCAAAATTTTATGAGTGCAAAAAAAGGGGCTAATTCCTCTAATGTCTAAAATTTTCTAAGCAATAGCTCTCTTATGCTCTCTAAGAACATTTAACGACTTTTCTTTTTGGTCCACCTTTAGCTTAGAAGAAATTATTATCGATAACTTTGAATTTTTTTCAAGAAATGCATATTCTAAGTGTTTCGATAAAGTTTACAATTCTAAGTTAGGTAGATCTTCAATTGAGGGTTTCGATCTCGTTTCTTTACCTTTGTTAATCTCCTCAAATGCCTTATTTCGAACAATGAACTTAGTAGCCTCTAGACGGGCTACTTGCTCAACTCTAATGGGGTCGTCTCCATCATTTTTCTCACCTTGAATAGTATACGACTCCAACGGGTCATCATACATAATTTCCTGTATAGATTTTGAAACTGCAAGTATCGACAATATCAATAAAATAACATTTGTCATCATGTTCAAGGTAGTGTCTCATAGATTTAGATATAAGAAAAGTTACCTCTTAATCCCCAACCCTAAGAACAAGTTTACCATCAACTAACATCATTAATGGCTCTAGTAGTAGCAAAAAATGATCGTCCTAGGATTAAAGGTATTTCCACATCCTCATCCATGTCAAGAATAACAAAGTTGATTGGGAAAATAAATTTATCTACCTTAACCAACACATCTTTAATTTTACCTCTAGGGTATTTGACGGATCTATCTACTAGTCGTAAGCTCATTCATGTTGGTTTAGGTTTTCCCAATCCTAGTTTCTTAAACATTTTATAAGGCATTAAATTTGTACTAGCCTTGAGATCGGCTAATGCCTTTTCAACTAACAAACTACCAAATGAGTAAGGAATAGTAAAACTCCCCGGGTTTTGTAATTTTTGAGGTAGCTTGTTTTGCGGGATAGTAGAGCACTCCTCACTCAATGCCACTATTGATAGCTCTTCTAGCATCCTCTTATTTGAAAGAAGTTCTTTCAAAAATCTAACATACTTTAGCATCCGTGAAAGGGCCTCAACAAAGGGTATATTTATATGCGAGTTTTTAAAAAGTTTAAGAAATTTACCAAACTGTTCATCCATGCGGTCCTTCTACAGCTTTGCAGGATATGGAATGGTAGGCTTGGACTCTTTCACTAGTCGAGGTTGCTTGTTAACTTTTTCCCGCCCTTTACCATTTTAATTGTTTTTTTTCCTCGCCTTTCTTCTCATCCACCCTCAATTCCTTTCCACTTCTAAGGGAGATTGCCTTTACATGTTCTATGGGATTAGTCTCGGTATTATCGAGCGGACTACCTTGTTGTCTCTCGAAAAAGGACTTGGCAAGTTGCCCAATTTGTTTCTCAAGATTATGGATAGAAGATTTTGGTTTCTCAATGTTGTTTCGAGTTGCTGAAAACGAGATTTAGATGTTTGAATGAACTTAGTCATAAGCTCTTCCAGTCGAGTTTCTTTTCTCGAGATAAGTTTTGCTACTAGAATCTTGATGGATGATTCTATCTTTACTCGTCCTTGACCTCCTTAAGAGAAATTAGGATGATTTCTCCACCCGGGATTGTAAGCATTGTTGTATGGGTTATTCGAGAATGAGAAGCATTGCCTATGTAATTAACTACTTCCTTGCAATCCTGGATCATATGTCCTCCCCTACACGACTCATACCGCATAACCTCAATCGAGCTGTCGCACTACCGATTGACCATCGATCTTCTTACTCAAAACCTCCACTCGAGCTACTAGAGCCGTGACTACATCTACATCATAAACATTTGCTTGGTTATTTAGTTTTGTTCGGTTGTGCTCCACTGGTAATTGTTCATAGCCATCTACTCTATCAATTCTTTAGTTGTTTTAGGTGTTTTGTTATTTAGAGTGCCTTCGATTGCTTGCATCTATCATCTCGCCTAGTAGCTAGATTCATTCTATTGTAGAAAGTCCGAATTTGCATCCATGTAGGAAGGCCATGGTGTGGGCATCTCTTCAACAAATCCTTAAAGCTGCTCCCAAGTGTCATAAAATGTCTTTGACTCAATACGTGCAAATGAGGAAATATCATTCCTTAGCTTCGCAATCTTTGCGAGTGGAAAGTATTTTGTTAGGAAGTTCTCTGCCATTTGGTTCCAAGTGGTGATAGATCCCCTAGGTAGAGAGTTTAACCATCTGCTTAGCTCTACTCCTCGGTGAGAATGGGAACGAGTCTCAATCCGATAGCATCATATGTAGTCCCATTTATCTTGAATGTGTCGTAGATTTTCAAGAAGTTGGCCAAGTGAACAATTGGGTCTTCATCCTGTAGCCCATCAAACTACACAAGCTGTGGCCTCATTTAAATGATGTTTGGCTTGATCTCAAAATTTTTGGTCTGCAATGACTAGTTTGATAATGTTAGACTCGTTCCTATCAAGTTCGGTGGTCTAGCATAGTCAAACATGATTCTCTTTTCTTCGGCCATGACTATCCGCCGTTCTTCTTCCCTCCGACATACTTTTTCTCTTTCCCTATCCGACTCTTCTTCTCTTTGTTTAAGTCGATTTCTAAGGTTTTGAAGAGTCTGCTCTTTCTATATCGGGATCCGGCCCAACTAATTCGGTTGGGTTGTTACGAATCATGCACTAACAGGCTATTGAAAAAGTAGCACGAACAAAGAAGAGCGTAATTCAAAGAAAACAAGATAAACAAAAATAAAACTAAATAAATATAACGAGAAAATAAAATGGCTAGATTAATAAAAACAAAGTTTTTCTAATATCCTATGTCCCCAACAATGACACTAAAAACTTGATAAATCATCTTCTAACCTATAGACTTTAGGCAAGTGCACTTGTCATTCTATAGTACGATTGATAGAGTATTGAGTGTTGATCCCACGAGACTATGAGTACTAGTAATCACCCTCTTTTTATTATCTAACCAATAAAGTATAGTGATAATGAACAATTAAAAGAAACAATAACTAAAGCGAGATCACGAAATGCAACAAGAATAACGAAAATAGCTAATCGAGCAATCAATCGTAAAGACAATACCTAGATAGTGAATCCCTTTAAGACCTTTTATGTAATCACCATATCATCCGTTTAAACATTCTTTATGTTCATCGAATCGTAGGAATTCCTGAATTATGCTAACTACTTTCTCAAGTTAACTAACACTTAATCCTAAAATGATTAATCGAAATCTCTTTCTAATTAATACCCCTAGGATCGCATTAATTCGTTCTATGAATTCCCTTATTAGATTTGACTCTAATCCGAAAGATTTATGTCGTCCTATCTCTAGGATCGCATGCAACTCTTTTCGATTACGATTGATCTAATCACACTTAGGATTTTTTAGTCTCACATTATGAAATCGAGTATGAATCAACACACTAGCATATGCTAATTCAATTAAACTATAATTGTAACATAATTGAATCACAACAAAAATAAAGATCGAATTGAATAAAGATATTAGATCACATAGTCAATCTTAGGGTTCATTGTATCTAGGTACCAACATAATTTAGTTTATAATCAAAGTGAAGAACACATAAATCTTAAATAGAGAACAATAAACATTCGGGGAAAACCTTTTCACCCCTTTAATCTTAATGCAATTTCCTCGAGAATCGATGGGAATCCACTCCAACGGCGTTATCTTACTCAAAACCTCGCTTTTGTCGTGCCTTAGGTCTTGTTTTCGTCTTTCCCAATCAGCCCCTAAAACCCCAGGTCGCGTTTTAGCTTAAATATGAGAAAAAATACGCATTCCGTAAGACATGGCCCTAGTACACGACCGTGTCTCTTCCCGTGTAATGCAAAATTTTGTTTTTCTCCAAATTGGATAGTTACACGGCCTACTACACGGGTGGGTCTTTGCCGTGTATGCCCAAGTCTCAAAATTTAGATTTTTTCGGTTACACGACCTATTACATGGGTGTGTCTTCGATTGTGTAATTCACGGGTCACTCAAAATTTACTAATTTTGCTTCATTCTTTCTTGGTTTCCATTCATTTTTACCAAGATAACGTAACAAGACCTAAGAACTATAATTTAAGCAAGATAAGTGCCAAAATTATACCATTTATCACCAAAGACAATTAAAAAATAAGAAATTTGACACTAAAAATATGCATAAATGGGCATTTATCACTAATGTATGAGATTGGACGGTGTCAAGACCAAAAAATAGAGAGATCAAGTTAATGCTTTTTTCCAATACATGCCGCCTTTACAACATGACCATGCACTCGCATGTTTACTTTTCAAAGTGATCACAACATGGGTCCCGCAATGCATATTTATTTTTTCAAAGTGACAACAAAATTGCTTCGGAATTGCATATTTATTTTTTAAAAGTGATTGCGACATTGGTCCAATAATTCATATTTATTTTTTCAAAGTGATCGCAACATTGGTTCTGCGACCCATGTTTATTTTTTCAAACATTGGTCTCACAACGCATGTTTATTTTTTCAAGATGATCGCAACATGGTTCTGCAATGCATGTTTATTTTATCCAAGTGATTGAAATATTGGTCCTGTAATGCATATTTATTTTTTCAAAGTGACCGCAACATGGCTCCTACAATGCATATTTATTTATTTATTTTTCAAGATGACCTCGACATGGATCCTCACATTTTTGTTTCCAAGGAAGTTTGGCAAGAACAACCAAACCAATCTAAAAAAAAAACAAAAAATAAATAAATCTTTACAAGCTTATTATATAACGTCATTGAAAAAAAAATTTTCGTTTGAGTTTGTATAATAAGCATCGTAAAGAGAGGATAAGCTGTCATAAACAAAAAATTTCTCATATTTTTGGTTATTTTATTTGTTTCTTACATTTTTATCTCATTTTACCTCATTTAAGAATTTACTACAAAAATACCAAAAAAAAATGGAAAAGGAATAAAAAATACAAAAAAAATATGCACAAAATTCAAAAATACAAAAAAAAAAAAAAACAAAAAACAAAGAAAGCAAAAAATAAAAAATGACTCACTCCTCTCAACCCTAGAAACCTCATATAAAAGCAACATTTCCATTCACTTTAAGGGGGAGACAAGGGTAGCCACAAAAGAGTCACAAAGAGAGCCACGAGGGAGCCTCTATAATTCTCCTTTCTGTCTCAAGAAAACCTAAAAATATAGTCTTTGAAAATAAAGTTGGTAGCCATTTTCATTGAAAATAATGGCCGCCATGGCTCGCCAAACTAGCTCTCATCCTCTATGTCTCTAACCTCTCCCCTCAAACATAGTCACGAGTAACTACATCAAAACCCTCATCACCATCTCCATAGTTGGTAAAAAAAAAAAAAAAAAAAAACTCAATAGTAGTGGCCAAACATAACGACCAACTCCATAGCCACTACCCACACCATCCTTACCCGGTTCCTCCATTACCCAAAATACACCTCCACAAACCTTTTTTCTCTCACCTATGAGCCCATCATCCTCTTCTCCCTCACTATCCCACACTTAGATGAATCTCACATATCATCCCGAGCTTCCCTTTCCCTATAACTTGTCCAAGTAATAACTATTTTCACCACTCCCTCATTTTCTCTTATACTTGCAAAGAAACCATCACCTCTAGCCTTCACCATCACACAAGATAAGTAGCCCCCTTTATGGTTATTATTCCCGCATAACATTATCACTAGCAGTTCCTACCCAATACCCTCAAAACCGAGTGTCTAGTTTCGATGCTCAATACCAAACATCCCATATGTAAGACATCTCTATGGTGACATCAAAGCCGAGCATAGCTATAAGCAAGCCAAGCACCACTAGGTCAATCAATGAGTCCCTCTCTACTAGGGACTCGCCTTCACCACAAACTCCAACATAATCAACACAAAAGTCGGCCTTCATTTTTCTTGAGCCTTAAACACCAACCTCTCCAAAACTATCCTCCTTTTTTCACCTCCATTTCTCGTGTCTTCCAAGGATAGATTTCCATCGACGTAAACCTACACAAACCAATAGCCTCATCCACACCAACACCAATCTTGTCAATCCCACTCGCCCCTCTCTATGTTGCACCAAAAAATAGAAAAAAAGAAAAAAAATAGAGAACGAGAGGTTGTTGGGGGTCTCTAACCAAAGCTCCTCACCCTTTCCCGGTATTCGTCGTCCTTACAAAGCCTTAAAATCAAACCAATAAGAACCTTATTCCCTTATAAGCAAACACCCAAACACTTGGCATACATTTCCCCCCAAACCATCATCATTACCATATCTTATTGTCACAATCCCATTACCCATTGGTAGTGTACTCGATTCCACCACCATCAACGCCCACTCCAACTTTCTCTATAATTGCCAAACCTCTTATCATAAAATCCATCACAATCCCTCGTCCAAATTCATTTAAACCCAGCTCCTTATTGCCTTCATAAATCTTCCACCAAAAATCCAATTGAATCCCCTTCTTCTCGGTTTAACAACCTTTCAATGCCTCAAACCAGCTCTTTTTCTTCTTAAGACTTCAAGCCGAGCGACTCTAGGTCTCCATAAATCCTCCATCACAATAGACCTATGCCCTCTCAATCGACACCCGAGTAGCCATCCTCATTAGTAAAACCACAACGACCCCATCCGCTCTTAATCCATCCTCCATCGCCAATACCATAAATCCTCCCGGTTGAAACCCACCACAAAAAGGAAGTCGTTTACAAATGGAAATCGGAGGGGAGTTTTCGAGTCATGTTAGAACGGATAGGTAGAGAAGAAGGAGAGTGGTTGTGCGATTTCGACGGAGTTTCAAAAAATAGAAAGAAGTAGAGAAAGGGCGAGAGAAGGTGAAGAGAGGATGAAAGAAGGACAATAAAACAAAAGAGAATGTGAGAGAGAGGAAATGGGAAAGTTTTGATGGCACTATGAAATCCAAAAAAGAAGAAGAAGAAATAAGTAAAAAGGAAGGAGGAGAAATCAAGCCATCCTAACTAGTTTGAAAAAGGAGGGACGAGAGAAAGAAGACGAAAAGTATAATGTCTTGATTTTGTTAAATTGAATTTGGTCTAAGAAACATGTCACACTATTGGAAGTTTGGTTTTCTCGTTAAAGATAAAAAAGGGAAAGGGCTAGAATCCCAACCTATGGGGTGGTTTGGCGTGGCCAAGGCTAGGCTAAAATCAGCCTAGCCCACATAGCCTGAGCTTGGGCTGGTTGCAACCCGACCCAAGCTCAAAAAAATAAAAAATAAAAAAAGAAAAAGAAAAGAAAGGGACCAACGATCTATGTCCAATGGATCAATGGCCCATTAACAAAAAATAAAAATAGGGCCTTAATTTTATTTTTTATAGATTAATTCTGAATTTTATTTTATACATGCTATTTTATTTTATGTTTAATTTAAATTTCATATTTGAATTTATTTAATTAATATAATTTTTAATTTTATTTGAAAAATTATCATAGGTGATTAATAGGTGGATGAACTATCAAGTCTCTTATTTTTAGGGACTAATGACGATTCTCTATCAATAAAAAAAACAAATAAAAAAATAAAAAAATGTTAATAATTAATTTTTTTTTATGATTTTGTTTCAAAATTAATTTAGTAGTTAATAAGTAGGTGAATTGTAGAGTCTCTTAAATTCATAGGGATCGATGACAATTTCTCTTGTAATGTCAATAATTAGATTAATAACCAATAGATAGGTTAATCGTCGAGTCTCTAAAATCCTTAGGGACCGAGGACTATTTCTTTTCAAGATGTAGATAATTAGTTTAAATAACAAAGAGGTGGGTGAATTTTCGAGTCTCCTAAATTCTTAGGGATCGATGACAATTCCCTATTGAATAATGAGTCGCCTACCTTTAAATTTGCTTGAAAAATTTGGGTTTGAATCGAAATAACTTGGCATAAATAAAAGATTTAGGGAGGGAATTTAAGACTAAACTAGATGTGGTGCATTTTTTAGGAAAAGGTGTTTTTGGGTAACCGTTGTCTTTCGTCTTCCTAAAGCGTAATCAACTCTTTACAATAGAATCTCTACATCGATGCTTATTTTAGGTTCCTAGTTTTCTTAAATACTAGGTGGAAACTCCAAATACAATAATAACTCACATCCCCGAAATCCCTATAAATAAGATGCACACCTTTGTAAACCTATGAAAACCTAAAATTTTTCGGGAGTCCCGTCGACGTCGTGTAGTGACAATGTAGGTGAAGGTAGTTCTAGTGAACCTCAAAACCTATTTTAAACTATGGTAATGGATGCAGCCATATGTTGAATGTATCACATAGAGAGATTTGGCTTGGTTGTAACGAGCACTCGTAATTGTTAGTAATTGCTCGAATGTCGAATCTAAAAGCTGAATATCATTTTCTAGAGAAGTGTTTCAACCGGTTATATGAGTCGAAGGAGTTGATGCAAGTTGCTAATTGTATTATAGATAATTTTTATGAAATGGAGAAGTTAGTTAAGGGGTGGGTTTACTATTGGAAAAAACTTATTGTTGTTAGAATGGTTGTATGATTTATTGAAAGGAAGAAAATGAATTAACTAAATTCAAATTCTATCAACATCCTTGATATCAAAGTTCCCATTGAGGATTAAAAGGAGGAAAAGTTGTTCTAATTAAAAAAATATATTATTTCCTTCTAACTCTACATGTGCATAGATTGTATGCATCGAATGCAACAGTTGAGCACTTGATGTGGCATGTCAAACATAAGGGAGATGATGTTGGAATAATATATCATCCCTTCAATTATTTTTTATGGAAAAGTTTCAATTAGATTAATCTTCTTTTTTAGCTGAAAGAAGGAACATCGGATTAAGAGTGTGCACTAATGGGTTTCAACTATTTGGTTAGTCCGATGTACAACATTCCTCATGATTGGTCATTATGACTCCATAAAATTTGCCACCATGGATGTGTATGAAGGAGGAATATATGCTCCTAGCGAGTGATTGCTTCGGGTTTAATAAATTCGAAACATAAATTGGATTTTTACTTACAACCTTTAATATCCGAACTTATCCAATTATGGGAAATGAGAGTGATGACCTATGATGTGTACTTGTAAGTAGAATTTTTTATTGAGAGCTACGGTTATGTGGACTATTAATGACTTTCTTGGATATTCGATGTCTGTTCGATTTGAGTACTCGTAGGAAAACAAGCTTATCCTTACTCGTATAAAAAATTCAAATGTTTTCTCCCTTCCTAATGGTAGGAAGACCTCCTAGTTTGACAAACATCAAAATTTTCTTCCTCATGACCATCCATATAAAAGAAACAAGAAAGCATTCATCATAAAAAAAAAATCGTTAAATCTAGCCCTCCTCTAATCTAATTTAGAGTAGAGATGTTATATTTGATGGGACGAGTAGGGGTTGTTGAACATGATAAAAGATGGTGCATAGATCATAATAGTAGAATCTTTCAAATATTTGGATGGAGGAAACAAAGTTTTTTTTTCGGGATTTGCCTTACTAGAGTATAAATCTCATTCGACATAATTTAGATGTCATATATATTAAGAAAAATATGTTTGACAATATTTTTTAACATAATCATGAGTTAGAAATTTTACGTAAAAGGCGGAATTAACAACGGATGATGCATCTAAAAGGTATCCTAAAGCTGCATTTACTTTATCCGAACAACAAAAAACAAAATTGCTTGAATAGATAAAACAACTCAATTTTCTCAATGGATATGTGTCTAATCTAGCTAGATGTGTTGATATGTAGCATGACAAATTTTACGGGATAAAAAGTCATGACTGTCATGTCTTCATGCAAAGGTTACTTCCAATTGCATTTCAAGAGTTTTTGCTAAGAAATGTTTGACAATAACTTACGAGTTGAGTTTATTCTTTAAGCAATTGACTTCTACAATGATAAAGGAAGAAGATATATTATGGCTTAATGATGAGATACCCATTATTTGTGTAAACTAGGACGTATATTTCTACCAAGCTTTTCCGACACTATGGAACATCTTCCAATCTATCTACCATATGAGGCATCTATTATGGGACTCGTCTAATATCGATAGATGTATTAATTTGAAAGGTATTGACATTGAATTTAAATGTTAAATTAAATAAATTTCTAACTTTTGAAAATTAAAATAATTTATATTATAGTTATTTACAAAAGCTAAAAAATAATGTTAAGAATAAGGATAAAGTGGAAGGATCAATATGCAATGCATATTTGGTCAAAGAAGCCTCTTTATTTTCCTCACATTATTTTGGGCCTCATATGCATACTAGGTATTAGAAAGTGTCACATAATGTTGACTACTATGATGGAGAAAAAAGCAACCACATTGAAGGGATGTTATCCATATTCAAACAATAAGATTGAGTAATTGGTTGAGACACGATACGAAAATTGACACTACTCGAATATAAAGTAGCCCATCAATATATATTGTTGAATTTTGAAAAAGTAAAACTTTACATTGAGTGAGTTTATCAAAATTCAAATTCTAGATCATACCTATTTTATTACCTATAATAACATTAGCAACATAATAGAGACTAATCATATTTATTGTTAATTCTCTTCTCTTAAGTGGATTTCTTATAGAAATGCGACCGAACAATCCTTTCATGTCCGAGAAGGAGGTCGATGCTCTAATTAAAAATGTGTTTATCTCCTGATTTAATCAATATATAAGCATTATCATTTTATTTGTATTTAGTTTATTGATAGCATTCATTAAAAGATAACTAAACTTTTAGGGGATTTTATGTTTAATTTATAGACATAAAATACACAAGCAATTTTCATGAAAGATCTCGTTCTTGAAAGATCTTACCCAAGGCCCATTGCTTATTGTAAGATTATATAGTAGTTATTTTGTTAACGATTATAGGTTACGCATACTTAAGGAATCTTCGAAATAGTCTTTCACTAGTGGTGTACGCATTAAAGGAAGCAATTACGAGTACAACTAAGAGTGACTATTATAGGATACCGACAGAAATTCTTGAAGTAGAGTATCCTACATTACCAATCAAGAGAACAATATTGTTCAAATATAATTGGTTCAATCCTACTCGTAATGAATAAGGGTTCATCTACGAGTACAAACTTATAGATGTTAACTTTAAGAGAACCTTAAATAATTACAAACCATTTGTCCTAACATCACGAGTCGACTTAGGTGTATTATGTGAAGTATCTTAGCTTAAGGTATGAGAATCAAAATTGATAGGTTGTGTATAAGATCAAAGCTAGGTTTGTGTTTGACTTTCCCGATTCATCATCTACCATCCAATAAAATATTGAACCATTTCAACAAGACGATCTGGAAATCGACATGAATTGATAGAGGAAGTCGAGGGCATCAATTTGTTGATTGATCCAAATGGATCGTTTGTAAATATAGAAGTATGCGTGATTGACAAAGATGATGATAATGAGGGTGAAAGTACATCGGATGATGGATATGATAACTTAAACGAGTGATTATGATAGCTCTAATTAAATATATATTTCATTTATTGTATTAGTAAGAAATGATGTAATTTTTGTTTCTTTAATAATTTATTATACGTAGTTAATAATATCGATTTTCATAGATCCACTAAATAGTCATTGTGTATTTTGATTATTTTGTATCCATAGAAAATGATGTATTTTATATTTACTTATTAATTTACTTTGATAATATATTTGTTATATTTTTTTTATTTGTTTAACATTAGATCATACAACAATGACTCGTGATTTGAGTCATCCCTCATGCTCACTATCGGATCACGTTCCGGAAATCATGGACAAACATACCATCTATAGGTAGTCCACTAGGATCCCTTACCGGTATTGGTCATGGATCTTTGACTATAGGCTTTTTACGTGAGTCCCATAGCTCTCGCGAGTCATGGAGGCGGCACATCGCGGCGATAGGTGTTCTTACAACGAAACTTGAGGTTCCAACACGGTGGCCCCCCATTGACATGTCCGACAATCCAAAAAGTTCCCATAGCTCCTCCGAGTTGGCGACATATTTCTATCGCTCGAGGGTAGTATGAAATTATTTTTTTTACTTTAATATATAATTTTAATAATTCTTATTTTTTTAATATTTTTTTCTTTGTTGTTTGATAGTTTCACTTTGCCTAGTAGAGATTATTACGTGAGGATATATATGATTTTTAAGGAGTGGTTAGATGTTATTAGATCATCCTAGAAGTCTATCACCGACATCACTAAACAATTCTACTTTAATGAATTTCAAGTAACGTATTATCAATTTTATTTATAATTAAAATAAATCTTTTTTATTAAATAAAGTAGTTAATATTAATTTTTTTATTCGAGTAGAAATATTTTGATTGGTATGTGGGCATCGAGGTGCTTGTTAGAGCGGCATAGGAGGCTATGGCTAAAAAATGCTACGTTAACTTCATCTATAAGTTTAGTTTGATGAATGATTGAGCTATTTATATTAGTCGGGAGTTTTAGGATGCGTGATGAATAGATTTCGCAAGACTTGATCACATGGCTCGTTCGGAGCAAGCATTGCAAAATCGATTGTCAAAGACTGATGGTCCTAGTAAGGTCTTTCCAAGCATACAAAGGGCTTCATATCTACGGAAGAGCATGCCCATCACTTGATAAATTGCATACTCTTTATTATTAATTACATGTTTTAGAGAATTTCAATTTTCTTCCTATATTGTTTATAATGCATTTTTTTCGGGGAGGCAAGAATGGGCCGAAGCTAACAAGTTTTGAGTTGTTTTAGATGACTAACAAGTGATGAGATGGTTCCTTCATCGATCTACACTCCAACAAATAATGATAAATGATTTTTAATTTCAAATATTAAATATGAAAAGAAAATCTAACTTTTTTAATCCTATAATGATGATATCATTATTTTGATTATGTAGAACCATATGGAACGACTCATACACAAGGTAGTTGTCGCTCAATAGAGGAAAGGAATCATAGAGCAAGAAGTTGACTAGAATATACCTTGAGGCTATTGGAGAGAAGAAGAAAAGGTTTTATGGTGTGATGCATTACCTTTTTCGATCAAGTGGCGGCGACTTCTCTTCTACGACGTCATATTATGCCATTGACCTAGCTAACGAAGAGCTTTGAAGGGATTATAAGGTTATGAAGAAAGCGATGAAAGGGATGTAGGTGAAACAACACGAGCTCTAAAACTTGATCTTAAAGCAATAAATAACTATACATAGTCCGAAATCTCAATACGACTCGATGACATCCTTAGTGATAAGGATGGCACGGATAACTCGGGTGCTCGTAGATCCATCGACTAGTTAGCGGTCTATCATTCCTTCCATGTAGCCTTTCGTTCGGCCTCTAGCCGATCCTCCCACTAAGCCCTCCACACAATATTAGGAGGAGGATATGAGATTAGATGAGTAGGAAGAGTGATAGAACATTGCATTTAGTCACTTTGTTTTTTTTTTTAATCGAACGTACTCTCGAATGTTATTATTATTATTATTTTATTTTTAATATATACATTAGTACTTGTAATTATTATTTATTAAATATAATATTAATTATTAAATATTAAATGCAATATTATTAATTTAAAATAATAAAAAATTGTAAAAAAATATTTACTTTTACAAAAAAAAAAAAACAAATAGTGATGAAATAGTGACAAATTCATTTCTTACATTTATTGATGGAATAACGACAACTTAACTTAGCTTTGGATATTAACGATGGATACTTGATCGCTATTTAATGATGAAAATAGCGATGGATTAGCAACGTTAGCTACAATAGATCCCACGATGAAAACGAGTGATGAATTTTTTTCAAATTAGCGATGGAATGTTCATCGCTAAAATTAGGACGGAATTGATTTTTTCGTTGCTAAAATTAGTAATAAGCGATTTAGCGATGGATTAGAATTCCATCACTAAGTTATTTTAGCAACAGATTTTGAGTAACTAGCGACGGAATAATCCATTGCTAGTTGACTTTTTTTTGTAGTATTGAACTTAATTACAATAAACTAGAGGCTTAATTTAAATACTTAATTAAATCAAGAGGTAAAGTTGATGACCATTACGAAACTTACAAAAGCCTATAATAAGGATTCAATTGTATAATTAAAAGTTTAGGGACCAAAATATAAGAATCCAATTGAATTTATTAATAAACTCAAGTGACCAATATGTAAAATTTTGAAAACTTGAGGGACCTAATAATTTGGCTAAGATCATATATTTCCATACATAAATATGCAAAGCAAGGAGGAAAAAGAGAGGCTAATTTCCTTACATGAAATATTTGACCAAATAGAAGAAAAATGAAAAAAGAAAAAGCAAGAAAAATCAAGAGAAGGCAAGAGAATTCTAGAGAATTAACATGGTTAAGGTATAACAATTAGCCATCCATGTGTAAGAACACTTGGCAAAATCCTAGGCTAATTTCCTTTCATAATTCAATCAAGAAGGAGAAGAAGAAAGAAAAAAAGTTAAGGAAAAACAAGAAAGAATAAGGAAATTCTAGGTAACTTAAGCTAGATTAACCACGAAAATACCAAATTAACACTAATCAAACCAATACAAAATCATCTTGGAATCACTTAGAGTGATCGAAGGAAGAAGGAGGAAAAACTTAAGCGTCGACAGAATCACTTAGAAGAAGAAAGAAGGAAGAATTTTACAAGATTTTAAGGTAGAAGTAAGGCAAACATCAATCAAGGTAAGTGCAATCCCAACTATATCATAAGAATTTAATGTTTTTGATACTAAGTGATTGATGATGGATGTTTAAGAATTATTAGGTTTTGTTGTTCAATTGCTTTGATTAAGTTAGATCATATTAAACATGTTAGAATTGATGGTTTTTTTATTGTGATATTAGATTTAATTAAAGAATTATCATATTTAGAAGTTTAACAAGATTTAATTAAAAATTTAAAGTTCGTGGTTATGAGCTATAAGATTCGATCAAGTGCAAAGTTTGGAAAAATTAGTTTAGTTTTATGTAATTATGTAGTTTTTAATGTTTGTGAGGTTGAATTAGCATGCTTACGTGTGTTTAATTGGAAATTTATCCTTGAATTATGTTGATTGGGTAATTCAACCAAGAACTAAATTTAGGCTTAATTGAATTAGTCTATGTAATTGTGTTGATTTAGTGTTTATTTGGATAAAAATATATGTGTTTGAGTGAAAAATTAATCTTGATTATGTGGATTGCATGTTTCACCCAAATCTGTGTTTGAGGAAGAATGAATTATTTTTATGCAATTGTAATGAAATTATATTTATGGAATTGTGCAAACATGAATTAAAGTATTTAAATATGCAATTTAGAGGAATGGATGTTAGGCACACCAAGTGAGGTGATTCGACCATGATTAATCTTGGTGTGCTAATTCATAAAATTTTAAATTATAAGGTTAATTTGAGTTAATTGGTATGTTTGTTAAATGTTTATTGATTCATATGAGTGTCTACTAATGTGTGATGTATTTTGGTCATAGTGTGAAATCTGGATTGCTTAAGTTATTTGATGTCTAATGATTTGGCCAAACTCTAGTTGTTATGATGATTGGATTATGATTGTGTAATTATTAATTCCATGCATGGAGTTGATTAATTAGTGCATATTCATGCTTAAACGTTCATGAAAAAGATTGAGGTAATGCATTTCATTGTAAGCATATTCATGCCAAAATCCTAAAAAATATTTTTCTTCATGATTTTTAATGAAAGAAAAGGAAATGACATGCTTTTTAAAAGAAATTGGTTAGACACATTCAAAAGGCTTACAAGAGGAATGCTTAACCACTTATGAGAAAAAGGAAAAGTAAAAGAAAATGAAAATGAAAAAGGAAAAAGAGAATGTGTCTAATGCTTTTATGTCTTTAACAATTGCATGTTTTTAAAAAGGGTCAAATATATACATATTCAACAAAGTATCGAAGGATCATGTATCCTATAGAGGTGTGGAATAAACAAAAAGTTTCCTCCATCTAAAGGGCCTAAGATCATATTGTCGAGTCAACAAACTATATATACATGAATTAAAGTAATGAATAGAGAATTACCTCTTATAGCATAGATCTAAATTCCTTAGCAGAAAAGTTTTTCAAGTGTCCGACCTCTATTGATGATTCACGCAGTTCAAGTACCTACAAAGAAGCACTCAAATTAGGTGGAGAGCTAGCTCTACCTTTTCTGATTTATGTAGTGTTTCTTATAGAAATACAACCGGATAAGTTTATGACAACCCAAAGAGAAGAGAGAGGAGATGGTGTGCTAGTTTTAGGAAGAAAACAATTTTCTCCTTATTTTATTTCGAGTTGTGTCCCTTTTTTAATTTTCTAAATATGTCAAATTTTCTCTCCCTAAAAAACCGATTGGCTGAATTCTCTCTCTATATTTGCTCTATGTCGCACCTTTTCTCCTATTTATAGGGGGAGATTTTCCTTGTCCTTAAAGAATAAGGAGAGGGGTTGCAAATAAGTCCTAATTGGACTTATGGTTGTTGCTTCCTAATCCTTAGAGGATTGAAACAAGTGAGAGAAAATTTAAACTTAATAAACTTAATAAGATTTGAGTAGACTCACAAATTAACACATTAATAATGGAGTCCTAAAGTAGAATGATTACAAGGTGTTATAACTCTCTCACAAACAAAAACACAAGAATTTCAAAAGTTTAAAACAAATTCATCACTAGAACAAAGTGCTAGATTGTGAGATATCTTAAAGTAGGATTGGGATGTCAATATCTTATCACTAGAACAAATTTTTATTCCTTACTAAGCACACTATGTTCCTTGAGAAGGAATTTTTGGATGCTAGAAACGAGTGAGAGGAAATTTAAGCTCAATAAGATTTAAGTAGACTCACAAATTAACGCTTTAATAATGGAATCCTAAAGTAGAATGGTGACAAGATGTTATAACTCTCTCACAAACAAAACACAAGAATTTCAAAAGTTTAAAACAAATTCATCAAAAAGACAAAAGGGATATGATTTTTTAGTCTTAACACATTGTGATGTGAGCCCTAAAAGGGATGCCAAAGCTAATTCTTTTGAAATGGCAATGTTAGACATTGATTCCTATAAAAGGAAAAAAAGATGTGTAGTTGACACACCCTAATGGTTCCCAAAAACATGCAAATAAGATTTACAAAAGAGCTAAGGTCCATTAATAGACTTAAGCAAGCTTTAGGAATATAAGTCTACATTTTATGAAACGATAAAAGATTTTGATTATTTATCAAAAACAAAGACATATCTTGTGCAAATAAGAAGCTAGTGGGAGCCTACTAAATCATGGTTATTTGACATAAAATTACACCTAGACTATAATATTATCATGTTGTAAACAAAAGATTAAGGAATCTAGAAGAAATTTTCCAAAGATGACATATAAGAGAAACCTACAATCTAAGAGTATAGATCTATAGAGATAGATCACTTAGAATGTGAAGAGTCTCCCAAGGTAGTTACAATGATATGATACTAAAAGGTTTAGTATGGAACACTTAAAGAAAGTTTTATTCCAATGTCATATAGCTTAATGACCAATAACAAAGGGTCCATAGCACAAGCTAAGGAACCAAGATCTCATTAACGGTCCAAGCAAGTACTTTAATACTATCACTTGATTATAGAGATAAAAGGGTCGTGATAACATAAGGATAGAAAAGGTTCACACCGATGATAACATAGCGGACCCCTTGACTAAGCCTTTGTCACAGCAAAAACATGAGTCCTTTACTCGATCGTCAAGATTAAGGGAGATGGCTGGTTAGCTTTAGTGCAAGTGAGAGATTGTTAGTATAGGTGCCTAAGATCCAACCATGTATGGATAGACTTGAGTTAATGTATCATTGCATTATTTATTTTGATAATAATAAAGAAGTCATTCTATTAATTCTTTTTTTTACATGTTCGGTAGAATTAGATAGAAGTCCTTATGATATACATTTACAATAGTGATTGATTGAAAGATATGAGACAAACACTAATGCACATAAATGATATCATTAAATGTCCCAAGTCGTAGCATTGTCAAGAATGGACATTGACAATATACGGATAGACTTGTTAGTGCTATGCTCATGCTATATGAAAGCAATAGGAGATATCAAACCTATTGACATGGTGATGCAAAAGCAAGCATTTAGGTGATTTATGTTAGAGAAAATGTCACTTGACTTGACTCGTCATAAGAACCCATTTGGTTTTAGTCTATGAGAATCTCATATGAGATGGGTACAAATGGTCTTTAGACTTCAAGTCATCATGGTTATCGCATTGGAGGTCTTATGCACTTTGACACTCATTTCGATGGACCCATTAATGGGTTGCATATAGGCGATTCGTTAGGTGTACTAGGAATCTAATGGAGGTAGGTGTATGACTAAGATAGGACATGTCATTCCTTGTATGCTAAAAGAGTTATCACATTACACTTCGATAAATGTCCGCTCAAGAAATCCATGTCCATAGTAGGAGTACACCAATAAAACATAGTTGGTTTACTCTAAGAGCTAAGACATTTGAGAATCAAAGAAAACTTGTGTGATCATAATTGAACAAGACTAATAACCAAGTTTGAGATCGCATTGTGATAAGTTGACATGAGGACTGAATTGTATGGTAACCATGCTCGTAAAAGGTAACAATGGATTAACTAATCCTCCTAGAGAATTGGATAGTCATGATGCCTTGCTAGATGCTAATCTTGATTTATGTATCAAGAGATTAAAGAGGAGTCTTTTATTCTTGATACATTACCAACATATCTAGAAGCCTATTGAGCCACATGCATAAGTTTAAGTATTCACATTATAAGTGAGAAGCAAAGATATTGGAAAATATTTCCAATTATAGAAGTTTCCTATTTTAGAAAGAGTTTTTAAAATGAAAAGTTTCCTAAAATGAAAATTTTTCTATTTTAGAAATCAATTTTCTAATTTGGAAGTTAGTTTCAAATTTGAAAATAAAGAACCTAAAAGGGAAGGAGTTTCCTAATTAAGGTTGAATAGTATTTTGAGAAATTATTTCCTAATGTGGAGCTCGCCAAAATAATATAAGAATATTTATTTGGATAGTTCAAATAAATTAATTCAGATAAAATAGTTTTAGTCCATTAGATTTAATTAAAAGCTTAAAGATAATTTTAGTAGGAGGATAAATATCTACCTTATTGGATAAGGTTGAATGTTTTAAAGATAAACATCAATCTTATAGGATAAAGTTGAATGTTTTAAAGATAATAATCAAATAGTCCACATATAAAATAACTCCTCATCCTTGAAGGACAAGGAAGCAACAACCTAGAGTCCTTTATGGACTTATAGCCTCCCTTCTCCTTATCCTTGAAGGATAAGGACTTCCTATAAATATATACGATGGAGAGGGAAAATTCAGCTAATGAAAGGAAAAAAAAGAAGAAAAAAAATTTGACCAGATGTAAAAATTCACCTAGGGCACACAACAAAGAGAGAAAATAAAGGAGAAAATAGTTTTTTTTTAAACCGTAGCAAGAAATATTCTTTCCTTCTCTTTTAAGGTTGTCGCAAAATTGCCTAGAATTGATTTCTAGAGGAAATATAAAACCGTAAAAGGTGGAGCTAGCACCTTATTAATTGTGAGTGCTTCTTTGTGGATACTTGGATCGTGTGGATCATCAATAAAGGCTAGATACATGGAGAGCTTTGTTGAAAAGAATTTAGATCCGCACTACAAGAGGTAATCCTTTACTTATAACTTATTATTCATGTATGTGTGGTTAGTAGAATCAACGACTTGAGCTTGGGGCCTTAATGGTAGAAAATTTTTTATTTATTCCATACCTCCATATGATGCATGATCCTTCATAACTTACTGAAATAAGCTCCAATTTTTCTTTGAAAGATTTGATTGTTTGAAAATTCCTTCCTCTTTTTTCTCTAAATTCGGCCCAATCTCTAATTTTTCCCTTTGATGAATCTTGACCTTCTTGCTTGAATTTCTTGCTTAATTAGGTAGTTCGAGTGTTTAGAGGTGATTAGGAGAAATTTGGGTGAAATTCCTATGAAAAGTTTTCAAAAGTTTACCTTGAATTTTTCTTTTTTCCTTGCACCCATATTTATAGGAAAAAATTTGGTGGACTTTTGACTTAATCTCCACTATTAATTTGGTCCAATTCTAGCCCTTAATTTATCTTTAAATCTTGGCTTTTCAATTGGTTTAATCTTATCCTTTAATTCTTTTTTTAATTTGAGCCCTCCATTTAGCCAAATCTCAACCCTTCCTTTTAGGCTTAGTCAAACCTCATTAATTAAAGCCCAATCATACACTCTAGGTTAGCAAAAACGAGGGAGGAATCTCTCCTAAAAATTGGTCAATTTTAATCCTTAAAGTTACTAATCTTTTCTTTAATTACTCCTCCATAAGTCCTTCAATTATTCAATTGATTACTTTAGGTCCTTCATTTAAAGGTTTTTTTTAACAACTTTTGAATTCCTAAAGTTCATATCTAATTTAATTTGAAAGTTTAAATTTTTAATTTTATACACTTGGGTCCCCGATTTTCATGCAATCGAGCTCCTACTTCTAAAATTTTATTCCATACTCGTTCCAAAATTTGATTTCTTTATATAATAATTCAAACACCCCCGAAAGAATTTAATCATCATTCACACAATTTTTATACACTTATTTACGCCTTCTAATTTATTATTTAATATAAAATTACACTTATTTTTATAGAAAATATTTCATATATATAGAAAAATTCAACCAAGTTCATGAAATATTCCTACCACCATAAATGATTTTTCTATGTCCATTGGGTAATTTTCTTACACATTTAAAGCACTCAAATTGATTAATTTACCTAAAAAAAACACTATTAATGCATAGTGAAATTCACCTAAAATAATCACGGAACTTTGAAAAATTCGTCCTATAACATCGAATAATCTAACACCCTCTAGCAAATATTCTATGCAGACAAAGCTTTTTTCATGCACATTTGTCATACTTCAAATAATTGTTTCATATAAAAAGTCACTATTCATGCATTGAAAAATGAACAAAATATTCACTAAGAATGGAAAAACCATTTTAATTGCTCTAATTATTCTAACACCTTTTTAGGGATTACAACATGCCCACAAAACATTTTCCATATGCTTTTAATATCGTTAAATTTATTGAATAGCGATTTTAAGGTGCTCGGTTATCCTCCCCTTATAAAAATTTTAACCTCAAAATTTATAGTTAAATGACTCAAGATTTCGAGCTCGCATTTATACTTCTATTTCTCACGTCATCGACTTCATGATTTCTCCATAATACTTTCACTAAAGGGACATCTTTATTTCATAATTTCTTAACCTCTTGATCCAATAGTTGGATTGGTCCTTTCTCGTAAGTCATGTTGGCCTAGAGTTTAATGGCTTATTGTTCAATACATGACTTGAGTCCTCAATTTATTTTTAAAGCATGGACACGTGAAACACATGATGAATTAATGAGAGAGAAGGTGTTAAAGCTAACTTGTAAGCTCAATGATCGATTCTCTTTAATATTTTATAGTGTCCAATGCACCTCGGACTTAACTTTCCTTTCCTTCCAAATCTCATCACACCCTTCATTGGAGCCACTTTTAAAAATACCTTTTCATCCATTTGAAATTCAAATTCTTTCCTCCTTACATCCGTATAACTTTTCTATCAACTTTAAGCTACCTTTATTCTTTCTCTAACCCATTGTATGAATTCAATCATTCTAGTCCTAACGACTTTTGTTCACCTACATCATCCTAATGTACTAGCGATCAGCTCGTCTTTTGTATAAGGCTTCATATGGCATCATGCCAATACTTGATTGATAGCTATTATTATAGGTGAATTCGAAGGATCATGCATCCTATAGAGGTGCGGAATAAATAAAATTTTTTCTCCATTTAAGAGTCCAAGGTCATGCCGTTGAATCTACTAATCATACATACATGAATAATAAGATAAAAGTAAAGGATTACCTCTTGTAGCGTAGATCTAAATTTCTTTTCTTTGATTAGCCGTCTAAGTGTTCGGCCTCTATTGATGATCCACACAGACCCAAATATCCACAAAGAAGTACTCAAAATTGATAGGGTGCTAGCTCCACCTTTTCCGATTAAGTATTGCCTCTAGAAATCAATCCTAAGCGACTTTGCAACTACTTTAAAGAAGAGGGTATGACAATTTCTTGCTAGGGTTTTAGGAGAAAACTATTTTCTTTCCTTTTTCTCTCTTGGCAGTGTGCCCCTTTTTGTTTTGGAGGTCGGCCGAATTTTTCCTACACTTTTTTTTTCTTTTTGGCTAAAATTCTCTATTATTATCTCTCTTTTCTTTTTCCACCCCTCTCCTCCTATTTATAAGGGGAGATTTTCCTTGTCCTCAAAGGATAAGGAAAGTGGTAGCCTTGAGTCCATAAAGGATCTGTAAGTTATTGCTTCCTTATCCTCCAAGGATAAGGAGTTATTTTATATGTGAACTACTTGATCTTTATCTTTAAAACATTCATCTTTATTCAATAAGGTTGATGTTTATCCTCCCACCAAAATTATCTTAATGCTTTTAATTAAACCTAATGGGCCAAACTATTTTAGCCCAATTAATTTATTTGGACTATCCAAATAAATATTCTTAGATTATTTTGACGAGGTCCACATTAGGGAATAATTTCTCAAAAATACCCTTTAACCTAAATTAGGAAACTCTTTTCCTTTTAGGTTCTTTATTTCCAAATTTGAAATTAACTTCCAAATTAGGAAACTGATTTCTAAAATAGAAAACTTTTCGCTTTCCATTTTAGGAAACTTTCCGTTTTGAAAACTTTCATAACTCGAAAACTTTTTTCAATATTTTTGCTTCTCATTTGTAATGTGAATACTTGAACTTATGCATATGACTCAATAGGCTCTTAGATATATTGGTAATGTATCAAGAATAAAAGACTTCTCTTTCATTTCTTGATACATAAATCAAGATTGGTCTCTAGCAAGGCATCATGACTACCTAATTCTCTATGAGGATTAGTTAATCCATTATTACCTTTCATGAGTATGGTTAACATATAATTCAGTTCTCATGTCAACTTATCATAGTGTGATCTCAAACTTGGTTATTAGTCTTTTTTGATTATGATCACATAAGTTTTCTTCGATTCCCAAATGTCTTAGCTCTTAGAGTAAACCAACTATGCTCTATTGGTGTACTCCTACTGTGGCCATAGATTTCTTGAGTAGACATTTATCGAAGTGTAGTGTGATAACTCCTTTAGCATAAAAGGAATGACATGTCTTATCTTAGTCATACACCTATCTCTATTGGATTCCTAGTGCACCCAATGAGTCGCCCATGTGCAACCTATTAATGGTCCATCGAAACGAGTGTCAAAGTGCATAGGTCCTCCAATGAGATAACCGTGATGACTTCAAGTCTAAAGACCATTTGTACCCATCTCGTATGAGATTCCTTAGGTTAAAACCAAATGGGTTCTCATGATGAGTCAAGTCTAGTGATATGTTCTCTAACATAAGTCACTTAAGTGCTTGTTTTGGCATCACTATGCCAATAGGTGTGAGATCTCCTACTGCTATCATATAGCATGAGCATAGCACTCACAAGTCTATCTACATATTTTCAATGTTTATTCTTGATGATGCTATGACTTGGGACATTTAATGATTTCATTTATGTGCGTTAGTGTTTGTCTCACATCTTTCAATCAATCACTATTACAAATGTATATCATAAGGACTTCTATCTAATTCTACTAAATTTATCAACATATAAACATAAGAATTAATAAAATGAATTCTTTATTGTTATTAAAATAAATGATGTAATAACATATTAACATAAGCCCATCCAAATATGGTTGGATCTTGGGCACCAACACTAACAAATTCAACCGAGTGTTAGGTACTTTTCCTAATTTGTAGACCAATCTAGCACACATGCTTTTAGCATGTCTTCTAATATTTAGTTTACCCACTCAATCTATCTATCTCGTTTGTGAGTGAAAGGTCATACTAAAACTTAACTTGGTTCCCATCACTTCATGTAAACTCTTCCAAAATCATGATGTGAATCTTGAGTCTTAATATGATATGATCGATATTGAAATTCTATGCAATCTCATAATCTCATTTTGGTATAATTTTACAAATCGTTGTATGGAATATATGGATGCTTGTTAGAAAATGAGACGACTTAGTTAATTAATCCACAATGACCCATATTCCATTGGCTCCCTCCTCTAACCTTGGTAATCTAAATATAAAATCCATTGCTATGTGATCCCATTTCCACTTAAGAATGTCCAACGGTCTTAATAATCCCAAGGGCTTTATGTTCGATCTTGACTTAGTAACATGCCCAAAACCTTGCCATATTATCTATGATGTTACATTTTATTCCTTTCCACCAATAGATTTTCTTAAGATCTCCATACATTTGTATACCGTCGAGGTGGATTATGTAAAGTGTGATATAAGCTTCTTTCAAGATTTCTTCTTGAAGCTTTTTTATGTCAAAAACATATAACCTACCTTGATAACACTAAATACCTTCATCATCGAGGGCGAAGTCCGTTGTCTACCCTTCGACTAATTGCTATTAAACTTTAAGTAGCTCTTGATCATGTATTTGTTTTTCCTAAATTCTCTCGCTTTGTATTTGGCTACAACGTCATTGTACCCAAGAGATTTCCTTTACTTTGATTGGGCACAATTTCCAACTGGAGCTTCTATATGTCTCTAGTAATTTGTACTTGTGAGGCTAGTATTGGTTTCCTACTCAAGGCATTGATCACAATGTTCCCTTTATTGGGATGGTAGTAAAAAACAATATCATGGTCGTTAAGTACTTTGAGCCACCTTCTTTGCCTCATATTAAATTCTTTTTGTGTAAAGATATACTTAAGGCTTTTATGATTGGTGTGAATGTTACATCAAACATCATATAAATAATGCCTCTAGAATTTTAAGGCAAAGATGATAGCGACTTGTTCGAGATCTTAAGTGGGATAATTCTTTTCGTAGTCCTTTAACTATCGAGATGCATAAGCAATTACTTTTTCATCGTACATCAAGATTACCCCTAATTCAATTCAAGAGGTATCTGTATAGATTATGAAATCTTCATTATCTTTTAAAAGAGCTAATATCGGGTTGTAATTAGCTTTTACTTTAGCTCCCGAAAACTTTTCTCAAGTTGGTCATTCCACTCAAACTTATCATTCTTCCTCATTAGCCGAAGGAGTGGCACAATTATTTTAAAAAATCCTTCTATAGATTTTTGATAATAGCCTACCATTCCAAGAAAACTCCTTACTTTGAAAACATTTCTCGACTGCTTCCATTTCTATATTGCTTGCACCTTATTGGGATTTACCATGATTCCATCCTTAGACACCATATGTCCAAGGAATGCTACTTACTCGAGCCAAAATGCACACTTCTTGAGCTTAACATACAATTTATGCTCTTGCAATGTTTCTAGTGCTTTCCTTAAAATGCTACTTCATGACTCTTGAAATATATCAAGATATCATCAATAAACACAATAAAAAACTTATCCAAGTATTTATGGAATCCCTGGTTCATTAATTCCATAAAAATCATTGGTCAATAGGTTAGCTTGAATGATATCACCGAGATATTCATAATGCCCGTATTAAGTTCTAAAAATCATTTTCTTTACGTCCTCCTCCTTAATCCTTAATTGATGATACCCCGATCGAAGGTCAATTTTGGAGAACACCAAACTCCCTCTCAATTGATCAAACAAATCATCAATTAGTGAGAGTGGGTACTTATTCTTAATGGTCACCCGATTCAAATCTTGATAATCTATACGCAATCATAAGGACTCATCCTTTTTCTTCACAAATAGTACTTGGTACTCTCCATTGTGAATAGTTAGGTCAAATATAGCCTTTATCTATGTCTTAGGCTCTTGTAATTCTATCGAGGCCATCCGATACGGTGCCTTAGATATAGGTGTTATTCTCGGTTCCAATTCAATCTCAAAATCTATTTTCCTTTTCGAAGGTAATCCCGACATACTTTTAGGAAAAGCATTCGAGAATTCTTTAACCACCTCAATGTCTTCTAATTTTGGGTCCCCTCTTTTTAGTATCCACAATATTCATAAGTATATACACCCTCTTTTTATCATTTTTTAGACTATCATATCTAAAATTAAGGTTACGGGTCTCATCCGAGTTTCGAGCTATAATTCAAAGGTTACTTGTTTGATGGATGAAATATCACCTTTTTAGCAAATAGTAAATCGATACTCCATTGTTAGATAAAAAATCCATACCCGTAATAACATCGAAGTCTTAAATACTCAAGACCATAAGGTCGGCATGTAAAGTACAATTCTCAATTTTCATTTCATATTCTTTTACTATAGTATTAGATTCCAGTGACTCTCCGGACGGGATTGCCACTTTATATGTAGCCTCTAACACTTCGGTACCATACCCGATCGTCTTAATAATGATTGTGTAACAAATGAATGTGTGGCACCTGAATCTACCAATGTATATGCAGTAAGATTAAGGATCAAAACATGACCACATATAAAATTAGCATCCTCTTTCGTGGCCTCCTCTTTTGGCAGCGTGTATACACTTCTAGGAATGCATCATCCTTCGATTGGCTTCCTTTTTGGATAATTATTAGCTAAATGTCCTCGCTTCTCAATAGAAATAACACATGTTCATGCCTATTAAACAATCTCTAGTCCGTGGATGATCACATTTAGGATACCTTGGTGTTTCCTGCTCTACCATCACCGAGGGCCTTGCTTGGTGCCTTTCCCTTCTTATTATGCTTCCTCCAATTTGGATTAAAGGGCTTCTTTCTACCAAACCGACTTCCAAATCTATTCAAAGTATTTCCCCTTTTCTTACACTAGGAGGTGGTATGCGGGTATACTCCTTTTTATCAATCTATACTCCAAGTGCCTTCTTTACCATATCCTTATAAGTCTCCATCGACATTCGAACAAAACTCTTTATTTCTACCTTTAGTCCTCGAAGGAAGTGCTCCTTCTTTCTTTCTTCACTTTTAGCAATAAAGGTAGTATAACAACATCCATATTCAAACTTTTGGACATATTCTATTATCGACATATCTCCTTGCATCAATTGGAGAAATTCCTTAAACTTCCTAGACCTCACATTGTCTAAAAAGTATTTCTTATTAAACAACTCCTTGAATTGATTCCATGTATGTCCCATGATGTCTAAAGATGCCTTTACAATCTCTCATAAATTTTGTGTATCTCCGACCAGCATGAAAGTTACACATGCTACATGATCTACATTACTCAAACCGAGGTCGACAAAAATGACTTCCATGGATTCAATCCATTCTTTCATAATATTAGGGTTTGGACCATTCATAAATTCCTTTGGATTGAATCTTTGAAAATGCATCACTATTTTAGCACTTTGTGGTGGTTGCGCTTTAACCCGACAATGTTGAGTCGTTTTTAGGATCCTTTGCAATAACTCGCTCATACCTTTCCCGTTGTAACACCATCATTTCTTATCGCCTCCTAAACAACTCGCATTAGCTCTCCTTCAAAGTCCCCCGATGTTTGGCCCAACCCCGTGTTATTACTAATATTGTTAGTAACAACCCTTTTTATGGCATGGTCTTCCTCTTTCTTAATTTATGAACATAAACAATATAGATTAAGTCATTCATGTCATGCTAACTTATAACATCCAAACACAATATACTAATTTCATCATCACATCAAATTATCATGCACTCATAATGATCATTCACATACATAAACTAAGCAATCATAACAATCATTCATAAAACATACTTATTGATTACCGAAGGTCATTGTCTATGCATCTTGAATATGCTTCGCTATCACTTTTTAGTAAAAACCATACTTTGATACCACATCCGTAACATCCCTAAAATAGGACCTTGTAGGTTGAGAATATTACCACCATTGACTTACATTCAAAGTGCAATGAATGCAAGCCAACAAGGCACTAAGTTTCTCCTATGACATTATTAGGTATGGATTACGCTACGAAAACTTATAAATGACGGATAGGTCTTATGTTTTAGTCCAAAATGCACTATAAATTTTTTATGTTTTATTATTTTATTTAGAACGTTTGTACTAAATTGATCTGGAACCAAGACTTTCGGTTTTCCTAAATTCCTTTCTTATTAGTTTGTAAGAATTAAATTATTAATTATCCATTAATCGATACTTGATTCCTTTTACTCATCTTAATTACTCTTATTATTATTATCATTTTTCTCATTAATTTGAAGATCATGATTTATTATTGGCATTCATATATAAAGAATTAATTAAAAGAAACTAATACTAGTCATAGCGAAGTCACTCCACTAATATTGATTCGTGTCAAGTTTAGTTATATACAACTACATATATTTAAGTACAAAAAAATTTATGTCATCTACTATAAAAATGACTTATTTACTTATGTACATCACATGACTAATTACTTGTTCACTTGTTCATAGCTTTAATCGTAGCATAAAATAAATCAGCCATACCCATTACATATTTTATAACACCGAGCACTAAAAAGAGAATTACATGCATGAGGTCCACCTAAAATCCAAAGCCCTATCTAAGATAAATATGATGCATGGATCCTTTAATGATAAGCTCAATAGTGAGCATTGTCGTTTTCTCCTATATGGTCTACACCATAAGAAAATTGGTGAGCAACGACTTGGTAAGTTAACTTATGCATGCTATACGTATATGTGAAATGCATATGAAAATCATTTGCATGCTCATCTTAAATCTTTTTGCAAGCATAAAATCCTTGTCATGACGAGTCTAAAAATCTTTTCTATCATTGGACATGTCCCATTATAGGTGCTTCAAGGTTTCCATAATATGTCCGGAGAACCGGACTTGTCTACGAAGGCACCTTGTTGAGTCTCTAAAAGTGCATGCTTACACTTACCTAGAACTAAACCATGAACCCTTAATCATATGGAAAAACCCATGAAGCCCTCCTCATAAAAACCATGAAAGTCATGAAAATCAATATCCATAAAATGCTTCAATTGCAATTGGAAAAACCTTGACATAAAATCCACATTTCATAACTTTAAATCATTTTCATAAACTTGACATGCATATGCATTTTACTATAAATGCATAACTATTATAATTTCATGAAATGCATGCCATGAGTGAGATGCATTTATGCCATGGTAATGCATGTTTTAATAACAAAAAATACACCATAAACATTACCTTGTAAAATCATTCCATATTATTCAAAATATAACACCATTATACAATACAAGGCAATGCACTTCCATAATCATCAAAATCACAATTTCCACACATCACCAACACATCATAAACATCAATTGGTACCAAGGGAACCAAATTATAATTGAATTACATAAACCAAAGCATAAACCCTAAAATTCTAAACTTACTCCAAATGTTAACCTTAAATTTAAACCTAGTATTTTCTTTCAATTTCAACACCAATTTCTCACCCTAATTCATCTAATTACATTCTACTATCAATAACTTAAATCAATTTGATATTAATATGGAGATTTCACTCTTCCTGTAAAACATTTAGCTACACCTATATGGCATTTAGTGTCAAAGTGTTTTGCATTTTTAAGTGACAATAGTAGATGGGTGATCGGTAATGGTAACATATCCTTTTGGAATACCAATTAGTGTGGGTCTCGCATTCGGTCTTTGCTACCCATGGATAGAAATCTGATCATGAAGGAGGCCTTCTAGGACCAAAAAGTTTTATTGATTACATTCCTAGCCGACTACAGGAATAGGTGCAAAATATCTTACTAGATGACAATATAAAAGATATGATGGTTTTTACTCTTTCTAAATCAGTTCAATTTGTTACAAAGGATTTTTAGGAGGTAAGTAGAAATCATTCCTCGATAGTTACATGGTCTAATAATGCATGATCTCTTAACTTACTGATCAAAGTAAGAAGTTTCATTTGGAGATGGATTTTTAAAGCTATACATATGGATATTAATGTTAAATCTTCAAATATCCCTATAGTCTTAATGTGCCATTGTTTCCATAATCATAAAGAGGAATCTTTTGATATTTTTTTCTTCACTCGAAGGTTGTAGTATAGCTTTGGAATCATTTTAGTTGAATTTTTCAAGTTAAAACTAGGTATCTTTCTAGCTTAGACCTTCTCAATTCTTGGTTGTATAGTACCAAAACTCAAGCGAGATATCCGCAAGTTGCAATATGTTTTTTTTTTCCTTTGGAAAATTTGGAAAAATAGATGTCGGGTAAGATATGATGATATTCTAATGAATGTAGGTTTGTCAAAAATTGAATTTATGTGCACCTTATGGACTTGTGTGTGATTTATAAGCCGAAAAAAGAGTGTAATTCTTAACGTAAACACAAGTTAAGGCAATGTTGCTTTCCTTTGATGCTAGTTAAGTTTGTAGGAGGTTTATGGTTCTATATATAGTTTTTTAAAAATTAAATACGGATGGTTCTTCTAAAAAATGGATATTGCATAGGTGGTGGCATTATTTGGAACAATCAAGATGGAATGATTATTGGTTTTTCACAATGTTATAGAACAAGAACAAATATGTATGGAGAAATAAAAGCTCTTTGGGATGGTCTTCTACTTTATCAAGATTTGAATATTATAACGGTGTTAGTAGAAATAAATTCTTTAGTGCTAGTAGACTTGGTACGACATCGAATCTCTAAACCATGGTGTTATGAACAAGAATTATGATAGTGTGAGAAGTTATTGATGGCACACTCCATTTCTCATGTCCTTCATCAACAAAATTGTACAAGCTGATACGTTAGCTAATTATGCTTAAATGCACTTAGGTAAAATTGTCTTTAACCATAATGTGGATCTTCCTTTGGATGTTCGTATAGCTTGTAAGCATGATTATCTTGATATTTATATGTATCATGTTTAGTTTTTTTGGGATAAGTTTCTCCTAGTCCCTCATAGTTTAAGGTAAAATCGATATATCTCACCTTATATTTCCATTTTATTATTAATAAAATTTTCGAAGTACTTGTCCCTATTTCTTAAAAAAAAAAAAAGGATAGAAAAGATTTGATTTTGTTTAGTTTAAGAATGAAAGAAAAAGGAAGAAAGGAAAGAATATGTGAGGATGGACATTTTGGAATAAAAAGGGAAGAAAAATCATGAAAAGGAAAGAATTAGTAATTTATTTCTAATTAGGAAACTAAATCCCCTAAAAAAGGACAAAGTAAAAATGCAAAAGTTGAATGTTTGGGGTCGTTCCTTTGATTTTTTTTTTTTTTAACTCCATGAATCTAGTAGGTTACTTAGGTTTGATGTCTAAAAAAAGGATGTAATTATGCCCTCGATTTTAAAATAGACTTCACTAAAATCAATAAAGTTTTAATTCCCGGGTTTGATCGGGAAACATATTTATTTGACATGATTTTCTTCTATGTTTTGTTTTGAAATTTTTATATGTCGTACGTATAGTAGTTCTTAGCTCATGTTTCAAATTTCATAATTTTAGGTGCTCATTTGATATTTATTTTCATTATATATATATATATTCGGTGTCAAATTATTTATCGGTTAGAGGTCTGTTTTGGAATTTAATTATTTGAATATGTTCCCGATGTAATTTTGGCATAATTTGTTTTTCAATAGATGTGTACATATGTGTTATCAAGTTCTTATAATGTTTTTTTTTGCTGAATTTAAATTCTATTTTATATTTATTTTTCTATATTATTTAATATCATGTGTATATTTTACTTTTGAATGAAGGAAATCGATTTAATTATGGGATCATCAAGTCTCCTAGGTTCTATGACTGATGATGATCCCATATCAAGCTTGATTAACAATTAGGAAAAGAAAACATCATAGGTAGAAAATTTAGATTAGATTAACAAATTTCTTATTTAGATAGGGACTGATGTTATCCTTGACATCTCAATAAAGGTTATATAAAGAGAGAGAGAGAGAGAAAAGAAATTAGTTAAGGTAAATACAAGTCAAGTTTTAAACAATATTTAACTAATTAGGTCACTTCTCAATATGCCGATCATGTTAGGACGTAACTAGATCCGATGCTAAATTAATGAGACTCCTAATCTTGAGGCTTGACATCAATTTAATATGATACCACAAACAAAAATAAAAAATAATTTGACCTAAATGATAATTAAGCCTGGAAATAGACTTAATGAATAATTTAGCAAATGTAATTCTTAGAAGTTATTTGTAGGATTAAACCAAACATGTTACCTTTCCTTGGAAATGATGCCTTTGGGTGATTGTTATCTTCCTAAAAATATAGCAAACTCCTTACCCAAGAATCTTTGAATTTAGTGCCCTTTTAGGTTTTTAGTTACCTTTGATACTTGGTGGTAACTTCAAAATCTATTTGTTAATTTTTTTCCCTTTACAAGATTTTTTTTTTTGAAGTCTCCTAAATATCGGGTAATGATAACATGGCTAATCTACTAGAGATTTAGAGTTAGGCCATAGGTTTACTCTTCCTTAAATTTATTTATTTTATTTATGTTTTCTATTTGTATCCAAGTTATTTATTTTCCAAGTTACTTATTTATTGTCTCAATTTATTTATTTTATGTAATTTATTTATTGTGAACTTTGTTTTGAATTGTTGCATTCATACCACAAGAAAAGCTTATAGAAGCTATAGACCCAAGCTAAAACCTCTTTTTGGATTTAGATAGAGGAATTTAAATAATACGTATAAAGAAAGTAGACTGTTACTCATCTAGAATCTCGCTTAGATAGAAACTTACCATATATATTGGAAATTATAGAATGACCTTCTCGTACATCCTAGTGCACAAGGTTACTAGTGCATAAGGTTAGAGGCAAGATTGTCCCACTATTAATCTAGACGAGTCTGGAAACTTGAAAAGAATTTAAAATTAGACAAGCTTCGCCTAAACTCTATTTACAAAAGCTAAATCATATCCATTATGGTTAACCTATTAAGACACAAACTACTTTGCCATGATGCTTGTTCTAACCTTTGTTTGGATAGGTTATCACCTAAATAAATCATGATAGAGAAAGTGCGGTATAATTCAAAGGATTTTTTGTCTAGATAAGAGAAGTCCTAGTTTGAGGAGGGAGACTGTTTACCCTTAAGTTTTGTGTCAAAGCTGCTACAAAAAATGAAACTTACAAGTAGTGAGAACACCACTAAAGACAAGCTCATACTTTTTACTCAAGACTTAAAAACCTTATAGCCATTACTTGCTTCATATCCTAATTTAAGGTAATGGAGAGAGTAGAATAGGGATTTATTGAGTAAGAGCATTGTAATATAAACTAAATGGTTGTACTTTCTTTCATTCTTTAGCAATCATTGTAATATAAATCAAATAGATGTACTATTTTTACCTATCAATGAAAGGTAGCTCTAAGTCACATTTAAAATGTGCTAGAAGTTCAAATTTCAATTTCTTCTACTTATGGTGTTACGACATGGCATTTTCACTCAATATCTCAATACTAAAAGGGTAGACATGTTTTTCAAATCTCTCGAAGTATTTGTGAGGTTATGCCCTTAATAAGTACTAAAAATTTGATCTTCCTAATCCTCGGTATAAGGTTTGTCATGATTTGAAGATCGTAATGTCAAAGCAATGTATCAAACCCAATTTATATTTTGCATACATATATTTACTGAATATATGTATTATACATATTTGTTTCGAGTTTTTTTTTTTTTAATATTTGAATCATAGAGTCGTCCCAAAAAAAACTTAACTCCCTCATCGAATACTCAACATTCAACTTTAGTGATGACTAATGGGGGAAATTTCCCACCTTTTCGATCTACTAGAAAGGGCACTTTAAGCGAGAGTTAGATTTAGAGAGAAATCCCATATCCCATTCCTCTACCAAACATACAATCTAGCCCATCTACTATCCCACCTATAAATCCGAGGGCAACCACCTTTCCTATCGAGATGTAATTCCTCGCTAGGTAGTTTTCTAATGCAATAGGCTCACAAATTCAATAGATGTAAGGTACACCTCCTGTGGACCTTACTAGTGAACAAACTCGCAAGGTTAAGGTCGTAAAAGAACCTAACTTAGACAAGATGTTTGTAATTAAAAAATGGCTCAGGACTATTGAGCACACTAATATGTATGATTCTATGAGGGCTACTAAGATGTGTTTAGTGTAACACCCCTAACTTAGGACCTAAATAGGTTGAGAGTATTACCAGTATTGACTTACATTTGAAGTGTAATAAATGCAAGTCAACAAGCCTATTTCCTTAATATTTCCAATTTATTAGTAAAGTGGGCAATTCTTGTATGACATCCCTAATAAATCAGAAAAAATAGGTCCACATTAAATAAAACTTAAGTATAGACTTTTTTAAAACTTCAACTAAGATCAATCAATATTGTTACAACATGTATAGAAATATTAAATGTCATATTTTGGTCAAAATTCTGAATTCTTGAAATCCAAATTAATCATTAAAATAAAATATCTTATAATAAACTAATTTGAACCATGTCTCTTATTTTTTCTTCCCAAATTCCATTTAGATATTCATATGAAATTTGATTAAGGATTATTTCATTTACAAATATTCTATACCATAATATTGGATTATATGACAATAATTTCATATTAAAAATAATTTGATTATCATGCACTACATTTAGTTAGAAAATAATCAATGAATAGTAACCATTAAATCAAGATTTAATGCCATTATTTTTATAAAAATTCTATAGGCATAGAATTTATTCAAAAAATTCAATAAAGGATTTAATAAATTCATTTAGATTTTTAACTAATATCTTGGCCATTTAAAACATTTTTTGGACTTAAAGAACTTTGGTTCCTAATTTATTTAAAAACCAACCCATTAAATATAATTATTCATTACTTCCATTTAATACCTTAACCTTATTAACCATTTCTACTTTAACAATTTAATTGTAGGCTTTTACCCTCAATTCCTTTATTGCTTGATTAAGTAACCATTTAATGATTACCTTCATCTTACCTATAACCAATTCCTTCTATAACTAATTAATTCATTTAAATTATACCAATTAGACAAGTGACCAATTAATTTACTAAGCTATATAACTAAACAATCTTTAACATCATATTAAATCTAACATCCAAACCATTTTTGCTTAATTTATCACCACTATACATAACTAAAAATTAACTTAAGCAAAGTTAAGTTTCCTCACTCATTTTACATAGTAAACACACATATGGAAAGTCTTCAATATTTCTTGGAGATGGTCCATATTCATCTTTCTTTTCTCCTACACCATAAGAAACAAAAGTGATCAATGCTTAGTAAGTGTAATTCATGTCATGCATGTAATGCCTTTTATACATGTAATGCACATGATGCATTTAAAAATCACTTTCATGCCTT
This sequence comes from Dovyalis caffra, assembly GCA_963924115.1. Classification (NCBI taxonomy): domain Eukaryota; kingdom Viridiplantae; phylum Streptophyta; class Magnoliopsida; order Malpighiales; family Salicaceae; genus Dovyalis; species Dovyalis caffra. The sequence goes on from CAWUPB010000994.1 coordinate 6,647,256, forward strand.
TTGAAATTCATGTTCCTCTTGGGGTGTACCCTCTTGATTGTGTATATAATCAGCCCTCTTTGAAAATATGCAATTGTGAAAGCTTCACAAAAATACTAAGTACCTTCCCATAATATTTTTCTTTAAACTCTAAGAGTATACATGTTATGTTTATTGTTTATATATTATTTTAATAGTTTTTATATTAAATTCTATAAAATAATTATAGGTTTTTAGTAAGTTTTTATGTGATTTGTTTATTATTTTTAGGTTATCAATATTGTTATTTTTAGTATGTTTTTAATATATTGTGAGTGTTTTTTTGAATTAGGTTCAAAGGTAAAAACAAAAAAGAAAAAAATTAAACGATTGAGAATGTCACGGCCATGACTTTTTGGATCATGGCCATGACTTAGCAAAAGCAGAAGATTCACGACCGTGACTCCCCAAAGTGAAGAAGGCCTCACGGTCATGATCCAACAAGAAGGAAGCTCACGGCCGTGAGTTTCAAAAGAAGAAGGCCTCATGACCGTGAGCTGAAAAAGGGCGGAAAGCCCATGATCGTGAGTTTCAAAAGGAAGAAAAGCCCACGACCGTGAGCAAATTTTCAATGAGTAAATTTTCATGGATTAACGTTTAAGGATCGGCACATAAAGAGGAAGAGGAAGATATTGAGGAGGATTTGAAGGAGGAGATTTCGCAGCTCTCTTGAATTTAAAATCCCACGCAGGACCAAAAGAGAGAACGACGAAAAAACAGAGAGTAGAGTTACGGTAGCTTTAGTTCTCTAAAGATAGCCATTGAAGATAGAGAGGAGATCGGGGAAAAGGGGTGCCTAAGCTAGAAAGAGATCAACTTCAGCTACAACGAAAAGAAAAATTGGATTTCTTCCTAAACTCTTATTTTATTGCTTTCAATTCTTGATTATGAAGACATGGAATTTATTGTGATTTATTCGAGTGAATGTTTCTCTCGTCAACTATGAACTAGTTTTTGTCTTCGAGAATTAATGGATCCGTTATTTGAATATGTTTAATTGAATGGTTAATTTGATTATTCTTGTCTTGCATCTATGATTTTGGGATTATTTATATATAAATATCCGGCCAATAATTATATATCCGTGATATTGGGTTGATATTGATCAAATATAACTCAATGTTAGACTAAAGAATCATAGACACTAGGTTATGAATGAGAGATCTAGTAACTTGGTGAAGAGATTTGCATGAATAATCATTTAAGTCATTTTGATTAAATATAGGATTTAATCGGTGAAGTTATATTCTCAAGAATTCTCTTACTTTGATCTTTATTTTCAGTTCCGTTACGATTACTCCGTAGTTGTTTTACTTTCTCAATTTAATTCATAATCATTAAACGCAAACTAATTTAGAGTGTTTAGGATTTTATTTCATTGTCATTGTTTGTAATTGGAATTGAATTATTTTATGCCAATTACATCTCCTTGAGAATACGACCTTGGTTAAGTTAGTTGTATCGTAATCACCTCGTGCACTTGCGAGTAATTTGCCTATTAATTTCCAGTACACTTTTGGGCACATCAAGTATTTGGCGTCGTTGCTGGGGAGGTGTAACGTGCTGTATTTTAGTTTAATGCTAATTATTATGGTGTTTTATTTAATTTTTTGTGTTGTTTTGTTGCTTACCGGCCAAAAAAAAAAAATTAAGATTTGTGTCTTAAGCTTCGTTGCTTAATCTAGTTTTAGTTGTTGATTTCTTTATTTCCTTTTCTTCCTTTGCATGCATAGTAGATGGTCTCAAGGAAACTTGTTGGCTTCTTTCATTGATAATATTCAAAGATCCTAGAGAGACCAAGGATTTGAAGAGGAAGAGAGTGATCTAGAAGAGCAAATTAACGAGGAAGCAAGAGAGGACAAACAAGTGGGAAACAAAGTGATGGGGGATCGATGAATAGTGATGAAGGAGTATGCCGGATGAATCATTGGCGTAGCTACTTCGTGCATTTGTTTGGGTGAGGCCGCAAGGAATTATGAGCTCAAGAACATCCACTATAACATGTTGCCGTCATTCTATAAAGTCCCTAACAAGGATCCCTTAAACTTCATAAGAGAATTTTATTCTACACTTGAGACTTTTCCATTGCAAGGCTTGAATGAGAATCGACTTCGGATGAGATGTTTTCCTTACACGCCGAAAGATAGAGCCAAGGCATGGCTCATGACTCTTCTACCCAATTCACTTGCCACATGGGAAGAAGTGTATGACAAGTTCATTGGTAAATTCTACTCCCATCGGAGGACTTCGAATTAAGAACTAAGATTGCCACATTTATGCAAATGGAGGGAGAGCCATTCCATGAAACTTGGGAGCGATTCAAGCTTTTATTGATCTAATGCCTGTACCATCATTATCCATTACAACTCTTGAATCAATTTTTCTATGATGGATTGACACAACAATGTCAATACATCGTGGATAATGCAGCAGGAGGTGCAATGAGAGAAAAGACGAGCATAAGACACTTATGAGCTATTTGAAATGTTGGGAGCTAATTCTCAACAAAAGAGTATCGGAGGAAGAAAAGTAGCTACCCATGAGGTTGGTGCAAATCACGAAATGGCCAACCAATTGGTGGAATTAACTAAGCAAGTTAAGTTGCTTGCCACGCAAGGATCTTAAGTCACACCAAATCGGGAGATATGTGGTTTATGTGGGTATATGGTCATGGAGCTAACATCTGTTCTTTCTCTAGTGACTCATATACAAGTGATGAAGAATAAGCCTTTGCAATGGATGGTTTCCAACAAAGGGTTAGGAATGACCCTTTCTCTAATAGTTATAACCCCGGATGGAGAAATCATCCAAACTTTCCATGGAAGAACAACCCATCGATGACAACGAACAAGAACAACCACACTACCTAGGTTTTCAAAAACCTAACCATTTCTAAGGACAATCATCAAATCAAAATATAATGAAAAAGTCTCTATTGGAAGATACTTTGCATGCGTTTATCCAAGCAAGCACCCAAAATCAAGAGACAAATAATAAAAGATTTGATTCCCTAGAAGCATTCTTGAGGAGGGTTGAAACCCAAGTTAGGTAATTAGCGACACAAATGCAAACTCAACAGAAAGGAAAATTCCCTAGCCGACTAGTAGCAAGCCAAGTCCATCACACTCTTAAGAAGTGATAAGGTGATTAATAAAAAACTCGAAAGATATTAAAGCCGATGAAATGTCTGTATGATGTAGGAAAAAGCAAAAAAAAAAAAAAGGAATATGAAGTAGAATTTGAGTAGGTCATAACATCCAGAGAAGGAAATCAACTCGAGCAGGATCAAAATGGTGGTCATGACCAAAATGGTCATGGTCATGACTTAACAAAAAGTCACATCCATGACCCAAATGGTCACCGCCGTGACTCAATAAAGCCGCAAGGTCACGGCCATGACCAAAATGGTCACCACCATGACACATCCACAAGTCACGCCCATGATGATGTTTCTCCCCATCGTGACGAGAAGCTTTCGCTCCTGGACTCCACGGAGTAACGGATCCTTACGAGCCACCAATTCCATATCCAAGCCGACTCGTAGACACTAAACAGGATAAGCAGTTTTCGATTTATATGCTATGCTATCTAAGGTAAACATTAATTTACCTTTGCTAGATGTTATCGGACATATACCCGCATATGTAAAATTTTTCAAGGATCCGAGCACAAAGAAAAGAAAATTTGAACCCAATGAAAAGTTTATCGTCTCGGAGGTGGCAAGTGTAATTCTACAGCATAAACTACCATAAAAAATGAAGGATCCAAGTAGTTTCATTTTAAGCTGTTTCTATGGGTAATGGTAATGAAGTTCGAGGTATGTTGGATTTAGAAGCCGTATTAATTTGATGCCTTATTCCGTTTATTTACAACTAGATTTAGAAAGATTACAACCTACTAAAATGTGTTTGCAATTAGCAAATAGGTCAATATGATATCTTAAAGGAATAATTGAAGATGTTTTGGTGAAAGTTGGAGGATTAATTGTTCCGGTAGATTTTATGGTTTTGGACATGGGTGAGGTTAATGCATAAGAGAAAGAGCACACTACACTTCTTGGTTGGCCCTTCATGGCCACCACCAATACTCTTATTGATGTAAAAAATGGAAAGTTGACCATGATCGTTTTAGGTGAAATAGTATAATTTTTTATTTTTGACACCGCACCTATTCCAATCTATCGCTTTATACAAAGATTGCTCTTTTGTTGATCGTATTGATTCTGTAATTTCGATGTGTTTCTCTAGGATAGTGTGGATGACAAAATGGAATTGGCACTCACATTTGATGATACTATTGAGATTATTGATAGGGATATCGAGGAGTGTCACCCATTACTTGATAATAGCATAGAGAGTGAGAAAGTTGTTGAACCCGTGGAGTTGACATCGAGCCTTGAAAGAGAAGAAGTTTCCCCACCTATACTAGAGCTAGAAGAGTTACCTCGGCATCTCAAATATGTGTTTTTAGGAGAAGGGGGACACATTTCCTATAATTATTTATGCCAACTTGAGTGAGGTAGAGGAAGAGAAAACCGTGAGGGAGCTTAAACGAGTTAAGGAAGGCCGTAGGTTGGGGATTAAGTGACATTAAGGGAATTAGCCCTTCTACATGCATGCACACGATCACCTTAGAAGAGGGAGCAAAACCAGTAAGGGAGGCCCAATGGAGACTTAACCCCAACATGATGGAAGTAGTAAAAAAGAGGTCCTTAAGCTCCTTGATGAAGGAGTAATATACCAAGTGTCCGATAGTAAGTGGGTAAGCCCCGTGCATGTAGTCCCTAAGAAGTCGGGAATTACTCGTGGTAAGAAATGAGAAAAATGAGTTAGTACCTACTCGAACTACCACGAGTTTAGAGGATGTGCATTGACTATAGAAAATTGAATGCGACTATGAAAAAGGACCATTTTCCTCTCCCATTTATTGATCAAATGTTAGATAAACTTATTGGACATGAATTTTACTGTTTTCTAGATGGTCTTTCGAGTTACTACCAAGTGGCAATAGCTCCCGAAGATCAAGCAAAGATGACATTTACATGTCCTTTTGGGACATTTGGGTTTCGATGAATGCCATTTGGACTTTGTAATGTGCCGACTACTTTTCAAAGGTGCATGTTCATTTTTTCCGATATGATCGATGACTTCATAGAGGTATTTATGGATGATTTCTCTCGTTTTTGGTAACTCTTTTAATGATTGTTTACTTAAATTGACTCGTTTGCTTGGAAGATGTATTGAATGTAATCTGACATTAAGTTGGGAAAAGAGTCATTTTATGGTAAAACAAGGCATTTTTTTAGGTCATGTTGTCTCTAGTAAGGGTATTAAAGTGGATAAAGCAAAAATTGAGGTCATTGAAAAACTACCACCACCGACTTCGTAAAAGGGATTAGGAGTTTTCTTGGGCATGCTTGATTCTATAGGAGATTTATAAAAGATTTTTCTAAAATAAGTCTTCCTTTGAGTCGATTGTTAGGTAAGGATGTCCCTTTTGATTTTAATGAAGAATGCCTTATTGCTTTTAATATCCTTAAAAAGAAATTGATCACTACACTTGTTATTGTTGTACTTGATTGGTCGTTGCCATTTGAGATTCCGTGTGATCCCTCCGATTATGTCGTGGGGGTGGTTTTAGGGCAAAAAGTTAAGAAATCCTTACGTGTAATTTATTATGCTAGTCTCACATTACATGATGCACAAATAAATTACACAACCACCGAAAAGGAGTTTTTAGTCGTGATATTTACGTTGGAAAAATTTAGATCATATTTGTTGGGTTCAAAGGTCATCATTCATTCCGATCATGCTCGCATTAAGATACCTTTTAACTAAGGCTAATGCAAAACCACGACTCATTCGGTGGGTTATTATGTTGCAAGAATTTGATATAGAGATCAAAGATAAAAAAGGAAGTGAGAATGTTATAGTGGATCATTTGTCAAGACTTACCCCTAATATTGAATTGTTTAAGCAACATGATAAGGAACTCATTTTTGAAACTTTTCCCAATGAGCAATTGTTTGTTGTTAGTAAAGCACCATGGTATGCTGATTTTGTGAATTATCTTGCTTGTGGTATTTTATGGCCTAACATTTCTTTTCAAGAAAAGAAAAGATTTCTCCATTTGAGTAGGTACTATTTTTGGGATGATCCTTATCTCTTCCGCATCTTTAAGGATGAGAAAATATGTCGATGTGTGCCGAAGAGGAGCAATTGAGTGTTTTAGCATTTTTCCATGAACTCCATTATGGAGGATATTTTGAAGGAAGGAAGACAAGTGGCTAAGGTGCTCCAATGTGGTTTGTGTTGGCCCACCTTATTTAAGAATGCTCATCAATTTTGTTTAAGTTGTGATAAGTGTCAACGGAGTGATAATATCAATAAAAAAATGAAATGTCGTTGACCAATAACTTAGCCATTGAATTGTTTGATGTTTGGGGCATAGATTTCGTAGGCCCTTTTCCTAAATCCCTCAATTTTCAATACATACTTGTTGCTTGTGGATTACTTATCAAAGTGGGTAGAAGCAATACCCACTCGAACCAACCAATGATGCTAATGTTATGCTTAAATTTATGAAGGAAAATATTTTTAGCGAGGTTTGGGATTCCAAGAACAATAATCGGCGATGGAGGTAGTCATTTTTGCAATAAGCTTTTCGAAAAGCTTATGAAGAAATGTGGTATAACTCACAAGGTGGCTACTCCCTATCATCCACAAATGTTAGGACAAGTTGAGACAAGTAACAAATAAATCAAGGGGATTTTGGAAAAGACTATAAGACCTTCAAGAAAGGATTGGGTGTTAAAGCTAAATGATGCCTTATGGGCATACGGAACTACTTACAAGTCCTCTTTGGGAATGAGTTTGTATAGACTTGTGTATGGGAAGGCTCGTCATCCGCCAAGTGGAAGTTGAGCATAAATCCTACTCGGGTAATTAAAGAAATAAATTAGGACTTTTAGAAAGCTCGGTGAAGAGAGATTACTTTAAATGTTTGAAATGGATGAACTTCGGAATGAGGCTTACGAGAATTCAAAAATTTATAAGGAGCGGACGAAGTACCTCCATGATAAAAATCTTGTTGGTAAAACTCTCTATCCTAGCATGAAAGTTTTTTTATTTAATTCTCGATTGTGTTTGTATCTAGGGAAGCTGAAATCAAGATGGATGGGTCCTTTTGAAATTGTGAAAGTGTTTCCTATGGAGTTGTTGAATTATTGAATTCAAAAACGCAAGAAACCTTTAAGGTAAATGGACATAGAGTAAAGCCATACTTAGAGGGAGTAATTGCTCAAAAAATGGTGGAGAATGTGTTATTGCTTGAACCACATCAAACCCGAAGTTCTTTACGTCCAGCTAATAACTTTAAAGAAGCACTAGACGAGGAGGCAACCTGTCATTAAGATTTTCAATGTTAATTATGTTGTTTCTTATTTTTATTTTAGTTTGTTAAAAAAAAATATTTTTATGGGCGTGAATTGGAAGCGAGAGGAAAGTCACGCCTATGACTAAGTTAGTCACGGGCGTGAGATAAGGAAACGGGCAAGTCACGCATATGACTAATCTAGTCACGGGCGTGATCTCAAAGGGAAGTCACGCCCGTGACTAAGAAAGTCACGGGTGTCTTAGCTTAATATATATATATATATATATAAATTCTTGGGGTGGCCGAAAAAGATGGTTGAATTCTTCTTTAAGCAAGAAGACAAATAGCCATGGTCAAAGGTCGGACAAAACTATATAATTCGGATAACTTTTGACTAGGAAACATGCTTGTGATTATTGTTGTTTGTTTCTTAGTTTTGTTTTATAAATATTCTGGAGGTTTAGTTATTTTGTTTTTCTTTCTCATTTAAACTGTTTTCTCCTCCAAACGTATTTAAGAGTTTGCGGGTTTATTGTCTTCGTAATCATGCCTCCGCGGATAAGAAATCCATAAGTGGGTTCATCCTCTCGGCCCCATCGTTCCTCTCGAGTGCAAGGGTAACAATCTCATACTCCCCATCAGCTCCCCCACTCGGTGATAAGTGCTCATCCAAACAGGTATGGCCTTGCAATTTTCTCATGCTCCTTTTGCGGAACGGTATGTAGTTCTCTCTTAACGTAAAATTATTCCTAATCGTTTCTTGGATATTGAAGCTATGAATGAATAGGTATTACACAGAGAGTGAATCAATTATTGCATGCGATAGGGTGGACTAAATTTGATGCATTCAAAAAAATTCATATATAGAACTTACACTCGGAATTTTTGTCCACACTTGATTTTCCCCCACTTAACACTCGCAAATACCGAATTAGGGAGTATAGCTTTTAGGTTTCGTAAAATCTCACTTAATTTCTATGCAACGACTTAATTCTATTTTTGGTTTCACACACAATGATTTACGTGGGTTCCATGAGAATTTTCATGCATGAGATTTTTGGAATGAGATAACCGATGGTGAGACCGATTTCGTCGCCAATAAATCCAAATCTAGTCATTTCATTGACCCCTCCATTAGATATATTCATCGTTTTTTTATCATGTACTATCTTTGGTAGAGGGCAAAGTAATGGCTCTGTTTCTAGAATCGAATTATTCTTTTTATGGTGTATGGTTAATGCGATCCCTATGAATGCTAGAGTTTGGTTAGGCTTACATTTGAACGAAGTTGCGAAAGCCAAATCGAGTATGATTGTAGTCGGTGCTTTTGTTACCGCCATTGTAGAATTTTTAGGACTACTTTCCGGGCGTCACCTTCTATTGCATTAGGTAAAGGGTAATTATTTTTTGGATTTACATTTTCTATTATCTACCAAGATCATTAAAAAGCGAGGATGGTAGATATGTCATACTTGGCCCTACAACTGCCGACACACCCAACAAACGCCCACGCATCGGAGAGGCCGGTGCTTCTCATGACTCGCTGCGCAGGTGAGGAAGAGGAGGTGCATGATGATAATGCTCCTATTGCTCCCTTTGCCAACTCATCCATTATACTCGCGACTTGATTCCTTTGAAAGACAGCTTTATAGAGCATGAAAATCGTTCGAAAGATGGTACAGGGAGCATGAGACCCATTTTCAAGAGTTCTAACAAACCGTGGATTCTCGGCTTCAACACTTGGAAATCGGTATGGACCAACTACAAACTTTCATGGCCAACTTGGATGCTCGCCTTGGCCTGTTCTTTCCCGGCCCTTCACAACAACCGCCTCCATCTTGAAGCTCATCCATTTCAAGGGAGTTATGCTTTTCCTTTCGCTTCTTATTTATTGCTTACATTGAGGACAATGTGTGTTTTTATGTGTGGGGAAGGTATTATAAAAAAAAAAAACTTTCTTTGTTGGTTGCACTCATTTTGTTCATACTTCTTATATATAATGTTAAGTTCCTTAGGACTTGTGATAAATAAAATTAAGAGAAAAAGGGATTATAAAATAATTGAATGAATGTCTTGCATGCTTAAACTTTTAGAGCTTTGACTTTTAATTCTATGAGCATCAATTTCTTGTACTAGAAAAAAAAATCAATTGTGAGCTTCGAGCCATATCTTTTTATTGTATTTTGACAATCTCTTGTTACTTGTAAGAGAGAGTTCATTTATACTTAGGATGCTCTAGAACTTGCTTATTAATACCTTTCAAAAGATAAATAAACCGTTCACATGCATGCTTAAATATGATGAAGGCACATTAGGAATTAACCACGTGACTTAAAAAGCCAACCTTATTTTAACTTGTAGAGAACCTCTTTGAGCTTGATAAATCCTTTTCTTTGAAGACACAAATATTAGCCTTAACTTTTTTTAAAAAAATTATCCGTTTGACCAACCATAGGGCTAATGGAGCAATTGAAATATGGTTCATTCGTGTTTTGAAAAATATGCACATAACAAAGTGTGGGGAAATGTGAAGAAATCTAAAAGTTAAACTATGGTGGTAGGTAAGAATCAAAGTGGTTAAGTGGAGATGGAGGATAAAAGCAAGCTAGTTACCTCTATTTAAAAAAAACAAAGAAAAAAAATTGAAAAAAAAAGTTTAAAAAATGATTAAAAAAAACCCATAGTTTGTAGAGGACCCACGATCTAGAGGGAATTGTGCATCATTGGGAATAAATTTATTTGTTTAAGTTTTAATTGCTCCGTTAGTTCTTGGTTTAGCTCTTCTTTCCTAAATTTCATACCTTTAGCCCGACCTCGTTACAACCCCGAATAAAGACCTTCGATTTTTGCATGTAAGTAATAACGAGTGGTAGTGATTGGATGAATAAGCAAGCATATGGTAGCATTTTCACATAAATTGAACGTTGAGTGAAATTTCATTATCCTTTAAACACTTGAGTGAACTAAGAGATGAGTGACCTTCTTGTACGGATAATTGATTGCTTTGTAAGTTGAACGAGTTTTATTTCTAGAGTCCGAGTTTGTATTGATTGTTCATTCATGAAGTTTTATTGTACTTGAAGCTCATTTTTATTTATGCTAAGATTAGAGGATTCTTTTCGCTTTATATGAGAAGTATGTATATTTATGTGTGTAGCCTTCGATCTTTATTGTCTCTTTGCTTCGAGGGCAAGCAACGTTTAAGTGTGGGGAATTTTGTTGTGTTTATTGTTTATATATTATTTTAATAGTTTTTATATTAAATTCTATAAAATAATTCTAGGTTTTTAGTAAGTTTTTATGTGATTTGTTTATTATTTTTAGGTTATCAATATTGTTATTTTTAGTATGTTTTTAATATATTGTGAGTGTTTGTTTGAATTAGGTTCAAAGGCAAAAATAGAAAAGAAAAAATTAAACGATTGAGAATGTCACGGCCATGACTTTTTGGGTCATGGCCGTGACTTAGCAAAAGCGAAGAGTCACGGCCGTGACTCCCCAAAGTGAAGAAGGCCTCACGGTCGTGATCCAGCAAGAAGGAAGCTCACGACTCGTATGTTTCAAAAGAAGAAGAAGGCCTCACGGTCGTGATCTAGCAAGAAGGAAGCTCACGGTCATGAGTTTCAAAAGAAGAAAAAGCCCATGCTTGTGAGCTGAAAAAGGGCGGAAAGCCCACAATCGTGAGTTTCAAAAGGAAGAAAAGCCCACAACCGTGAGCAAATTTTCGGTGAGCAAATTTTCGGGGATTAATGTTTAAGGATTAGTACATAAAGAGGAAAAGGAAGATATTGAGGAGGATTTGAAGGAGGATATTTCACGGCTCTCTCAAATTTAAAATCCCATACGAGACCAAAAGAGGGAACGGTGAAAAAATAGAGAGTAGAGTTCCGGTAGCTTTTGTTCTCTATAGATAGCCATTGAAGACGAGATATGAGATCGGGGAAAAGGGGTGCCTAAGCTAGAAAGAGATCAACTTCAACTGCAACGAAAAGAAAAACCGGATTTCTTCATAAACTCGATTTTATTGCTTTTAATTCTTGATTGTGAAGACATGGAATTTATTGTGATTTATTCAATGAATGTTTATTTGTCAACTATGAACTAGTTTCTGTCTTAAGAATTAATGAATTCGTTATTTGAATATGTTTAATTGAATGGTTAATTTGATTATTCTTGTCTTGCATCTATGATTTTGGGATTATTTATATATAACTATCTCGACCAATAATTATATATCCGTGATATTGGATTGATATTGATCAAATATAACTCAATGTTAGACTAAAGAATCATAGACACTAGGTTATGAATGAGAGATCCAAGTAACTTGGTGAAGAGATTTGCATGAATAATCATTTAAGTCATTTTGATTAAATATAAGATTTAATTGGTGAAGTTATATTCTCAAGAATTCTCTCACATTGATCTTTATTTTCAGTTCGTTATGATTACTCCGTAGTTGTTTTACGTTCTCAATTTTATTCATAATCATCAAACGTAAACTAATTTAGAGTGTTTAGGATTTTTTTCATTGTCATTGTTTGCAATTGGAATTGAATTATTTTATGCCAATTACATCTCCTTGAGAATACGACCTTGGTTAACTTAGTTGTACTCGTAATCACTTCGTGCACTTGCGAATAATTTGCCTATTAATTTCTAGTACACTTTTGGGCACATCAATACACCATATCACTCTATTAGCATGTCCTCATTTTTCTTTGCATGCTAAGGGAATCCATGCTAAGAGTGTACACCGAACATTCCCTTAGCATGCCTTTCTCTTCAAAATATGGTGATCATTTGTCTCCTATGATCTTAAGAAGGTACCTAGCCGTTTATTTTTGAAAACATGTCCTTTTCCTTTTTCCTTTTCATAAAAACTATGAAGAAAAAAATCCTTTTCATGGTTATGATATGCAAATGCATTGTATGAAATGCATTCCTTTACCTTTCCTTTTCTTTTTCCTTTCATAAAAAATCATGAATGTAAAGCCTCTTACATGATTTATCGTATTCAAATGCATTTAATAAAAAATTCAATGCATAAATATAAACCTCAATATGCATACTCTCAAACATCAAGAACATATAACGTAAATACTACATAATATAATGTTCCACATAAATCAAGTATGCAAGAAAAATATGAATATACAATGAACATAAATCATGCTTTAAACACATCAAGGCTGAATTGTTTAATCAACGTAATCAATTCATCTTTCATATGAATACAATAATTTTTCATGTCTTTTTATACCTCCGATACTTCAATTTAACATTAAGCTCAAGTTAGCTTTCCATTCATTTATTTCTTATTCTAGATCGAAACTAGGCCAACGAAAGGCCAACTTCCATTTCATTTTTTTTACTCTAATTTTCACCTCTAACGTTTTGACCTAAGATGTTTTTCACCATTTCAATATCAATTAGGTTAATTTATTTAATCAATCTAAACCGCTTACTCGGCCAAAATTTCATCATAAAGTGACCAAGTTCCAATGTTTCTAATTTAACAACATAAACATTTTAAAGGTATGTTATCAAACACCTTGTAAACATTAGGTTCTAAAACCATTAATTTATTCATGTTTAAGGTTAAACAAATGGATTGTTCTAAGAATAAGAAAAAAAAACAAAATAGTGAGTTTACACCAATTAATCATCTAAACATTAAAATTCTAACATCAACAACACATACATATCATTACAATCATCTAATTCAAACAACAACATAGTTTCACCAATCATTTAATCACTAAATCTCAAACATTAAAACTTCAAATTATCATAAATTATATATCAAAATAACTATTTTATTATGGTGTAGTGAAGATCACACTTACCTTATTTGAAGTTTGGTCAATTCTTCTCTTTTCCTCTTTGGTTTTCCTTCTCCTCTTTTCTTCCCAAAAGTTTTAGCCCAAATAGTAAAATTTCAACACTCTTTATTTGATCTTTTAACATGATTGTGAAGTTTTTTTTAGGGTTTTTATAGGATAACTAAGGTGATTTGGAGTTGTGGTTGGATGGTTTTCTTCGTGATTAGTGTAGTTCCTCCTTTAGCATTACTTGAATGCTTGTGGCTTGTAGCCTCTCTTCCATCTTCCTCCTCTCCTTCTATAGCATAGGTATTCCCTTATGATTAAGCCAAATGTGTCACACTTGGATTAATCTTAAGGTTGGTTGTTAATGATTCTAGAGTTTTTTTTCCTTCTCCATCTTTTCTTCCTCCTTTTTTCCTTAGATATTTTTCCTTGTTACTTCCCTCCTTTAGCCACATCTCTTCTTCTCCTTTTCTCTAATTTTTTCTAGAATTCTATAGAGAAATTTGTTGCTTAAAATCATTTAATTTTTCCCCCAAAGTGTCACCACTTTACAATTTAGTCCCTAAATTTTCAATCTTAGCAATCGGGTCCTCTAATTTTAGTCCATAACTTCAAATTTTCCATTAATTTGGCCTTTATCCTAGGCCTCCTCCATGGATAGTTTTAGTCCTTACAGGTTTTTAATTATTTCAATCAAGTACTTAAATTTTTAATCTTTACAATTAAGCCCCAATGTCAAAGTTTAATCATAACAATTAATGATACCAATCTATAATTCAAACTTTAATTAATTTCTTTACCTTCCAATTAATTTATTTATCTTCCATAATAATTAGATTTGCATTAATTGTATTCTAAGCCATGCATAATTTTTCAATCCTTTCTTTAAATAAATACTCATACATTAATTAAATAAATAATTTTTACCAATATAATTACTACAATGCTTTAATTTATACCTTACTTAATTCATTCATCTTCCATTTAATTCATTTACCCTCTTTAATAGTTATCATTACATTAATTAATTCTTTATTCAAACACAATTTATCAATCATTATTTCAAAAATATTCATCTAATAATTAATAAATTATTTTTACAAACTTAATTACTCTTAAAGAGGTTTTAGGTTAAGGATATTACGTCCTCCCTTCCTTATAAAAATTCTACCTACGAGATTTCAGTCATGATCACTAATATACTTCAATTATCATCAATCATTTAACATTAATAGTCTTAAATAATTGACCATGGAAGATGGTTCTAAATCTTCATGAATCCTCAAATTCTTATCCATCTTTATAGTGCAACATCCTTTTTCTATCCTTTTCACAAGAGTATGCACTAAATTATTCTCTTATGAATTCTTTTTTCATAACTTAAGAGTATATATTATGCCATTTCCTTAACATACCACTTAGATCTTTCTCTTGACATATCCTCCTTAAAGCATCCAAGGGTATCCACCGGATCGTTTCCTTTACATGCTAAGAGTATTCACCGGATCATTCTCTTAACATGTCATCTTTCATTTAGCACTCAAGGGTATTCATCGGATCATTCCCGTTACGTGACTAGCAAAGAGTATATACATTAGATCATTCACTTTGCATTCCTTTCTTTTCCATAAACATCAATCCATTCCTTTCTTTCTACATAAATCCATTATTTTTATTGTTAATTCATTAATTACTAAATTAAGCAACCATTTAATCACTACCTTCATCTTACCTATAGCCAATTCCTTGCATAACCAATTAATTCATTTAAATCATACCAATTAGATAACCGACCTATTAATTTACCAAACTATATCTTTAACACCATATTAAATATAACATCCAAACCATACCATTTAATAATACCAACTATTTTTGCTTAACTTATCAACACTATACATAAATTAAAAATCAAGTTAAGCAAAGTTAAGTTTTCTCACTCATTTTACACAATAAACACACATATGGCAAGTCTTCAATATTTCTTAATGATGGTGATGGTACTTATTCATCTTTCTTTTCTCATACATCATAAGAAACAAAAGTGATCAAAGCGTAGTAAGTATAATCCATGCAATGCATGTAATTCCTCTTACACATGTAATGCATATGATGCTTTTAAAAATCATTTTCATGCATTTTGAAACTCATTTTTCTCTTTCAGTACACTCTACCAATTATATATATAATCAGCCCTCTTTAAGAACATGCAATTGTCAAAACTTCATAAAATCACTAGGTGCCTTCCCATAATATTTTTCTTTACATGCCAAGATTATACACCAAATGATTTCCTTAACGTGTCCTTATTTATTTTTTTTTTTACATCTAAGAGTATACATCAAATCATTCCCTTGGTATGTCCTCATTTTCCTTTTCATGCTAAGATTATGCACTAGATCATTCCCTTGGCATGTCCTCATTCCTCAAGAGAGGGTGATCATTCCTCTCCCATAACCTCAAAAAGGTACCTAGCCATTTCTTTTTGAAAACATTCCTATTCCCATTTCCTTTTCATAAAAACCATCAAGAAAAATATTTTTCATGGTTATAATATGCAAATATATTGTATGAAATGCATTCCATTACCTTTCCTTTTCCTTGTGATCATTCCTCTCCCATAACCTCGAGAAGGTATCTAGCCATTTCTTTTTGAAAAAAGTTCACATTCCTTTTTCCTTTTCATAAAAAACCATGAAGAAAAATCCTTTTAATTGTTATGACATGCAAATACATTGTATGAAATGCATTCCTTTACCTTTTCCTTTCATCAAAATCAAGATATAAAACCTCTTTCATGATTTTTACATTCATAATTTATGGTATGCAAATGCATTTAATTAAAAATGCAATGCATAAATATATACCTCAACATGCATACTATCAAACCTCAAGAACATGTATTATAAATAATACAATAAATACATATTCCACATAAATCAAGCATGCATGCAAAACATGAATACACAATGAACAAAAATCATACCTTAAACACATCATGGTTGAATTTTTTAAGCAATACAATCAATTCATATTTCACATGAATTCAATCATTTTTCATTCCATTTCATTCCTCTAATCCTGAAATTTAACATTAACCTCAAGTTGGCCTTCCCTTCATTTATTTCCTATTCTTGGCCGAAACTAGGCCAATGGAAGGACAACTTTTATTTCATCATTTTACCTCAAATTTTCACCTCTAACCTCTTAACCTAATATGGTTTTCATCATTTTAACATCAAGTAGGTTAATTTATTCAATCAATCTAAACTTCTTACTTGGCCAAAATTCACCATAAAGTGACCAAGTTTCAATGTTTCCAAGTTAAAGCTACAAACATCTTTAAGGCATTTCATCAAATATCTAGTAAACATTAGGTTCTAAAATCAATAATTTATTCATGTTTAAGGGTAGCCAACAACCTTGTTCTAAGAATGAGGAAAACATCAAAACACATGATTTACACCAATTAATCATCCAAACATTAAAATTCTAACATCAAAAGCTCATATACATAATTACAATCATCCAATTCCAACAACAACATAGTTTCACCAATCATTTAACCACTAAGCATCAAACATTAAAACTTCAAATTATCATCAATTATACATCAAAATAACTATTTTCTTATGGTGCAATGAGGATTACACTTACCTCACTGAAGTTTGGGCAATTTTGCTCTTTTCCTTCTTGGTTTTCTTCCTCCTCTTTTCTTCACAAAAATTTTAGCCCAAATAGTAAAACTTCATCCCTCTTTGTTTGATATACTAATCTGATTTTGAAGTTGTCATAGGGTGTTTATAGGCTAACTTGGGTGATTTGGAGTGGTGATTCGATGATTTTCTTCTTGATTGGTACACTTCCTCCTTTAGGGTTATTTGAATGCTTAGTGGCTTATAACCTCTCTTTCATCTTCTTCCTCTCCTTTTATGGCCTAGTTTTTCCCTGATTATTAAGCCCAAGTGTGTCACATTTAGATTAATCTTAAGGTTGGTTGTCACTGATTCTAATGTTTTTTTCTTCTTCACTTTTTCTTCCTCCTTTTTGTTTTGGATATTTTTCTTTGTTGCTTCCCACCTTTTCTCACCACCTTTCTTCTCCTTTTCTCTCATTTTTTCCAGAATTCTCTAGAGAAAATTTCCTCTTAAAATCAATTTAATAGGTCCCGTAAAGTTTCATCGCTTTACACTTTAATCCCTAAACTTTTAATCTTTGCAATCAACCACTATAATTTTAGTCCTTAACTTCATAATTTCTCTCCATTTAGCCCTTGTCCTAGGCCTCCTCCATGGATAATTTTAGTCCCTAAAGTTTCTTAATTACTTCAATCAAGTACCTAAACTTTTAATCTTTATAATTAAGTCCCTATGTCAAATTATAAACTTAACAATTAATCATACCAATCTCTAATTCACACTTTAATTAATTCCTTTACCTTCCAATTAATTTATTTATCTTCCATAATAATTAGATTTGTATTAATTTTATTCTTATCTACGAATATTTTTTCAATCCTTTCTTTAAATAAATACTCATACATTAACTAAATGAATAATTCTTACCTACATAATTATTGTAATCCTTCAATTCACACCTTAATTAATTCATTCACCTTTCATTTAATTCATTTACCCTTCATGATAGTTATGATTACATTAATTTATTCTTTATTCAACCTTAATTTATCAATCCTTATTTCAAATAAATATTCATCTATTAATTAAATAAATTATTCTTACAAACATAATTACTTTTAAGGATGTTTTGAGTCGAGGATATTACATTTAGTGCTAGATATGGTAATTCCCAAAAAGTTCAAAGTTCTAAAATTCATCAAATACATGAGTACTCAAGTGCCCAATGACTCATTTATTGCAACAAAATGGTTGAGGTTGTGCATGACAAAAAAATTTTCATATACTTTTTTCATAAAAGTTTGAGTGGATCTCGCTTTGACTTAGTACATGTGACTAGCTAGTGCCAAGATTAATAAATAGAAGGTTTTAACTCATGTTTTCATAAAGTAGTATAAATTTAACTTGGAGGTAGCTCTAAATTGTTTAGACCTATAGGGTATGGAAAAAAGGTTTGAAAGAAACCATACTTTAAGTATGCTCAAAGATGACACGAGGTGGCTACCATGATTCATCCACCCTTTTTCGAGTCGAATTAATTTTCATATTCTCAAACTCTTTTAAGGCACCGAACTTTAAACACTTGGGAATTCCTTCTCGAATTTTATCGATATTATTATCATTATTGAGAGGATAAAATAAGCAATCAAAATTAGAAATATTCTTGATAGTTTCAAAAAGTAAAGAAATAGTGATATCAAGAGAAGGGATGGTGAAGTATATCGAGTTGGGACTAAATCCTATCAATCCAAAAATTGAGGGAGTAGTTGAGGAAGATATAGTAACTATGGCGATTATAGCAATATCCAAGGCCCTTTATTTACCCAACACACTCCTAACCCAACAACCATAAACCGACACCTTGCTAAAGCAAATCAAACCATATCTAACAAACCAAACTTATCAACCATATCTGAAAAATCAAACTTATCAACCATACCTACCAAATCAGCTTGAGTCAATCTTATTTGTCTTATCAAATCTACCAAGCAAATCAATTTCTCCAAGTTGTTATATCTTTTCAAAAAATATTGACTCGTAACAACTCATAAATGCCATGCAATCCTTACCACTAAAATAACCAAGATTATAAAAAAAATTTCACTCGGGTGAAATGTTTGACTACCTAGTAAGCATTGCATAAACCACGCTAATGCTTACTTACCCGATGCATCATCCTTATCCTCTATTGTATAGTTAAGATGAGATATGTGAATATCATTCTTATGTTGGTAGGCACAACATCGATGATTGTCCAAATTTTAAGAAGAAGTTATTAGATTTAATCAAGTAAGGTTGGATCAATTTTGATAGTAATCTACATGCTTCTACGATGAACACAAATCTACTCCAAAATCATTCGATTGCCTATACAAGGGATGAAGATACTAAATGAGTTTGAAAAGTTATGGTGAAGATGCATACTTATAATTTATGACTCGTGATCTTTTAATTTTTATGGAATTTTGAACTTTATTTCCTAAAAACATCTTTCTATGCATGGATTGAGTCATGTACTTGAATGAAGGAGTAACTCCTACTCAATTTTTACATTTCATATTATCTAATCTAAATTTAAGATATGTTTATTTGAAAGTATTATTTCGCATTATATCTTTCTTTTTCAAAAACATATAATGGTAAATTCATTCAAAAACATTTAAAACATTAATTGAATTTTAAAAAATGATATATAAATGCTAGAGGCGATCATTTGTTTCATCGAAGCTAACGATATAATATTATTTCTAAGTAGAAAGCTAGGGGCGAGGGGGCAATCCCTTCATTTTGTAAAAAAACAAAAAAATATTTCTCTTTCCTTTCCTAAATAAACTTTTAAAGGAAAGGTTTGACAAGAAAAATATCAAGAAGCCTAAATTTGAAAGACTAAACGATTGATGTCTTAAATAGTGATAAACAATATATCTTCATATCATGATCCCAAATTACTTACTCGTTTCTTCTTTTTTATCAACCTAAGGGTTTTTCAAGTTAATGATTGTTTTTAAAAGAGATTAACATTTGTCCACATAAACAAATTAGCATTTAAGAGAAAGAAAGACCATTTTTCATATATCTCATAAAATTTATATATTTTTTTTTCACTTTAAGCCTAGATGATTTCCTTTACTATAACTTAGACTAGGATCACCTTTCACATTAGAGGATAGAATGTGAAGTCCATAGATAGTCGATGAAACTATAAAAAAAAAATCAAAGAAACCCCATTGATGATTAAAAAAAAAAGAATGTGAAAAAAAGGAAAAAGAAAAAAATAGAAGAGCATTCCCGATGCAAATTAAAAGTGAAGATAGGAGTCAACGTTAGTGTTGGTGTCCAAGATCCAATCATATTTGGGTGAGCTCATGTTAATATATTATTTCATTATTTATTTTAATAATAATAACGAAGTTATTCTATTAATTCTTATGTTTACGTGTTGATAAATTCAGTAGAATTGGATAGAAGTCCTTATGATATGCATTTGCAATAGTGATTGATTGAAAGATGTGAGACAAACACTAATGCACATAAATAATATAATTAAACATCCTAAGTCGTAGCATTGTCAATAATGGAAATTGACAATATGCGGATAGACTTGTGGTGCTATGCTCATGCTATATGATAGTAGTAGGAGATCTCACACCTATTGGGATGGTGATGCCAAAGCAAGCATTTAGGTGATTTATGTTAGAGAACATATCACTAGACTTGACTCGTCATGAGAACCCATTTGGCTTTTATCAATGGGAATCTCATACAAGATGGGTAAAAATGATCCTTAGACTTAAAGTTATTATGTTTATCTCATTGGAGGACTTATTCATTTTGATACTTATTTCGATGGACTCATTAATGGGTTACACGTAGGCCATTCGTTAAGTGCACTAGGAATCCAATTGAGATAGGTCTATGAATAAGATAGGATATGTCATTCCTTATATACAAAAGGAGTTATCATATTGCACTTTGATAAATGTCTACTCGAGAAATATGTGGCCACGGTAGGAGTACACCAATAAAGCACGCTTGGTTTACTCTAAGAGCTAAGACATTTAGGAATCGAAGAAAACTTGTGTGATCATAATCGAACAAGACTAACAATCAAGTTTGAGATCACACTATGATAAGTTGACATAAGGACTGAATTGTATGGTAACCATGCTCGTGAAAGATAATAATGGATTAACTAATCCTCCTAGAGAATTGGAGAGCCATGATGCCTTGCTAGAGACCAATCTTGATTTATGTATCAACAATAAAAGAGAAGTTTTTTGTTCTTGATACAGTTTCAACATATCTAAAAGTCTATTGTGTCACACACATAAGTTTAGGTATTCACATTATAAATGAGAAGCAATGATATTGAAAAAAGGTTTCAAGTATGAAAGTTTTTTGTTTTGAAAAGGGTTTCCAAAATGAAAATTTTCCTCAATTGGAAAGTTTTCTAAAATACAAAGTTTCCTATTTTAGAAATCAATTTCCTAATTTGTAAGTTAGTTTCAAATTTTGAGATAAAGAACCTAAAAGGAAAGGAGTTTCTTAATTTAGGTTAAAAGGGTATTTTGAGAAATTGTTTCCTAATGTGGATTCTCGCCAAAATAATTTAAGAATATTTATTTGGATAGTACAAATAAATTAATTGGGCTAAAATAATTTTAGCCCATTAGGTTTAATTAAAAGCCTTAAGATATTTTGGTGGGAGGATAAATATCAACCTTATTGGATAAGGTTGAATGTTTTAAAAATAATGATAAAAAGTCCACATGCAAAATAACTCCTCATCCTTAGAGGATAAGGAAGCAACAACCTATAGACCTTTATGGACTCATTGTCACCCCTCTCCTTAACCTTGGAAGACAAGGAAACTCTCCTATAAATATATAAAAGTAGAGAGAAAATTTGGCTAAAATAAGGATTTTAGAGAGATTGAGTTTTGGCCACTCTAAAAATAATAGAGGGCACACAACCAAGAGAGAAAATTAAGGAGAAAATAATTTTCTCTTAAACCCTAGCAAGCTATACTCTTTTCTTTTCCTTTAATGTTGTTGCAAAATTACCCGAGATTGATTTCTATAGAAAATACTAAATCGTAAAAGGTGAAGCTAGCACCCAATTGATTTTGAGTGCTTCTTTGTGGATACTTGGACCGTATATAGATCATTAATGGAGCTCGGACACTTGAACAGCTTTTTCTAAAAAAGAAATTTAAATCTGTACTACAAGAGGTAATTCTTTACTTATAGCTTAATATTCATGTATGTATGGTTAGTAGATTCAACGGCTTGATCTTAGGCCTTTAGATGAAGGATTTTTTTTTGTTTATTCTACACCTCCATAAGATGCATGATCCATTAGTCAAAATCCAAATAAATAAGGAATAAGAGTTAAAGGCTAGAAAAGTAAGATCAAGGACAAAAATGATAAAGCTAATGCAACAAGTCTAGAAAAATTCTCATAAATGTCAAGATGACGCAAAAGCCTATACCAATAACTAGAGTGACAAATTCCAGGCAAGACTACCTAAAGAGATCTCAATGATAATAAAGTGATCTCATGCTTTAGGATCCTTAAATACTTTTTGAGTCCTTATATATTTATTTTTTTGTAAGCCTAAGCCCTAGCCTACATTACGTGTTCTTACAAGTTTTTTCTAATCAAAGACAGTTTGGGTATGTTGATGAATTTTAATTTAAAAAAAATGGTTGAAAAAAACAAAGAAGAAAAAGAAAATCAAATAGAAAACATGATTGGTTGGTGTGTTGTTTGTCATCCTTTATGACATCACATCATAAGTTTTCATCAAATAACTTTGAAAAAAAATAAATAGAATCAAAATAGTCCAAGGAGAGAATTCCTTTCGTAACCTAAATTTTTCAAAATACTTTTTGCTCTTATGCATGTCGAATACACCAAATTTAATTTACTTATTGTCCTCATCAATATGATTGTTTCATAACCCTTATCGATGATAGATCACATTTTGGTTATATGTATCGGCAACACAAATCTAAAGCCCTTAAAAAGTTCAAAGAAGTTAGGTTTGAAGTTGAGAAACAAACTAAGAAAGTATTAAGGCACTTCAATCAGATCGAGGTGAAGAGTACTTAAGCATTGAATTTTTAGATCATTTAAAAGAGAATGAGATTTTCTCATAATGGACCCCACCTGGAACACCACAAATGAATGTTGTGTCCGAAAGAAAAAATAGGACATTGTTAGACATGGTTTGATTCATGATGAGTCAAACTAATATCCTAATATCATTTTGGGGATATATGCTCCGTACCACGACATTTATTTTGAACAGGGTTCCAACAAAGTCCGTTGATCGACTCGTATGAGATATGAAAAAGAAAGAAAGGAAATTTGTCTTCTTTAAGATTTAGGGCTATGAAGCATATGTCAAATGTTTAGACAGAGATAAGCTTGATCCTAAATCAATAAAGTGTAAATTCATGGGATATCTAAAAAAACAAATGGATATTACTTTTACCAACCATAAGAGCAAAAGGTGTTTGTCACTAGGCATGCTATATTCCTTAAGAAGGAATTCATAGATACTAGGACCAATGGTAGGAAAGTTAAACTCGATGAGATTCGAGTAGACTCACCAATTGACATTGAATTAGAGGAAGCCCAAGTAAAAAAGTTATAAAGCTCTATAACTACTCAACAAATAAATACATAAGAACTTCATAGGTCTAAAAGGATTAGTCAAGAGCCAAACAGATATGGCCTTTTAGTCTCAATACATGGAGATGTGTCTATCATATGAGATGAAAAACCTAATACCTATGAAGAAGTAATGCTAGACATTGACTCCGAAAAGTGGCATGAGGCTATGAAATCCGAAATGGAATCCATGTACATTAACCAAGTATGGACTTTGGTTGATCCCCCGAAGGTGTTAAACCTATTTTATAAGTGGGTCTTTAAAAGAAAGACTCGCATGGATGGATATGTACACAGGTACAAAGCCGGATTGGTGGCTAAAGGATATCGTCAAAAGCAAGCAGCTGATTATGATGAAACTTTCTCACCGATTGCAATGGTCAAATCCATTCGGATTATGCTTGTAATTACCGCATATCATGATTATGAGAGATGGCGGATGGATGTCAAAACTACTTTTCTTAATAGAAAGTTAAATGAGGATGTGTACATGACACAACCCGATAGTTTTATCACCAAAGGACATACAAATAAGATTTGTAAATTACAAAGGTCCATTTATGGACCGAAGTAAGCATCTAGGAGTTGAAACCAATGTTTTGATGAAATGATCAAAGAGTTTGATTTTTCACAAAACAAAGATGAACCTTATGTATACAAAAAGGTTAGCAGGAGATCAATTTTATTTATTGTACTATATGTAGATGACATTCTACTTATAGGCAACAATATCACCATATTATAATCTATAAAAGATTGGCTATCTAAGAATTTTTCCATGAAAGACATTAGAGAGGCAACTTATATTCTAGGAATCAAGATCGATAAAGATGGACCACGAAGAATGTTAGGTCTCTCCCAAAGCACGTACGTTGATAATATACTAAAGAGGTTTATTATGGAATAATCCAAGAGAGGACTTATTCCAATGTCACATGGCATAAAACTTTCCAAGGCCGAGTGTCCCAACACACAAAACAAAAGGGAAAGGATGAATCGTATTTCCTACACGTCAGCCATAGGATCTACCATGTATGTCATGTTATGTACACGGTTTGATATCTCATATGCTTTGAGTAAATATAGTAGATATCAAGATGATCCGAGTGAAAAACACCGAATTACCGTGAAGAGCATTCTAAACTATTTATGAAGAACTAAGAATGCCTTCTTAGTCTATGGAGGAGATGAACTAGTCATGAAAGGGTTAATGGATGCTAGTTTTCAATCCGACCATGATAACTTTAAATCACAATCGGGATTCATTTTCTAGTTGAATGGTGGTGCTCGTTAATTAAAAAAGTTCTAAGTAAGAAACGAGTGGTCGACTCAACAATCGAGGTTGAATATATTATAGTCGAGAAACAACTAAGGAGGTTGTTTGGATTCGTAAATTTCTATCTAGACCACAAGTGGTTTCTAGCATTATTGATCTAATAATATTGTACCGTGACAACAACGGAGCTATAGCACAAGCCAAGAAACCAAGGTCTCATCAAATGTCCAAGCATGCATTGTGACGCTACTATCCGATTAGAGAGATTATCAATCATGACGATATAAGGATAGAAAAGATCCACACCGATGAAAAATAGCAGACTCCTTGACTAAGCCTTTTTCACAAGCAAAAACATAAGACCCTTACTCAATCGTCGAGATTAAAAGACCTAGTTGGATGGCTCTAGTGGGAGATTATTAGTGTAGGTGCCCAAAATCTAACCATGTATGGAAGGGCTTAAGTTAATGTATCATTGTATTATTTATTTTGATAATAATAAAAAAGTTATTTTTTTTAATTCTTATGTTTACATGTTCGAGTAGAATTAGACGAAGTCCTTGTGATATGCATTTGCAATAGTGATTAATCGAAAGATATGAGATAAACACTAATGCACATAAATGATATCATTAAATGTCCCAAGTCATAGCATTATCAAGAATGGATATTGACAATATGCAGATAGACTTATGAGTACTATGCTCATGCTATATGATAGTAGTAAGAGATCTCACACCTATTCGCATGGTGATGCCAAAGCAAGCACTTAGGTGATTTATGTTAGAGAACATGTCACTAGACTTTACTCACTATGAGAACCCATTTGATTTTAGTCTATAGAAATCTCATACGAGATACGTACAAAGGTCCTTAGACTTAAAGTTATCACGGTTATCTCATTGGAAGACTTATGCGCTTTGACACTCATTTCCATAGACCCATTAATGGGTTGTACGTGGGTTATTTTTTGGATACACTAGGAATACAATGGAGATAGGTGTACGACTAAGATAGGATATATCATTTCTTGTATGCTAAAGGAGTTATCACATTACATTTCGATAAGTGTTTGCTCAAGAAATCTATGACCATAAGTAGGAATACGCTAATAAAGCATAGTTGATATACTCTAAAAGCTAAGACATTTGAGAATCAAAGAAAACTTGTGTGATTATAATCAAATAAGAATAATAACCAAGTTTGAGATCACACCGTGATAAGTTGCCATGAGCACTAAATTATATGGTAACCATGCTCATGAAAGGTAATAATGGATTAACTAATCCTTCTGAGAATTGGATAGTCATGATGTCTTGCTAAAGGCCGATCTTGATTTATGTATCAAGAGATAAAAGAGGAGTCTTTTATTCTTGATACATTGCCAACATATCTAGAAGCCTATTGAGTCACGTGCATAAGTTTAAATATTCACATTATAAATGAAAAGCAACGATATTGGGAAAAGTTTCTAATTATAAAAAGTGTCTTATTTTGGAAAGAGTTTCCAAAATGAAAAGTTTCCTAAAATGGAAATTTTTCTATTTTAGAAATTGATTTCCTAATTTGAAAGTTAGTTTCAAATTTGAAAATAAAGAACCTAAAAGAAAAGGAGTTTCCTAATTTGGGTTAAAGGGTATTTTGGAAAATTGTTTTCTAATGTGGATCCCCTCAAAATAATCTAAAAAATTTTATTTGGATAGTCCAAATAAATTAATTAGGCTAAAATAGCTTTGGCCTATTAGATTTAATTAAAATCTTTGAGATAATTTTGATAGGAGAATAAAAATCAATCTTTTTGGATAAGATTATATGTTTTAAAGATAAACATTAACCTTATTGGATAAGGTTGAATGTTTTAAAGCTAATAATCAAGTAGTCTACATATAAAATAATTTCTTAACCTTGGAGGATAAGGAAGCAATAACTTCGAGTCCTAAAAGGACTTATGGTCGTCCCTCTCCTTGTCCTCGGAGGAAAAGGAAACCCTTCCCTTATAAATAGGAGGAGAGGTACGTCATAAAAGGTGTTGGAAAAGGAAAAGAAAGAATCAACCTAAAAGGAGAGATTCGGCCAAGCATAAAAGAGAGAGAAGTGAGATATTTTTTGCTAGCCATAAAAATTACCTATGGCATACGATCAAGAGAGAAAATAGAGGAGAAAATAGTTTTCTCCAAAATCTTAAAAAGGCAATACTCTTTTTCTCCTTTTAAGGTTATCGCAAAATTATGTGAGATTGATTTCTAGAGGAAATACTAAATCAAAAAAGGTGGAGCTAGCACTTCACCGATTTTGAGTGCTTCTTTGTGGATACTTGGACAACGTGGATCATCAATGAGGGTCGATAATTGGACGACTTATCAAAGGAAATGAATGTAGATCCGCACTATAAGAGGTAATTCTTTACCTATAGCTTATTATTTATGTATGTATGCTTAGTATATTCAAGGGGTTGATCTTGGGGCCTTAGATGGAGGAAAATTATTGTTTATTCCGCACCTCTATAGGATGCATGATCCTTCATTAATCAATAGAATAATTTTCATTCAAAATAGAATAATTAAATTGTTAGACCTTCATAAATTAACTCTCTAACTCTCAAGTATTTAAGGTAAATGTTTTTCTCTTTAAGTTTATTCCATGAAAAATGTACTACTATAAGCTTGCATAACTTCTAATCTTCATACTTAGATAACATGCATACACAAATCAAAATGACTTTTCATAAGTTCGTAATGGGGCTAAGGTAAAACATAAGGAATTTATGTGGATATGAAAGGGTAAAACCATGAAGTTAATAAAGCATTTGAACATAATCTTTGATAAATAAAATCATTAGGAGCCAAAATCTATTATTCTAAAATTTCAAACACCTTCCAACTTTCTTTTTTCAAGCATATGAACAACAATGGACAAACATGACATTTTTTTTTTTCAATCTCGAAATTCAGTATGGCCTAAACATTCCAAAACAACCTAAATATTGTAATAGGTAAAATTCATAGTTCAATTAATTAAAAAATCCTAAAACTTTACAAAAAAGTAAATAATGTCTAAACGAAGTTATTGTCCAATTATTAGCTCAATTCAATATCATTTAAACCCTCCGACATTTAGTTCAATTTTGAGACTCTTGTCATGTTTTTCTTCTCATGCAGTTCAAGTCTTAATTAGAAAATAATCTTCCTCCACCTTTAAAGATAAATCAATCAAAATAACTAACCTTTTTTTCTCTTTTATCAAATTTCGAACCTAGGCTTGCTTAAATGCTCATCCCTACTCGCTAATTCCTAAGGTTAGGTAAAGACATTTATTTTTAGTTTAAAAGCCTTATTAATGGATTATTTAGTTAAGAAATGTCAAGTAAGCTCAAAAGAACTCATCAATGGTAAATTATAAGGTATGGTATTTAGGCTAAAATGGCTTAGTCAAAGATGGTCGTTATCATATTCATGCATGCATGCATGTCTCAATGTAATCTAGAAAAGAATCAAAACAAGTTCTAGAATAACAAATCCATGAAAAAATATCACACACAAAAAGAATTATAGATTGATATTAATGTTTAATCTATAAGCTCAAAATCTCACAAGATAAATGTCTATCAAATTCAACTCACTATCATTCTAAAATCAATTACTATATTAATCAATCTTAAGTCACAAGTTACTTAATTCAATCATGTTATGCAATTTCAAGTTCAATTAATTTATGTCCATTACTATTACGCATTTCAACATCATTGAAGAGCACCTAAGACACACAAACAAAATAATTTTTTCTCTCAAAAATTTTAAATAAAAACTTTTGCCAACCAAAAATAAAAATCTATTCGTAAAAAATCCAAAATTATATAAAAATAAAAATAAATAACTCCTAAAATCTAAAATCCCCCTCCCCCATATGCACATACACACTTAAATTTTACATTATGTAAAGCATATAATCATAAATAACCATGGAAATATAAAATTTAAAGAGATAGGGTAACAAACCAAATTTGGAGGTGGCTTTTTAGCCACTCTTAGGTTGCCTCCCAAACGAGCACTTTTGTTTAATCTCGTTAGTCCGATTCGGATAGAGTTCAATCCTCATCTATTCTCATCTAGAAATGCTTAACTTTTGTATTTCTTGAGTAACTTTTGTTGAATTATTACGTACACTATCTCTCCTCATACCTACTCTCTCATTTTCTCTTAACTTCGTTTGGGAGTGCACAACTCTTTAAAAAATTTGGCATATCTCAAAACTTGCTTAATTGCATATATTAGAGATATGTTCACCACTACCTTTCCGAACATCTCTAAAATCTTCTTATCTTGCTCCTCTTTCTTTCACTTAGTAAATGTGCTAAGAAAGGGAGGCAAAATATTAAATGCATCTTTATTCACAAGGATTGGAGTACTTACCTTGGAATTTTTTTTTTTAGGGTTCATTGAAAGGTAAGTTAAGTTCTTTCTCAATCTCTTCCTTATCCAAGCATTAAAGGAGCCTTACATTATGCCTTTATCTATCTACCACTTAAAGTGATTGCGCTTACATTTTCTCTTAGATTCACTTACCTTTTCTCTTAGATTCACCGCTATTTGGGGAAGGGATAATCTACTTGAATTTCAATTTTCAAGCTTGCTCACTAATGTTGCAAGCTAACCGATATGTTTTTCTATATTCCGTATGCTAGCTCTTGTTCCTTGTTAAAATTTCATGGCATTGTTTGCAAGAGCCGTAATAATTTCTTTAAATGATTATATTAGCATTGTGACTATTTTAGAAATCCCCTTATGGCATATGATGCATCAATAGGTTCTTCTTGAAGCATTAGGCACGTATATGATAAATGTCCCGATATCAAACATATGCTATAATTATGACCTTATTGCATATTTTCTATACCCATTTGACATACTAGAAAGGTTTGATTAGCAATCTGTTGCTCAATAAAAGATTTGTTTACCTCATAAAATATCTCGAGTGGAAAGTCATATGGAGAGCCAAACTGTTGAGAATACCAAGTGATGTAAAAAATTTCTAAAATAAAAAAGAAATAGAGCTAAAAGCACTAAAATGGCTAAAAGACCAAGTAAATGGTGGAATTTGGCATCGAGAGCATAGGGCAGTCTATTTACTACCGGTTCTCGCTCAAAATATTATTTCCTTCAGGAAAAGTCTAGACATGTTTCCTAATTTCACAAAAAATGCAAAAATACCTAACTTTGGTAAATCCCAAAAACAATAATTTACCGGCCTGAAACAATAATTTATTTCTTATTAGGAAACTAAATCCCAAAAAAAGGCAAAGTGAAAATGTAAAAGTTGAATGTTGGGGTGCTTTTGGGTTGAATCTAATAAGTTACTTAGGTTTGGTGTCTAAAAATAAACAAAGATGTAATTTTGTCCCCGATTTTAAAATAAACTTGGCTGAAATCAATAAATCTTTAATTTCGGGCCTTATTAGGAAACATATTTATTTGACATGGTTACCTTCTATGTTTTGTTTTGAAATTTTTGTATGTTGTACATATACTCGTTCTTAGCTCAAATTTTAAATAACATATTTTTAGAAGTTCATTTGATTTTTATTTTTATTTCTTTACACATTTATCGGTCAAAATATTTATCGATTAGGGACTCGTTTCAAAATTTAACTATTTGAATATGTTTTCGATGTAATTTAGTATGCAATTTTTAGGAGAAGTGTTCATATGTGTTATCAAGTTCTTATAAAGTTTTTGCTGAATTTAGATTCCATTTGATATTTATTTTGGTATTTTCTTTGATGTCGTGTGTATATTTTACTTTTGAATGAAGGATATCAATTTAATTGTGGGATCATTGAGTCTCCTAGGTTCCAGGGATTAACGACGATCCCATATCAAACTTGATTAACAATTAGGAAAAGAAAACATCATATATAGAGAGTGTAACATCTAGATTTAACTTCTCTCCTTTATGTGAATATTTAATTTGTTAAGTATGTTCATGCCATGCTTATGCTGTGTCTTGTTGATGATAAATATTTTATTTGAAAAATTAATTTTTGCTAAGTGTTATGTGTGAATAGTAAATTAATTAACAAGTGAAAGACTTTGTATGTATAATTTAATCAAATGATTTCCATAGATGTATAACTTAAGATTTAAAAATTTAATTAGACACCTAAACATGTATTAATCCAAGAAAATAATACCTCCATCTAAATTAAAACACCTAAGTGTAAACTATCACCTTAGGACATGTATCTCATTAAGGGCATTTTGAGAAAACGTTTTGGCCAACGAGAGGGAAATAAAAAGGGAAAATATTTTGTTTGTTAGATGGAACATTTCATTTTGGCTCGATCCATCTATTTAGAAAGGGCTTGAAAACTAAGAGAGAAAAAGAGCAAGAGGGACAAAATCAAAAGACAGAAAGCAAGAGATAACTAAAATTTACCAAGGGGGAAGTTGAAATTTTCCCACATGAAGTAAACTTTTCCGAAAGAAAGAAGAGGAGAAGGGCTATTTTGGTCAAAATATTGGGCAAGGAGGAGAGTGGTGATTTTAGAGGTTTTAAGGTGACTTCATCTTCAATCAAACCTAAGGTAAGTATAACTTTAACTCACCATAAGACTTAGGATGATTATGTGTTGAATTAGTGAAATTGTGTTCTTAGATACCTAGGATTTCAAATTGTGCAATTGATTGATTTATGTTCAATTGATGTTTAGTTTGTGAAATTGATGAATGATTAAACATTGTGATGATGATGGGTATGTGTAATCTCACATACATTACAAATGGTTTAATATTTAAGGTGTTTAATTGTTGCTTTGATGTGAATAGGAAATTTAGGGATTCATTGTTTACATTACGTGAAAGCTTATATATTGTGTAATTGAATTTATATTTAGTGATTGGTGATTGTATGAATATGATTGGGTGATTGAATGGGAGCAGGAAGTGCTTAAGGAATGGGTTCATTAGGATGAACCATTCGGCCAAGATTAGAATGAAAAGGGGAAGATTATGTTATAGGAAATTGATGCAACTAAGGTGTTTGATAAAATGTGTAAACCATGTTTTAGGTTAAAAATAAAGATATTCGATTAAATTGAATGGCTAGTTAGGCTTGATAGATTTGACCAACATGGAACTTAAAGTGAAATGTATATGTTTATCTATTATGGATTAAATGATTTTTAGGAAATCAACTTGCTTGTTTAGTATAAGGCCATTCGGCCAAGTCCCAAATGTGAGGGATTATTGAATTGGATGGTTAAGTCATAGAATTTAGGAACTTTAACCTTAGTTAGTTAAATTTAGATGCATTAAAATGAAGAAATAAGCTGGATTAATTAGGGAGTAGATTCGACGATTAACCCTAACTCGACCTAAAGACTATGTTAAATGGGTTTCATAAAGGATTAGGCTTAGATATGATAAGATAATATGTTTAGTATGCATGAATGAAGAAAATTGATTTGGTTGAATGAATTAAACATTCAGCCAAGAGATAGAGCTTTGAATTGTTTGCTTAATACTTCAAGTTAAGATAGATTATGATGAATATGTATGTTTATATATGAAATGGCTAGAAATGATTGTATGATGATGTGTTTAGGTGTGGCCATATTCGACGAAGAATGAATTCCATAAGGTTAATGTTCATATGAGATTTTGTGATGGATTCATGCCTTTTTATGACTCATTGTTAGGGTTTTGGATTATTTGAATGATAATTGATTGAGTTGTGTGGTATGTCTTTGTTGATAAAAATTGTGAAGCCATATTTTGAAATCCTTTCATGCCTAAATAAGGAGATAAAATAGTATATAACATGAGGTAAAAACATATATATGACCATATGTGTTATGACATAAGGCTAGAAGTTGATCCAGATGAGAGACATAACACATAGTTATGTGTCTATTGTTTCTTCAACACATATGGGTAGAAACCTTTACTCTTAGTTATGTGTCGGCTTTTTTGAGTAATCAGCTCGAATGAACTTGATATAGGTTGAATTAGAGTTTTATTTATTTGGAAAATTTGTAGCCCTACTTTTTATCTTTTCAACATATTAAGTCTTGTATCAATGGTAGATCCATAACTTTAGTTATGGACTAAATACCACCACTAACTTGACCTATTTGTCCAGCCTTAGGATTCCAAATTTGTAGCTAGATTCCTTCATTAGACAAATCTAGTTTGGACTCGTGCCCTTCATAAGAATTATAGGTATGCCTCTTAAGTATTCCATAGAATTGGAGTTGTATAAATTAGAGTTTTGAAATTCATAATATGAATTAAACACTATAAATAATCTAGACTTTGAATAGGATTTGAATTTGCTTTCTAGACCGTAATATGAAACATCGTTTAGAGGCCTAAACTAATTTAGATTTTGACCCACTATATTATTTTAGAAATGTTAAGAAGGCTATAAAGACCAATTCTTCCAAATCTAACTCTAAGGCTTTGGGAGACCTATAAGAAACCTAGAAAGTCTAAGTTAATCATCTAGGAATTATCTAACTTTTAAGCAAGATTACTCTAAATTACTTGTTTATATCTTGAACATAAATATGATCATAGAATATTATAATAAGGCATAAAACATAGAAAATAAACCAAATATAAAGAGAATAGATATATGATATAATGTTTCTATCAAGCCATGACATATGAGTTTTGTTGACAAAAATTATTATGTCATGGTTTTGCTAAATGTGGTGTCTTTGGTTGAATAATATCCAGGGTAAGGTGATGGAGGATGGTTTGGCCACGGTAGGCTTGATGGAGAATTCCATAATTGTGCCTTATGATGGATTCGGCTAATAGCCATGGAATTGTTTGAGATTGTTATGGCTTAATGGATTTAGGTTAAGGGAAATAATTGAGGTAGCTTGGATTATGTTTATGGCGGTTTTGCCTTGATGTTGAAAGGTTGTATGCTTGGGGTGCCATGTGAGGGATTTAGCCATATGCTCGTTTTAGATAATATTCATGAATTATTGATGATATATGAGTTATGTTCATAGTTGTTCAAGGTGTTGTTCAAGGCTAGATAGTTTCAATCTTGTCATATCATGTTGATTGTATTAATGGTTGGTGTAAGCTTGATGATATTCAGCCTTATCGGGTCATGTGAAATGTATCCAGGAATGGCTTAATGTCATATGATTTATGTTCATATTTATGCTTGATATTGTATTCTAATTGCAATCATGCCATAAAATGTTTTATGCCATTATTTCAAGTATTCAAAAAAAAAAATCATTTTCATGTTTTCAAGATAGGCTTGCAAAGAGAATGATCTAGTGTATACTCTTTGCAAGGCATATAAAGAGAATAATCTAGTGGATACTCTTTGTATGTTTTAAAAGATGGCATACTAAAAGAATGATTTGGTGAATACTCTTAGTATGTAAAAGAAATGATTTGGTTTATACCTTTGTGTGATGGCTCATAAGAGAATGATTTGGTGTATACTCTTTATAAGGATGATAAAAAATATATTTTGGAATCATAGATAATAAATTCATTTACATTCATGCATTGTTACATTTACCGAGTTTTAGCTCATTTGTTTATCTTATGGTGTAGGTGAATCAAGTAATAGATAAGGACATGTAGATGCATTAAGGATACTGGTCTGTGAGCTACGTAGTTTGCCAAATTATGTATTACAAATCTTGGTATAAAGTTTAAACGTTAAACCATTGCTAGGTTTCAGCCACTTTTGATAATTGCTTAGATTCAACCATTTTGAGTTGTAAATGATAAATTTTAGGTCATTTTTAGGTATATTTATAGATGTATTGATGAGATTAAAGGATAAGGAAATGTTTATGTTCATTTTGGATGTGTTGATGAATTTATCTATTTAAAGATGCATCGATGCAATTATGAAAATGATACTAAGTTAGTTTAACATATGAATGGTTTAGGTTGCGAAAATTATGTTAGTCATAAATGTTAAATTTTAGAAAATGTTGAACTTTAAAACAAATAAGGAAATTTCTTATGCAATATAATAGAGATTTAAGGTAGTAGACATGGTGCACTCGCCTTATAGTCTTGGGAGTGAAATACCGCAATAGCACTCTCGACTCCTTGCTAGGCCACGGTCATTACAAAAAATTTAGATTGACTTAATGAGTCTTCTATTTAGATAGGGACCGATGTTATACTTAACACCCTAATAAAGATTATATCTATATATATATATATATATATATATATATATATATAAGATAAGATAAATTAGCTAAGGAAAATATAAGTCAAACATTAAACATCATTAAGCTAATTAGATCGTTTCTAGACATGTTGGTCATGTTAGGACATAATTGAATCCGATCTTAAATTGATGTGACTCCTAACCTTATGGCTCGACCTTAATTTAATATGATGTTGTGAATAAAAATAAAAATTAATTTGACCTAGATGATAATTAAGCTTGGAAATAGACTTAGGAAATAATTCAACAATATAATTCTTAAGAGATGTTTTTATGGTTAAACCAAACATGGTATTTTTCCTTAGAAAGGGTGCCTTTAGGTAATCATTACCTTTTCATAGGCACAATCAACTCTTTATCTAAGAATCTCTCGAATCTAGTATCCTTTTAGATTCCTAGTTACTTTTAATACTAGGTGGTAATTATAAAATCTTTTTCTTAATTCTTTTTTCATTTACAAGATTTATTTATTTATTTTTAAAAAAAGTCTTCTAAATGTCAAATAGTGACAACTTGGACCGACTCTAAATTATTGTGCAAATTTCAAACTCGGAATCAATCATATTTGTTTCTTGATTAGTTTAAGTTATTTTGTTATCTAGCTTCTTAAAGTTATTAATTTGCTTGATGGATTCAAAGCTTGCAAGTGCCACTACTAAATAACTTTGGTTTAGAGAGGGTTCCATTTGCTTTCATATGGAAAACTCGTTAATATCATTTATTCAAAGAGGAGTTTTAGTCCAATAATTAACGTACATGTTATTTTTTTATTGTCAAAAAAAAAGACCAAAGGCTCATTAGTCACTTTAACATTTATTTGAATAGTTAATTATATTTTTAGTTTACCAACTTGTCAATTTTTTTTCTAATCAAGTGTGTGTTATTTAATCTTTATTATTTAAGCATACCAAATTGTAATTTATTTCTAATCAAGTATTTTCATTCACTTTTGTTAATTTTATGATGATGTGACCATTAATTACTCACGGGGCATCATTATGTGAGCCCCACTATTAGTTTTTTATTTTTTTGTATAAACTTATAATTTTTTTCTATTTGAGAGTGTAAATTTTGATCTTTTCTATTTGAGTGTACCAACTTGCATTTTTTTCTAATTAAATGATTTTGTTAACTCTAAGCTAACATGTATATTAACTGCATACATAAAACTATCATATGGATCCATTCTCAAGACACATGAAAATTAAAAGGAAAAAAATGATTCATTCTCATTCTCAAATAGCAACAATAAAGGAAATTAACTTACACAATACGAGTAAAATATTTATGACCATCACATAAATGATATTTTTCAAAAAAAAAATCAAATAACTTAAATATACTTAGATGAAGAAAATGATTGGAAATTAAAACATAAAATCTTAGTTGTTTTTAATAACCAAGGCAACACTTCATTCTCATTCTTGGTAGAAATGCTAAGAATGTTAGTTGTCCGGAAGATGATGATATGAAATTGAGTTTTAATTTGAATTGAAGGATGGTCTGAATTTAGGTTGGATAAGATGGATTGATTAGAAATGTTTTTCGTTTAATTTTATATATTCATTGGTTAATCTATATTTCTGTTTATAGTAGTAATTTTTTAGGCACGAATATTTGATAATGGGGTTTACATCACAATTTCACATGTATAGTTAACGAACACATCAATCTTGAATTAGCAAAACCACTTAAGTAGAAAAAATTACAAGTTGGCACTCTCAAATAACAAAAATTAAAGTTTACACACTAAAATAGAAAAACAATTTGATAAGTTTGCACAAAAAAAAAAAAAAACGTTTGGGCTTACATATCGATGCCATGTGTTTAGTTAATGTCCACGTCGGTATAAAATTAACAAAAGTTAACAAAAATACTTGATTTAAAAAAATTACAACTTTGTTTACTCAAATAATAAATATTAAAAAGTACACACTTAACTAGAAAAAAATGATAAATTGGTAAACCAAAAATGTAATTAACTCTTTATTTGAAATTTTGATTCAATCATAAATTCAATTGTACTAATTTTCATTTGCAATACTTCAATTGCATTAATATAAATATTTTTTTATAATGATAAATTATTCAACCTATTATTATATAATAGTTTGAGTATCTAATTTGTCCCTACATTTTTAATTGTATTTATTATGCTTCTAAATAATGTTTAAGTCTCTAATCTATCTTTCGATCATTTTTCTAATAATGGACAAATGTTTTGATCGAAATACCTAGAATACCAAAAAAAAAAAAAAAAAACAAATGTCACGTTATTTGTATGTTTCATTTTTTTCATGGTTGAAAAAATTAATCAAAAAGACAAAATAAATACTTAAATATTATTAATAATAAATGCAATTAAAAACATAAAGACTTTATATTGAAAATTCAAACTATTATATAAAGACATTGAACTATTTACTTTTTATAAACAAGTTAATTACTCTTGGAACTAAGGAAGACAAGATATATATATATATATATATGATTAAAAATGATTAAGTTAGACATTGGATTGCATCCTAAAACACATATTAATAATAATAATAAAAACACTAAATGCCATAAGTTTTTTGAATAGTAATCACTATTGATAGACTATTCATTTGTCTATATTCACTTGTTCATTAGGTGATAATTTAAGTAATTTCAGTCGATGCTCTTTTCAAGAATTTTTACTGTTTTTGGGCATTGGTTTATGAATTTAACACCTTTTTCGTATTTCGAACCTTATGTTTTTTCATAACATTTCTTATCCCTCAAGGTTTCAAAACATATATGTGATCATTGGATAAAGAGATGAGAGACAAACAAAGAGAAAGAAGAGAGGAGAGGGTAACATCCGGCTATGTTGGATTTCAGCCATTTCTTTTCCGGATCTTGCATTTAGATTGTTTGTCTTGATGAGGAGAGTGGATTTATAGTGTTTTCAAGTCATAAAATGATTAGATAAAGTAGATCGGAGCCTAAAACAAATATTCTATATAACTAAAAGATCCGAGGCAAATGAATAATAAATCACTATTCATTTACTATTCACCATGTGGTGTTTTTATAATTTTCTTCAGCTTTTTTTTTTTTTTTCAACTTGCTCTCTTTCCTCTTTTTGCCCATGTCACTTATCCGATAGCCCAAAAAGCAAGTGTTCATGGTCCGGTTGATTTCTTAGCTTCCATTTTTTCGCTTTACTCGGAGATAATAATAGAGGAATGTGTGGCGAGAGATTATTGGATTAGTCTTTAATTGGCCTTTTATTACAAAAGATGAAAAAACCTTTCATGCATATTGAAGAATGTAGCTAATGTACCACACGGTTTTTTTTTCCTTTGATTTTTTTATGAATTTATGTTCTTTTTTTTTTTAACTAGGTGTTAAAAATTTTAAAAATCAATTCTTTATTTTTTTTCACATAAGTTGACGATTATATAATATATACGATATATTTTTAGGTTTTAGAATAAATATATACCACTCTTATTGTTTAAAATTGATCTTTTCAGTTTATTATAAAAATTCACATTAAGTTAATTTTTATTCTTATTTTTATATGATTTTATTTATTAATAAATATGATTTATTTTCTCTATGTATGGATTTGAATAAGTTTTTTTTTTTATATATCTGTTTTTATTTGTTTAATTCTTAATTTATGCCATACATTCTTACCCATTAAGTATGGTCATGATGTATAAAAAATAATAATAATAGAGTCATTGATTTTATTAAAAATCAACTATGCATCTACACACAATATTGACTATTTGTTATTATTTTTTTAATATTTTAAAATTAATTTTTTCAAATAAACTAATTAAAATAATATTTAGCATAACTGTCTAATAATTTTGAATATAATTTTGTATTCTAATATTATTCATTATTTTATAAATATATATATATATATAAATCAAATGTATATATTTTAAAAAATAATCTTCTCATCGATAAAAAGCTTCATTTGTTAATTTTCATACAACTTTTATATTAATTGTTGTTTTATTTCTTCGATGCAATGCTATAAAAAAATATTAAGAAATTCTTTAAATTTATATTAAAATTTGTTTATTATGGGTTTTCATTTAAGAAAAAATGCATAAGAAAGAAAATCATATTTTTTTTACTTCAAAAATTATTCAAAACATAAAATATATATATATAAATACAAAATTTTGATTAAAAATTATAAAATTAGATGAAATTTTATCTTTTATATTTAATTTATTTTATTTTAATTAATCGACAATATAGTATATATTATCAAATTGAAATAAATATGTTTGTTCAACTCGTAGCATAGCATCGGAATCCGAATTTTTCATATGCCTAAGATTCCTATTCATTTACTCTTCATATGCATAAAATTACTATTTATTTGATGGCAATTTAAGTAATTTTTGTGTGTGATTTTTTTGTGTTTTTGGGCATTAATATACAAATTTAACACTTTTTTCTATTTTCGTCTCTCATGTTGTAACATTTTTTTTTCAATCTTCGACTTTTATTTTTCTTTCATTTCCATGCAATGTATATATATTTTATTTTAAAATTAAAATATATTTCAACTTCTATTACTCTTATTATTTCAATTTTATTTTTTAAATTTATCATCTTTTTATAAAAATTCTCATCCAATAATATTTTTATATAAAATTTTATTTACTAATAAATATAATTTATTTTTTTCTATGTTTGAATTTTAGAATAAAATTTTAAAGCATGATTTTTTTTCTTTTTCAAAAAATAAATTGGTATAATATATATAATGAATTCTTAGAATTTTCAAATGATAGTTACATATATATAAATATATAATTATTTTATTCTAAAAGATAAAAGTGTATTTCAAATAATTTATCTCAGCTCGCTATGTATGGTCAAATAACTATACATCTTCTAACATAATATAAATTATTTACGATGAATATTTTTTTAACATTATAGAACCAATTTATTTGAAATAAAATAATTAAAATAATTTTTTAAAGGAACCAACCAATTATTTAAATACAATTTTTTAATCTAATTGTATTGATTATTCTTTTGTAAATAAATATATAAAGATCTAATGCATGTACTTTAAAAAAAATCTTCTCACGAACATTAAATAAAAATAAAATTTTATTTTTTATTAGTTAATTTTTATGCAAATCTATACATTAATTGTAACTTCATTTTTTTGATACATTTTTATAAAAAATATATATTTTTTAAGTATTTTTTAATTCTTAATTAATATTTTAGGTTTAAATTATTATAATTTTTTGTTTAAAAATCCCCGATTAAAATATAATAAATCATGTTTTTTTAAGCAGCAATTGTATATATATATATATATATATATATATATATATATATATATATATATATATATATATATATATATATATATATATATATATATGATTAATTAATTAATTAATTAATTAATTAAAAAATTATAAATTTTTGAAATAATTTTGTTTTATCTACCCTCGGCGTTCAGGTAGATAATTTCAAACATTAATTTTCTCGTCGGCATTAAATAAGATTTTTTTTTCATTTATTAATTTTTATAAAAATCTATCCATTAATTATAACTTTATTCTTTGAAATACAATATTATGAAAAATATGTTTTAAAAGTTTTTTTTAATTCTTGGTTAATAGTTTTGTTAAAATTATTGTAATTTTTTAATTTTAATCAATCCATAAAGAAGAATGGTTTATGTTTTTTTTTAAATGAAAATTTCTGAAAAACATTTGAAAAAATTAATTAAATAAAAAATTTTAAAATGATTTTATTCTACCGAATCCGCGAGTGTAACGCGAGCAATCGGCTAGTAACTTTCCGATATGATTTGTTTTTTTTTTTAATGTTCATTGAAACGAGTGTTTAAGATTCGAAATGAGTTTATTAAGTTTATTTCAGTGATTTGGAAATGTTTTGTGCCAAAAATGATGCTGAAAATGGGTTTTGGGTCTTTGAAAATGTAATCTTAACTTTTCGACGAGAATTCTAGTGAATTTCTATTCACTAGAAGTTGTAGTTTTTATTTTTATTTTTTTAAGAGCCACTCGGGCTTGCTTCT
Organism: Dovyalis caffra; assembly: GCA_963924115.1. NCBI lineage: Eukaryota > Viridiplantae > Streptophyta > Magnoliopsida > Malpighiales > Salicaceae > Dovyalis > Dovyalis caffra. The sequence goes on from CAWUPB010000994.1 coordinate 6,688,362, forward strand.
CTAGAGTCATTTGATATAAATTAAAAACATGGATCTATTTATTAAAAATAATATAAATTATATTATGAGATTTGATCCAATAACTTAAGCTTTTGATTTGAAATAGTCATTTGATTTGGTATCGAAATTTTGTTAACCAAACGATCAAGAGTTCAAATCCTATCATTCTACTTTCTCTTCTAGTTAATTAAACCAAAAAAAAAACATAAAATACAAGTTCAAAAAGCTTTCACCTAATAAGATGTCAAGTCCAAAAAACTTTTACTTGAAAAAAATGTTAAAAAATAATATAATTATATTCTTAAATCTGATCTAACAATTTAATTTTTTATAATAAAATAGCTCTTTGACATTATCAAATGGAACTTAGTGGCTATCTTTTTGGAAACTAAGACTCGTGTTTTCTTTGGAAACGTTGGATCAAACAAATATGTGTTAAAAATGACTTCATGGGTTATCGCTTTTTTTTTTCTTTTTTGATGAAATGGTTATCACTCAGTATTGACAACAATTGTTTAATTTCTTCGCCTGTTAATGATCCTCGGGCTAAAGGGGAATTCAACTAGGAAATTCTCTTTATAGTTTGCAATCAACAAGACAAAAAAAATTCTCGCATTTTTATCTTCTTAATCTATTGATATATTTTTATTGTGAATGTTCCGAAATTATTACACAAATATAGAATATAGTTTATCACTTAGGATTATAAACCAAATCAACAATATAGAAACTTACAAACCTGGGTTTGACAAATTTAATAGTGACAGATTCAAATAATAATTTATCAATGCTAATTTTGTATTTGTATTTTTTTTCATTTGCTTTGTATTCAATCATATCCTTTTAAAGAAGGATATATACCTAAAACTTGAAAGTTTTTCGTTCTTTGAATTTATTATATAGCATGCGAGACCCCGTAAAATTCCATTTTTTTTTTTTAGAAAATGCATTTACTGCTTGAAAATGATATATATATATATATATATATATATATATATATATATATATATATATATATATATATATATATATATATATAAACTCGTGTTTTTATTTTTCTAATTTTCTAGAATATTTAACAACACCGAAAGGTTGTTATATACATTCTTCATTGTAAAATAAGGTGTTTTTGGTTCACATAACATTTATACCGATTTCTTCTATTATTTCAAATATTTTTCATTTAAAAAAAAAATTGTATTCAATAAACATGTTTTCTTAACTTTACAAGGATTTTTTTTTTTTTTTTAAAGAATGAATAAGAGAACTTGAGATGAAATTATAAACTAAACATTCTCAAAAGTATTTAAGCATGACCTTAATCTTTATATATAGTTTATTAAATTAATTCACTAGTTTTTTTTTTTTTTCTACCAGGACTGACCATCCTCAACTTAGTCTTAACTATTTATCTTATCTTTATTCTATAGTTTTTTAAATAATAATAACAATACTAATAAATTGAAAAAATATGAAATTAACAAAATGACTAAGTTATAATTGATTGAAAAACATAAAAATTAAGTATATATTGTAATTGGAATTGAGAATTAATTAATTAATTTTGTAAAACTATAAGAATTAAATTAAATTCACTTCTTAAAAGCTTCCTATTGCATTTCCATTTCTGATATTAAAAAAATTAAAAAGACATGATTAAAACAGAAATCAAATGTAAACAGACGAATTTAATACGAAAAAGAGTAGAAAAATTCAATAAAGATGGAAGAAATAATGAAGGAACCCTACAATTATTAATTCTTTACACATCACTGTTTGATGATTTTGAATCACGTTTTCTTGATTTATTCTATTAACCTAGGGAACATCTAGGAGTAGAGAATGCTTTTTTTTGTTTTTAAAGTATAAACGGTTGTATAAATAGTATGATATATTTGTATGTTGATGGAATTAAAGTTTATATTATATTTATATCGAAAGTAAAGTTCAAGATATTTACATAAGCAGAGTTTTTTTTTTTTTCCTATTTTTTTTTTTTGGGAATTCGGCAGAAAGGCATTTTTAAATTAATTTATATATTAATTGAAATTAAGTTTTCTCTTCAATAAAATAATGAAAGGGTTGTACAAGACTATATTAAATGTATCTTCTCCTTCCAACCTGAATTCACGGTTAAAACTAGTATTTAGTAAGTTTTCCATTTCAAATAGTTCTAAAATATTAAATTTAAACCTAGTATATGAGTGTTGTCGATTTGGATTTTTTTTTTTTTTTTGGCCGTTCTCAATGAAAAAGACTTTGGAACAAAAAGTTTTTATAATACGATTGGAAGGTAGTCTACAAAACAGTCTATCTTCCAAACTCTTAATTAGACGTTAAAATGACTATAAATAAATTTAATTGGATATTAAGATATAAATAAAAATAATATCTCTATTCAAAACATAAATTGAGTCACAATAATTAGCTACAAATTCAATCAACAAATTTATAAACTATGGAATGAAAAACTCGAACGAAAGTAGGAGTCTCTAAATATTGAATTAAAAATTTTTATAAACAATGCCGACCCTAAAAGCATAAATAATTCCGACTCGAAGGAAAAAAAGCATAAACATTTACAAACCCCGGAACTCGCTGAACAAACTCAAATATCGAGAGATGGGATCCGCATGTATTGCAATTAAAGTGGTAAACCATGAACGATATATGAGCCAACTATGTTTTGAGTATTTAAACTAAAAAGTAAAACCGATAATTTGCAAGAGTATTTATTGTAGTTGTTAATTGCATTGTTTGTTATTTTTATCGTCTTTGTTATAGCTAGCATTTATAGGCTCTTGGCTCCTCCATGATCCTTGGTAGTGTTTCATGGTCTATTGTGACTTACTATTCTTGAACTCGCAATACTTTATTATCTTGATCATGTTCTATTTCTTCCTGTAGCTATCCATTTTCCAAACAATTAGGAAGCATAACCTATATAGTTATCTTGTTATAACTAACTTTTTAGCTTATTAGAAACTCCGAGATGATGATGGGTGTAACAATTAGGAATACCTTTTTTTAATTAAAATATTAAATTTATTTATCACCTTTGCCATAGGCTTGCATGACCAAAGTACCATACAGCTTTTTTAATGTGCAATCAATACCATGCTTTCAACCAAACCTTTAGATTATTAATTTATTGACAAAGAGGTTTATTAAACAAATTTCTCTCCTCGTTGATCTTGGGATGCAAGACTAGGATCGTAGCTACCTTGAAAATACTAGTAGTATCTTCTCGCTTACTCCCTCAAATTTTAACAAGTTCAACTTCCCTTAGCTCTTACTTTCACCATGGCCTTCGACAATAAGGAACAGGCAAAACCAAATGGCATTACCCTCTCTTAAAGTAATTTCAAAATCCATGGACAAACAACACTCATCTAATTACGATCCTAACATTTGGGGTCCCAATTCATAAATTCCTTAAACACTCCTTATTCGGTAAGTAAACTCGCAAGATTAATGTTGTAATCGAGTTTCTTTACCATTAAATATTTTGATAGAGTTTGTGTTTTTATATATAGTTATAAATCTGTTTTGCTTTTGATTTTGAGAAGCTCAACAAAATTAACGTAGTCAAGTTTCTTTATTATTAAATGTTTCAATAGAGTTTGTCCTTTCATATATATAGTTGCGAGTTTGTTTAGCTTTGGGCTTTTAGACATATGTTGTCACTAACTTGTAGCTTGTAATATAGTATAAGTGTCATGCCAACTGAATGGAGGAGTTGAGGCAAGAGGCAAGAATGTTACTCAAATCCACCGAAGAAACTTGTGCCATGTTAAATCTAATCGATTGAATGCAAAGATTGGGAGTGATCTTTACACTTCCTCTTACGCCTTCTCCGTATATTGTCACTAGATCATTTTCGGATGCAAAACATTTTAATTAATTTATTCTATGAAAAATATGGTTTTCTTTCCTAGATATTAACAAGCATACGTATCTGTCAATCCTTCCAAGCCATTACAACTAGTCTTTTATGGCTTGGTTTGTAATCATCTTATATAGTAAAATAGAGAAATCATATCCTACTATTGCATGTTTTTTTTGTTTGGGCATTTTGAGAAATTTACAAGGGGGAGATGGGAAATTCATGGATAGTTTAAAGGAGGATGTTGAGGGACTTCGAGTTTATATGAAGCTTCACACCTTGTTGTGCCGGAGAAGAAGTTTTAGAAGAAGCCAAGAATTTCAATGCTAGACATCTCGGGTCATTGATCTTAGGGAAATTTTAGGGTGATGATGCTATAGCTGATCTAGTGCAACAATCACTAGAAGGTCCTCTACATTGAAGGATGCCTAGGTTTGAGGCTCGAAATTTCATTGATATTTATTCAAGAAATGAAATAAGGAACTTGAATTTGCTTCGGTTTGCTAAGTGGGATTATAACATGGTGCGATCGAAATATCAATGGGAGCTAAAAGAATCGGCAAGGTAAAATGTTTACGTTACCCCAACACAAATATTGTTGCAAGAGTTAGTACCTTGATTTCAACTAACGAATGTGCTTGATTAGGTGGTGGACTAACTTGGGATTTACAAAGAAGCTAAGTTTTTCATCGAATTGATTAATCGAAAACTATTTGTGGGCAACGGGGATTGCATCCGAGCCCCAATACTCCAACCTGCAGGATAGGCATCACTCAATTTAGTTGCATTTTAACAACAAAACTTTTCTTTTCGAAGCACCAAAAAGGTACCTTATTCTCATTTTTTGCACGGAGTTTTGGTATAATTACTCTAACAAAACTTTCCCTTTCTCTATGTGAATTAATTAGATAGAATTTGAGTGCCATGGATGACCTTCCGGACAATATGAAGTTATGCTATCTTGCCTTGCATAACATTCGTACTCAAATGGTGTTTAATGTAATGGAAGACCATCACCTAAATATTTTACGCTACCTAGTGGATGAGGTATCTAATATCTTTTTTTTTAAGTTTGATTGCCACATCGAATGGATCCATATTTATCGGGCATTTAATCAATACAATTGTCGATTGTATCAATTATTTTCTTCTCTATATGTCAAATGTACAAACTTCATATCGAACTTAAGAACTAAGGTCTGTAAATTTTTATTATTATTATTATTATTATTATTATTATTTTGGGTAATGCATCGGTCTATATGTAGATGACCAACTTAAAACAAGATTTAGTAGAGAGTTACTGAGGTCATGGTGACAATATTTGTTTTTTTTTTTAACATATCTAATGCCATATGTTGAATTATATATATTGGGACACTAGTTAACTCTAGATAAACCATCAAGGGATATAATCTAATAGTAAAGAAGTTGTTTTGGTTTGGTTAAAATCAAGATTCTATTCTCATTATATATATATATATATATATATATATATATATATATATATATAGGGACACTGGTTAACTCTAGATAAACCATCAAGGGATATGATCTAATAGTAAAGAAGTTGTTTTGGTTTGGTTAAAATCAAGATTCTATTCTCATTATATATATATATATAATCATAATTAATTTTCGAGTGGTATCTGGTTTTGATCGGTTTGGCCTACGGAGTAGCCAAGATGTGTTCTAATGCTTGCTTAATTCAAGAAATAATGAACTTAGTCGTGATAGATGCGAGACTCGCTTCGATAATGCTCTACTACCTATATATGTATATAAAACTCTAGAGAATTTGTTTTTTTGAGTGGGCCAACCTATGTAGATCTTATTTGGCAAAAGCAAAGTGGTTTGGCAAAAACAACAAGCACCGGATGAATACTTAAGAAAGCATGGATTTCAACTAGTGGTCATGTAGTTCTTGTCCATTCTTATATGCTAGTCATACGCACCATAGTAGAAAGTTCACTTGATTGCTTCAAGGTTGTGCTCGAATTAATATAGTGCTCTTCCCTAATTACTCAACTTAATCATGACTTGGCTACTTTTATGGTACATAAAATTGAAATAACTTGCAATGTAATTAAAATTAAATGATTGTTGATGATAATCTAATTCTTCTTTGCCCTTCCTTTTGTTCCTATATGGTGAGAGAAAAAGGGATGATGTGACTTTTTATATGATTGAAGAAGGTGTATCGAAAAAGAAGTAAGATATTACATAAAGGGCTTAATAAGCTACTCATAGGAAACAAAATGGAAAGAGTTCAAAAGGTTCCCTTCCAAAATCCCTTATAAGCATGTCCTTAAACATTACATGTTCTGCTCTTTGCAACTTTCAATTTGGAGATCATTGTATTGGTACATCCATTAATGAGGTGACCAAAAATCATTTAATTGCTTCATTGATTGTTGAACCTATCCTAATATGTAGCTAATAATAGTCAACCATTTTTATTTTTTCTTGTTTATATAGTATATCTCAATAATTATTAAGGTTTTTTTTTTTTTTGGAAATCACTCGAATACAATTTAAGCATTATAAAAGAATTCATTTCAATCTTTTTATCAAATAATTATATTTTAATAAGATAGACTTTCATCCATTAAGAATGATATGATTTGATATAACTAATTCTAATTATAAAAAAAATAATTATGAGATTCAAAAGAATGTTTAAATACTCCTTTATTTGTAAATATCAAAATGACAATAAAAATGATAACAATTATAACCAATTCTATAACAACTCCCAAAATGTCCAATTCTTTTAAGAAATTTGCTAACAATCAAAGATAAAGTAAAAGAAAAAACAAAACAACAAAAAACAAAAAAAGAAGTTGGCGTACAAAAATGAGCCTCTTATTACGGTACTCGAGCCCTACTGATAGGAAGGGTAAACTTCTATTTTTTAGCCTATTTGAAGTTGTTCGAAATTAGAGTTTAAAGATGAACCTACAAAATCGAGCTATTATTAGATTTTAACACATGAAGGCCATGTTCACGGTGATAGAAATGCTTGAAGAAGAAACTAAAAAAGATATTTCAATTCCATAGTAGATGCTCCTCTTTGCCTATGGAAGAAATAAAGAACTCTCTTGATGTCTTATTTCAAAACTATCGAATAAATATTTTATAAAATTAGGGTAAATTCTCCTACTCCCATCTTTTTCTTTAATATATACATACATGAACTTTGCTACAAAATCCTAGTAAATAAAGTTATAATGATTTTATTGGACTTATTAATATTCTAGCTTAATACTATTTCGGTTAGGGTATTACGGAAAGAATAAATTGTGAGATCCTTAACCCTAAGACTCATAATTGTTTATATAGTCATGTTTTTTGTCAAGTTGCATCAAGAAAAAGGCAAGTTTGTCAATTTCCTTACCACCTATAATTTCCCAAACTAATTAAAGAGTAATTATTTTTGAAATTGACAAAGTACTATTGGTATAAATGATGATGTCATAGAAATTGTCTACTTAATAAAAAATATCGTAAAGACTTACATGTATTTAATGAGTGTATATCTAATATTTTTTATTAGTGAGTGGTCACGTTTCTTCAAATACGATTGGACAAGCCCTTTGATGAGTGATGGGCTCCTTAAATGACTCAAATGTATTGTTCACATTGTTCGGTAGGTGTTTTCGTAAGCATTTTTTCTTGCTAAGGGTGAGACCTTTTCTATACGTGTAGGCCTTTATGATGGATGATAGGACCCTATGCGGTACATGTACTTCGAGTACATATGTTTTCTCTTTTATACTCATCATGTGTGGATACCTAATAGCTTTAGTATACTTTTTATTCCATCTTAATTCTAATTTACGTAGTTTTTAGGTTATCTTATGTCTTTTTATTTTTTATTTAGAGGAATTTTTGACAATTTTTTTTAGATGCTAGTTAAAAAATTTGAACTAAAAAAGTTAAAGAAAATATATTTTTCTTTGACCTCTAGGCCAACTCCTTTTGAGTCCCAACTCCTTTGAGTAAGTTGTCTTGTACTTTTCACAGTCTACTCTAGTAAGATATTTGTTCTTAACAAAACGTGCTTGGGTTTTTCAATTTTTGTTCTTATGAGTATTTTTTTTTTAATCAAATGCTTTGAGACTTATTATATTTTTTTCTTCATTCAATTTTTTCTTTTTATTTTGTGCGAGTTGCTTCATGGATGTCATATACAAATTGTCTTTTGCTTCTCTATCATCTAAGTTGGTGTTAATAATTAATATGGTCTTTAACTCATTAAAAAAATATTAAATCTAATAAGGAGTAGCTAACTATATCAAAGTATCATAATATATGATTTATTTGTAGCCTTTAGGCCTCGTTAAAAACAACACATAGAAGAACTATAGTCTACATCGATATCATTACATTTGAAAAAAGATCAAATAGACAAAATCCATCCAAACAACACTTGGATGAGCAATTAAGATTATTCCTAGCCCGTCGGCTAATGGACAAAGGATTTGCCACTACTTCCTACCAATCGAAGAAAGATAAAGTGCATTCATTAAATAAAGACATACTTCCAAAGTCATTTTTGTAAAATCGATGACAATCATGATGCCATCATATTTATTTAACGAGTGATCCATTAATAACATAAGACATTTATCTCTTAATTAAAAAAAAATTATTGACAAAAAAAAAAACCAACAAAATTGATGATTTTCTCCTTCTTTTCATGCAACTTGACGAGAAAATGCATTTACTATTTGAAGCAATATATACAACACAAAATTAATTAAACAAATGTAAAATATATGAATAACTAACTTTTTGTTCACATGATACGTAAATAGCTAAATTGTTTAATAAATATAAATTAATTGATTATAATTGCATTAATCAAATGTTTTCTATCATTTGATAATCATCTTTGATTGAATGGAAATCTAATGGAACCTTGAAACAAGATTTCAACAACCTATAACCTTTCATCTTTGCTTCATTACCTAATTTGAAGTAACATAATAAATTTTACATAAGGTCTTGCTTATCTTTCTCTAATAGAATTTACTCAAACGTGATTACTTGACTTCTTTTTCCATAACCAAAAACAAAATCCAAGTCCTTAAACCCTTGAAAACAAAATGTCAAGCTCTTCAAACAGTACTATTACTCACCATGAAAACTCCAAGTGTATCCAAGATCAACTTGAAAAACCCACTACTCTTCCTAATTCAAAACTCAAAAACAATGTCCCAAATCCTCCAAATTCACATCTAACTCATCACTACCAATCTTATCACCAACCCTTGTACCTCAAGCCAATTACTCTCTAACATCACCAAGCATACTTAACATGAAGTATGCAAAAATCTTGTTCACTCAAATTGACCAGCCTAATACCTACATGGTTAATCCCATGATCAAAGGTTATGTAAAGAGCTCAAACCCAAAAAAAAAAAGGTTTCAACTTTTATGTTAATATGAGAAGAAATGGGGTCTTGGGAGATAATTACACGTATCCTTTTGTGTCAAAGGCATGCGAGTTGATGGTGGGTTGGTGGAAGGGAGGGTTTGGTTGTGAATGTTTTTGCGTCGAATAGGTTAATTGGAATCTACTGTAAATGTGGGGAAGTTGGATTGGCTAGGGTGGGTTTGATATGTGTGGAAGTAAGGATCTGGTGTCTGGGAATTTATTGGTGGGCGGTTACGTGAAATGTGGGGAGAAGGAAGAGGCACAGAAGTTGTTTGATGAAGCCTGACAAGGATGTAGCTTCTTGGTCCATCATTATTCATGGGCATGGGAAGGTCTGCTTTTAATTGATGCAGTATAAAGTTTATATCTTTCGGTCCTTTAGACCCCATTTGGGTGTCGATGGAGAGGCTGACAAATGACACTTTGAATCTTTTGGTTTGTCAACATGCTCTTAAGAAACTCTTGGTTTGGTTTCATTTACAAACAGAACCAACATAATAGTCGTTTAAAATGATTTTTCTTTTTTAATAATCGATTTTTAAGCATCTTTTCATCTAGAAAAGCAATTGGAGCGACTTTTTCTTTTTCTTTTTTTTCTTTTTTGTGAAAGTTACTTTTCCCTTGGTTTGCTGTTATTGCATTTATCTTACTCTTGCATCATTTTCAGAAACTCGGGGATGTTGATCGTGCTCGTGCTCTTTTCGACCGCACGCCCTCAAGAGATTTGCTTCCTTGGGATGCTACAATTAGCATGTATACCAAGGTTGGAGAATTAGTGGGCCTTGTCAATTATTCGATGAGATCCAGGAAAAGAATGCGATTTCCTGGAGCATCATGATAGATGGTTATGCCGTCAAGGGAACGCCAAAGAAGCCTTGAATCTGTTCAGGCAGTTGCTTTGCGAGGGTATAATACCTGACAAGGTATCTGCGGTTGGACCAATAATAGCTTTTGCGCAAATTAGGTACATGAATAAACAAAAAATGAGAATAGACACGGTTGTTTAAACAGATTTAGTCGATAAGTACATGAAATGCTGCAGCCTCAACGAGGCTAGCTGTATGTTCAATTGCATGTCAGAAAGAAGCATTGTTTCTTGGAATGTGATGATTGTCGGTCTTGGTATGAAGGGGTTTGGAGAAGAAGCGTTGAAGTATTTTGCTCAAATGGAACTAGAAGGAATTCAAATGGATGATTTAATTTTTCTGGGTGTTCTTACAGCATGCTGTCGACCAGGCATGGTATCTTCAATAAGATGACAACCTACAGGATTGAACCTAAAACACGAACACTACAGTTGTTTGGTGGATCTCCTTAGCCGAGCAGGGCATCTAGATAAAGCTTTTGAAGCTTTAGATACAATCCCCATCGAACCAATTCAACTCTATGGGGATCCCTTTTGGCATGTCGAATCCATCAAAATGTGCCTCTTGCTGAAGCACTTGTAGAGAGACTTGTGTAACTGAAAGCTGCTGACTATGGTGTCTGTCTATGTTCTTTTGTCAAACATATATGCAGATGCAGGAATATGGTAGGATGCACTGAAAGCACAGACTGATGAAGGACGAAGAAGGAAGGTGGAAGGAGTATAATAGAGATATTCATGAATTTGCAAGCCGAGAGAAATCCCTTGTTCAAGTCAAAGAATTAGATTTTGTCATTTAAAGCTTATCAAAGATGCATGTTTTCCATAGAATAGTTTTTACTACATGCACAACCTAGTAGGATGTTTGAGAATTCTTATATTGGGATCCAAAGCAAAGACCAAACTTTGAGCATCATCAACAACTCTCTAACAGATTGCCTTAGATCTATTTTACTGGAAGCAGAGAAACAGAGTAGCCAATATGAGTACCCAAATGCTAGGCAGAGAAATCAATCCAAGTGACTGATATCCATTTTGTCCCTGAAAGCCATAAGACCCTATCCTGCTAACCTTCATAGATGGGAAATCTTTTACTGTAAAAGTTCCATCTTATTCAAAAGGCATTCTAAGAAAATATAATTCATTGCCAAGAAACCAACAGAAACTGAAAGACGAGAGAGCAAGAGCCAACTAGACTTCAAAAACAAAAGTTCCAAGACAGAGAAACAAACCAAAACACATTTTCAAAAGTCCCAAAACTTGTTCTCCTTTCTTCACAAGAACAGCCCTAAGAATCCTGAGAGTTCAAAACATCCAAACCAACCTATACAATTCTGCATAGAAATCAATTTTTTTTTTTTTTCAGGATAACTCCAACTTAGCTTTCATCAAACTCTTCCACTCCTTGTCCAACTCCACTAACTTTTTTTCTCAGATTCACCTTTCCTATCTCCTTCTCATCCGCACGCAAATCTTCACCCTCCAACGATGGAGTGGACAGCTCTCCAACCACCCCAATGTAACTGGTAGGTTTGATTTTAGGGTTTATATTTTTTAAATGTTTTTTTTTTTTTAACCATTCAGAGTGGACAGCTTGTACAATAAGCTTGGATTCTCTAAAAACCAAAGGCACAAGGAGAAAGAAAAATTATTACAATCACAAAGAATTGCAGTCCCACTCTCACCTGTTTGTTTCTTACCAAACCAGTTTCAAAGATACATGTAAAGTGCAAGTTAAATTGCAAAACAGATTACAATCCAGTTGAACTGTTAACAGGGGGTTCTATTATCATAGTCCTTACCTCAAAAGTTTCATCTTGTGCCAAAGTACCAGCTCAGTTCCTTTCCTCAGCTTACAGATTGCCAACACAAGCTGAAAGACAATAGCTATATTGGTATCAACTAAAAATACGGCAAAACCCAATTGGTTTTGGGGAAAAGAAAATTCATCGAAAGAAACTGAACAAGAAAAAACATGATGCAATCTAACCATCACATATATAAATCAAAGAAAAAAAACAAAACACATTTTCAAAATCCTCAATCAAAACTATTACCTCCCAAAATTGGTTCTTCTTTCCATACAAAAAGGCCCCTAAGAATCCTGAGACTCCATAGCATCCAAACTCAACTTAATCTGTTTTCCAATCAAATGCTTTTGCTTCGCAATAAACTCCAACTTAACTTGCATCAAAGTCCTCCATTCGTTTTCCAGTTCCACCAACGTTTCCTTTCTAACCATCCCCAGCATCAACATTGTGCTCTTCTTCAAATCATCAGGCAGGTTTTCACCATCCAATGATGAACGCACATATGGATACTTATCCCAGAAATCCTCACTCACCTCTTCTTTTCCATCCAATTCCTCATTTGACACTGCATTTCGCTTCTTCACACACGACCCCATCCCTCCTGCATTCATTTCATCATTCACCTTTTGTTTCTTCACAGTCACATTCACCCTCTTTCCCATCTTCACATTCCCCTCCTCAACCCTATCAGCTTCCTCATTTGAACCCTGCCTTTGCTTCTTCAAATTCCCTTCCTTTCCTTCTCCATTCACTTCCTCTCTCAAACCCCTCTTCCTCTTCTTCACACTCACCTTCCCTTTCTCCCCATTCGCTTCCTCACTACCCTTTCTCGGCAAGGCCAAAGTAATCCCTCGTCCTACTCGTCCTCCACCATCGCTTCCACCACCACTACTAACAATTTTTCCACTCTTTTTACTAGAGTTGTCCTTCTTCCCCTCCTCAATGCTACTGGCACCCCATATCTTCTTTGCTATCTCCACACACTCCAAATCATGCTTTTTACTAAAAATCTCATATATCTCATTCTCATTCTTCCCCACCTCAGTGAAATACTTCTTCTTCAACTTCCTGATTTTGTCCGCAAACTGTTTATTAGTAACAGTAACATGAAGTGATTCCTTCAGAAATCCATGAAAATCACCAATATCCGCAAAAGGATTTTTCCCTTTCTCATTTTGGTATTGACTTATGCCATTTAATATCACAATCTCATCTTCATCACTCCATAAACGGTGAGACCCCTCAGTCCCAGCTCCAGCTCCCGTCTTGCCTTTCTTGGCATCACCGCCCTTCTCCATCTGGGGCTGCTCCAGTTTTCGACCGAGTTTGCGCATCGGCGAAATGGGCTTGATGGTGAAACCAGAAAGAGAAGGTGATTGTGGCTCAGTTGACTCGGTGTCTTCTGAGTCGGTTTCCGAGCCGAGTTTTGAAGGTTTGGAGGGCGGCAGAATGGGTTTCTCTTTCTCCTCTCCATCATCATCGCCTTCTTCGTCGTCTCCATCGTCTTCATTGCCACCTTCGTCATCGTCTTGTTTCTCACCGGCATCATTTTGCTGGGTTTGGACGGTGCCGTTTGGAGTTTCTTCTTCTTCGTTATCGGTTTCTTCTTCTTCCCCGGAAGATGAAGCGGCAGAAGGGGCTTCTTCAATGGGGCGTTTTCGAGCCATGACGGTGACCCTTTCCTAAGAGAGAAACAGAAGGTTTTTACGGTTTCTTTTTTTTTTTTTTTTAACGCAAGACTGACTGACGGCCAGGCAAGGGGGAATGTGAACAATTTATGGTTTTAGGGTTTCTAGAATTTTCTAACCGGTTTCGATTGGAATCCGACAGAACAAAATTATTTCATAATTATTTTTTTTTATAAATTTTATACTTAAAAATATGATTTATTCTTTTATATATGAATTTTTAAATGAAAACTTATTATAAATTAAACTGAAATATTAATAAAAACTTTAAAAATATATTTTTCATAAAATTATTTTAAAAAATTGTAATTAATGTATGGATTTATATAAAAATTAACTAATAAAAAATAAGTTTTTTATTTTTATTTAATGCTGCTCAAAAGATATATATTTTTTTAAGTATATGTATTTGTTTACACGTACTTATTTACAAACTAATCAATAATATTAGCACAACAAATGGTATTTAAATAATTAAATTTTTCCTTTAAAAAATTATTTTAATTATTTTATTTAAAAAATTGGTTCTATAATGCTTTTTAAAAAATATTCAAAGAAAATAATTAATGTTATGAGTGAAGATGTATGATTAATTTTTAATAATATCGATAATTCAATACTTTTTATATATTTTTTTTATTATACTTAATAGATTGAGATAAATTATTTGAAATACACTTTTAATCTTATATATATATATATATATATATATTCAAAAAGGTAAAAAAAAATATATTTTAAAATGTAAATATAAAGATAAATAAATCACATTTATGTTTTTTTAATAAATATAAATTAAGCTGATTCAAATGTTTTATATCATTTGACAACCATCTTTCATTGAATGGAAATCTAATAGAAGTTTTAAATAATATTTCGGTAATTTATAACCTTTCTTATTTGCTTCATTACCTAATTTAAAGTAAAGTATCGCTCATATTTCTTCAAAAGAATTTACTCAAACGTGATTACTTGACTTCTTTTCCCATAACCAAAAACAAAATCCGAGTCCTTAAGCCTTTGAAAACAAAATGTCAAGCTCTTCGAATAGTACTACTACTCACCATGAAAACTCAAGTGTATCCAAGATCAATTTGAAAAAGCCACTACTCTTCCTCCTTCAAAACTCAAAAAGATGTCCTAAATCCTCTAAATTCACATCTAACTTATCACTACCAATCTTATCACCAACCCCTTTACCTCAAGCTAATTACTTTCCTCTCTAACATCACCGGCGATCTTGTTCGCTTAAATGGACCAAACCTAATACCTATATGGGTAATCCCATGATCAAAGGTTATGTACAATGCTCAAACCCAAAAAAAGATATCAAACTTTTATGTTAATATGAGAAGAAATGGGGTCTTAGGAGATAATTACACATACCCTTTTATGTTAAAGGCATGTGGATTGATGGTGGGTTGGTGGAAAGGAGGGAGGTTCACGAGGAGATTGTGAAGGGAGGGTTGGTTGTGATGTTTTTGTGTTAAATGGGTTGATTGGAACCATTTAATATCACAATCTCATCTTCATCACTCCATTAACGGTGAGAACCCTCGACCTTAGCTCCAGCTCCCCTCTTGCCTTTCTTGGCATCACCGCCCTTCTCCATCTTGGGTTGCTCCGGTTTTAGGCCGGGTTTGCGTTTCAGGAAAATGGGCTTGATGATGATACTAGAAAGAGAAGGTGATTGTGGCTCAATTGACTCGGTGTCTTCCGAGTCGGTTTCCGAGTTGAGTTTTGAAGGTTTGGACGGTGCCATTTGGAGTTTCTTCTTCTTCTTTGTTATTAGTTTCTTCTTCTTCCTCGAAAGATGAAGCGGCAAGTGGGGCTTCTTCAATGGGCCATTTTTTAGCCATGATGGTGATCCTTTCCTAAGAGAGAAACGAGAGGGTTTTTCAAGTTTTTTTTTTAGGCAACATTGACCGACATGCAAGGGAAGGGGGAATGTGTATAATTTATATAGCTTTTTAAGCAGGGTTGGTTTTTAGGGTTTGTAGAATTTAGCTATCTAGTTACGAGAAGAATGGGACAGAACAAAATTATTTTATAATTATTTTTTTATAAATTTTATATTTAAAAAAATATGATTTATTCTTTTTATATATGGATTTTTAACTGAAAACTTATAACAAATTAAACTAAACTATTAATAAAAAAATTTAAAAATTACTTTGAAAATTTATTTTTCATAAAATTACTTTTAAAAATATTACAATTAATGTATGAATTTGTATAAAAACTAACTAAGAAAAAAATAATTTTTTTATTTTTATTTAATACTAATAAGAAGATTATTTTTTAAAAGTATATGCATTTGATCTACATATATTTATTTACAAACCAATCAATAATATTAGCATAACAAACTACATTTGAATAATTAGATGGTTCCTTTAAAAGATTATTTAAATTATTTTATTTAAAAGAATTGGTTCTATAATGTTTTTTAAAAAAATATTCAAAGCAAATAATTAGTGTTATAAGTGAAGATGTATAGTTAATTTTTAATAATACCGATGATTCAATATTTTTTTATATATTTTTTATTATATTTAGTGAATTGAGATAAATTATTTGAAATACATTTTTAAATTTTATATACACACACACTCTATCATTTAAAAATTCTAATATTTCATGATATATATTATATCAATTTATTTTTTCAAAAAGGTAAAGCCATCATGTTTTAATATTTTAAATTAAAATGCAAATATGGAGAAAAATAAGTCATATTTATTAGTAAATAAAATTTTATATAAAAAATATTAATTGGATGAGAATTTTCATAAAAAAAATGATAAATTTAAAGAATAAATTTAACTAATAAAAGTAATATAATCTAAAATATATATTAATTTTAAAATATAAAAAGATAGTATATATATTTTATCTTGCTATGTTGCATGAAAAAACACAAATAATAACGTTTGATGTTTCAAAAATTTTGCCTAAAATTTTTTAATTAAAAAAATTAAAAAAAAAAGACAAGACCCACATGCTTGAGTCTGGGTCAAAAAAAAAAAAAAAGAAGAAAAAGAAAAAGAAAAAAGAAGAAAAATGGATGCATTTAATCAAGCAACCTCTATAATTTTTAGCAACATCGGTTCATCAAAAAAAGTCATTAGAAAGTTGGGTTCTATCATTTTCAACCTCTTGAAACTAAATCCAACCCCATTTTGTTTAAAAACACTTCAAAATCACAAAAATAACATCAAAACTCATTTAAAATCTTAAAACTCATTTAATACACACAAAATACACAAAAAAAAAATTCAAATAAAAAAAAACTCAATTTTTTTTTTTTTAATCTTGATCTACTTCCTTTGATCATTTTATCGCTTACCACTAACACAAAAAAATTATACTCTTCGAGGCAAATAAAATGGTGGTAAGATCGACTATCAAAGTAGTTGGAATGGGTCTCGCTCTCCTCTCTTTTCTCTCTCTCTCTCTCTAGTTTATCTCTTCTCTTAGTATCTAGGGTCCAAAACAAACAAAAAATAAAGTTGAAAAAAAAAAGACGGAAGTGCATATTTTTAGGCAAACAATGATAAGCACAATAAATGAATAAAGATTTTAGAGAGGATACATAGTAAAATGAATAGTGAAAATAAAAAGAGTGCATAGTGTGCAAATAGTAATTTTTGTTTTGTTTTAATTGTCTTGGTTAATAAGGAGTAAATTATAAATTAGTACCTCTAGTTACATGGAATGAATTAACTAGTGTTTATCATTTTAAAAACTATAATTTAATTCTTTGACCAATGTTTGATCATTTTAAATTTAATATTATATTTTATTTCATAAAATGTTTTCTTTTATCGTCCATTTTTTCACTTTTTTTCTTTTTCTATTTCTTAAAGCAAAAAATCAAAATAAATTGAAAAAAAAATAAGTTATAAATAAATTTTAAAAAATGAAGATTAAATAATTAGTTTTTAAAACAAGAGAAATTAATTAAGTTGTTTTTTGAAACGAGAGAGATTAATTTATAATTTACTCATTTATAAGGGATATGTTATAATTTCTCAAAAAAAAAAAAAAAGTTAATAGTCTCACTTGCCTTTATATAATGGCTCAAGTTTCCAATCTATTCTTATATTCTAAAATAACTATATTATATTTATGCTTTTTTAGATAGTTTTTAATTTGTCATTTTGATCAACTTTTCCTTTAAAACCACAAAAAATTAACCATATGACTTGTTGAAGAGCCTTTTTATTAAAGGATATGTCATGGACAAGTCACGTAGTCAATTTCTACTAGTTTGGCTAGAAAAATTAGCCAAAAAAATAAATTAAAAATAATTAAAATAATAAAGATATAATAAGGTTGTTTTAAGATATAAGAATAGATTAAAAACATTTGACCATTATATAAGGCTATGTGTGTAACAACCAGCACCTGTAAAACCATTATTCAATAAATTTAAGGATGCCAAAAGCATATGAAAAATATTTTGTGGGCATGGTGTAATCCTTAAAAGGGTGTTATAATATTCAAAGCAATTAAAATAGTTTTTCCATACTTAGTGAATATTTTGTTGATTTTTCAATGCATGAATAATGATTTTTATGTGAAATAATTATTTTAAGCATGATGAATGTGCATAAAAAATACTTTGTTCGCATAGAATATTTGTTAGAGGGGTCTTAGATTAGTTGATGCTATTGGATGAATTTTCCGAAGTTCCGTGATTATTTTATGTGAACTTTGTTGCGCATGAATAATGTTTTGAGGTAAATTAATTAATTTGAGTACTTTAAAGATGTAAGAAAGTTACCCAATGGATATAGAAAAATCATTTAGCGTGTGTAGGAATATTTCATTATTTTAAGCAATTAAAATGGTTTTTCCATGCTTAGTGAATATTTTGTTCATTTTTCGATGCATGAATAGTGATTTTTATGTGAAATAATTATTTTAAGCATAATGAATGTCCATAAAAAATGCTTTGTTCACATAGAGGGGTCTTAGATTAGTTGATGCTATTGAATGAATTTTTTGAAGTTCTCGTGATTATTTTATGTGAACTTTACTTGTGCACGAATAGTGTTTTGAAGTAAATTAATTTATATTTAATGATTAATTGATTAAATGGTTTACTTCACATAAGAATAAAAATTAAATGGTTAAGAAAATCTAAATTAGCTCCTAAACAGTTTAACATAATATTTAGGTTCCAATGAGCTAAATTGAGGTTTTAATCAAGTTAATCAATTGAATTTATAACCTTAAAGATTTTCTATTAAATTGGAAGAATTCATAACTTAATAATAAGAATAATCATTTAATAGGATTTTTATGATTTGTTAATTAATTAAGATTAAATTGATTATTCCATAATAAATTCAAATTTTCGTAATAATAATTGGAGAAGGTTAAAGTAGCAATTTAACTCATTTTAAAATGAAGTTTTATTTAAAAATATTTATTTTGATTTTACATACATGATTTTTTAGGCATATTTTGGTAAATATTCTTACATGATTTAATAAATTGATTTCTCTTAAATTCTATTACCTACTAGTTTTAAAAATGTTTTACATGAAAGGATTTTTAAGAGTTACATTGAATTTTTAAGTTATAATGACTATTTTATTTAAATTAATTAATGTTTTGAAAAACTATGGACACTAGTTTTTATGAAACAATTGGACCGAAGTTTTAAATTAAAAGAACTTTCGTTGTGATTGTTAATTATCTAAACAATAAAGAACATGAGGTTTAGTGTCTTGTATTCATTACACTTGAAATGTGAGGCATTATCGAAAATATTCTTGACCTATTTAGGTCCTAAGTCGGAGGTGTTACAAAGTGATATTAGAGTAGGCTTGACCTAGCGATTTGGCATGGGAGACCGAATAAATACATGCAAGTCTAGCTTCAACAACAAGTAACTAAGTTTGATAGAATATAAATTTTATTTCTTCTTAGTAAGTGTGACTAATGTGTGCTTCACATGCTTATTGATGTGTGTATGCTATGATTATTTGATAAATGCAAATGGTTATAACAAAATCATATGTGTGTATGAGTGTGTATATATATATATATATATGTATGTATGTATGTGTGTGTGTGTGTGTGTGTGTGTGTGTGTGTGTGTGTGTTATGTTATGTGGTTGGATATATGAATAAGAATAGGATGCTATCAAAAAGGAACAATAATAATGAACTAGGTTCGAGTAGGATAAACAATAATAGTGGAGTGGGTCCAAGTAGGAGGACTCTAGACCGAGAAGAGCAAATGATGATGTTACTAAGACAATAGTAAGAAATGATGCAACATCAGCAACAAAGGCATGAGAAATAGATGCAAAGGTTGCTAAATATACACCAACAAAATCCAAGCAATAGGAAGCCGACCATAACGAGTTAGTACTATTGAACAATTTTGGAAATTTAACCTAAAGGAATTTTAGGGTAAACTAAACCTTATAGCTACTAAGGAATGGTCGGAGTCCGTGGAAATGATCTTTGAACACATGGTAATGAAGGATTCGGATAGAGTGGCTTATGCTACTTTTATGTCGAGCTAAAGATGCTCGGATCTTGTGGGAATTGGCTAAAGTTTCCTTGCATATGCCTCACCTCGCATGGGCATGATTCAAGAGTTCGAGTGAGAAATATTTATCGGATATGGTGAAGTCCTAAAAAATTCAAGAATTTCTAAAACTAGAGCAAGGCAACATGTCCATAGCCAAGTATATTTAAAAATTTAAGCATGAATGTTGATTTGCAACTTTTATTTTAGGCAATGAGGCGTAGAAGAGTGAAAAAAATTTTAGAGGGTTAAATGTTGAAATTCAAAGTTTGGTACGAATGTCGATAGATAGCTATGCTGATATTGGTTAGTAAGGCACTTGAAATTGAAGCGAGATCAAAGAGATTGGACACGTAATATCATAAATAGATTTAGTGATCTATTTGTCAAGAGGAAAAACTTATAAAAACATGGTAGGGTAAAGCGAAAAAGGCTAAGACTCTCAAGTGACAACAAAAGGTGGTGTGGCAAGCCGAATTATCCTAAATATGGCTAATTACATACTAGCAACAACTTGATTAGTACTAATGTTTGCTACTTCTATAGAGAGGGTGGACACTTGGCTATTGATTTCCCTAAAAAGAAGGCTACACGGAGGGTTCTAGGACGTATGTACATGATGACTCAAAGTAAATAGACAAAGAGCATGCCATGATTATACACAATGTTTTTATCCTTAATTTTACTCGCATATATATTGGTTGATTTGAGTGCCATGTATTTTTTCATTTTGTGGTCTTTGTTGAGAAAATTGGGTGTGATACATAAAGTATTAGACATAGAGTATGAGATGACTCTTCTATCAAGAGAGTCAATGAAGTCTAAAAATATGGTAAGAAACTATGAGATATGGATCGATGATAACGTTTTGAATATGGATCTAGTGGCAATAAGAATTTAAGATTTTGATGTCATCTTCAACATAGATTGTTTATCCAAGAATGAAGCATCAATTGGCTATTTAGCTAAGAAAGTGGTGTTCCAATGATCGAAAAAGTAACCATTTGAGTCTGCGGGCTAAAAATAAAGTGAAATCAATGATTATTATTTTGACAATGATAGCTTGGAAATTGATTAAAGGGAGATGTATGGTTATTTGGTGAATATGGTGAATACTGTTAAGGAGAGGAGCACAAAATTAGAGGATACCGAAGTGGCGCATTATTTCCTGGATGTAATTCTTAAGAGTTTATTGAGAGTGCCACCAAAAAGATAAATTGAGTTCAAGATTGAACTTAGTCAAAACCGACATCAAAATCAAATGCACCATACGAAAAAGCACCAACGAGAATTAAAGGAGTTGAAAACTCAATTGTAGGAACTTTAGATAAAGGTTATATTCGACCTAGTTGTTCACCATGGGAAGCTCCAATTTTTTTTGTAAAGAAAAAGGATGTATCTTAATGATTATGCATTGATTATCGACATTTAAATCTAGTGACCATCAAGAACAAATACATGCTTCCTCTCATTGATGATTTATTTGATTAATTAAGAGGGAGTATGGAGTTCTCTAAGATTGATTTATATTCGGGATATCATCGATTAAAGGTTAAAGAGGAAGACACAAAGAAGATGAAATTCGGGACTCAATATAGACACTATGAGTTCATGGTGATGTCATTCGGGTTAACCAATACCTGCCATGTTTATGAACTTGATAAATTAGGTATTCTATAAATACTTAAATAGTTTTCATCATTGTATTGATTGATAACATCCTAATTTATTCCAAAAGCCATGAAGAGCATATGGAGCACTTAACCAAGGTGTTACAAACATTGCGTAAGCACAAATTGTATGCTAAACTTAAGAAGTATGCATCCTAATAAGGTATAGGCGAGTACAATAATGGAAGCAACCAAGAAATATATCCAAAGTGAGAAGTTTTCTCAAAGTGGTTGGTTACTATTAGGAAGTTTATAAAGAGAATTTCAAAGAAAGCTACTTTATTGATCAAATCGATGAGAAAAAATGATAAGTTTGAGTTGAATGATGAATGACAAAGGAGTTTCTAGGAGCTTAAATTCGGATTAACCACAACACTAGTTTTAACTCTTCCAAAGGATAATAAAGATTTCATGGTCTATATCAATGCATCAAGAATAGGACTTAGAGCTATCTTGATGCAATATGGAAGAGTAATTGCTCGTGCTTCACAATAATTGAAGAACTATAAAAAGAATTATCTTACATATGATTTGTAGTTAATTGATGTGATATGCACTGAAGATTTGGTGACATTACCTATATGGCATCAAATGTGATATTTATACAAATCATAAGAACCTCAAATACATTTTCATTCAAAAGGAGCTAAATATAAGAGAAAAGAGGTGGCTTAAAATGCTGAATTGTCGGGACATTACTTTTCACTTCCATCCTAGTAAAGCAAATGTCATGGCATTACTTTTCACTACCACCCTAATAAAGCAAATATCATGACGGATGCATTTAGTCGGAAAACATGAGCAACATTGTAGGTTAAAATTGTTACGGATATGGAAAGGCTTTACTTAGAAGCTACACCAAGTGAGCAATAATGGATTATTGGGTGATATGGTGTTGCAACTTGATTTAAAATAGAGGATTAAGGAATAACTATTATAGGATGCAAAATTGCTTAAAATTTATAAAGATGTAGTTGAAGGAAAGATAATTGACTTTACCATAGATAATGATGGCATCTACCGCTACCATGATAGGTTATGTTCTCCGTAATAAAAGAATTACATGAGAATATTTTAATGAAAGCACATGCCATACCCTACTCCATTCATACCTATAGCACAAAAATGTATTAAGACTTTAAGAGAATCTATTGCTAGATAGGGATGAAATAGGATATTGCTGATTATGTGGCATGATGCTTGGCTTGTCAATAAGTCAAGATTGAGCACCAAAGGTCATTAAGATTATTGAGGCCATTAGACATTCTTGAATGGAAATAGGAACATGTTACTATGGACTTTATATTTAGATTACCAAGATTCAAAATGGGAGTTGACGGTATATGAGTGATTGTAGACGGAGTTAACCAAGTCGGCTTATTTTTTAGCAATAAAGTCCACTCATTGCATGTAACAATATGCGAGTTATATTTAAAAAAAGATTATGAAGTTGTATATAATTCCATTTTTTATTATATCCAATCGAGACTTCGGGTTGTTGAACGGATCAATATCGGAATAAAGATAGCTCAAAGTAAACGGAAAAGTTATGTTGACATAAAAATGAAGGATTCGGAATTCAAAGTTAGTGATAATGTATTTTTAGGTGGCTTTAATAAAAGGCATAATGAGGTTTGAGAAGAAAAGAAAATTAAGTTTGAGGTATGTTAGATCATCTAAAATACTAGAGCAAATTAGAGATCGAGCTTATAAGTTACCCTTACCTCTATCTCTCTCATCGGTGCATAGTGTATTTCACGTATCCATGCTAATAAAATAGGATGAGGACCAAAACCTTATTTTGAGGACCGAGTCACTAGAACTCCAAACAGATTTAAGCTATGAAGAAGGATCTTTAGATACTAGATCGAGAGGTAAAGCAATTAAGGAATAATTAGATTCCACTCGTTAAAGTTTTGTGACAGAACCATAAGATGGAGGAAGTAACGTGGGAATGTGAGGTCTGAAATGAGATTAAAATATCCAAAGTTATTTAAATAAAGGAATTTCGAGGATAAAATTTTTGTAAAGACGAAAGGATGTAGTATCCTTAACCTAAAACCTCCTAAGAGTGAAATTAATATTTATATTTGCATGAAAACTTAAATATAAAGTAAATATTAATATTTTGCTTGTGTTTGGTTAAATAAATGATAATTGTGCATGCTTAAATTATTAAATTTTATAAATATGTGAATAACCAAGGGAATTAATTATAATAACCTATGGTTTAATTGGAAAAATTAAAAGTTTAGATACTTACTTAGATCAAGAAGTGAAGTAAAGTTGAGTGACCACTAAAAAACTTAGAAAAGCCTATAATAATGATTCAATGATAGAAATTAAAAGTTTAGGGACCAAAATATAAGGACCTAATCGAATTAATTAATAAACTTAGTTAACCAAAATATAAAATTTTAGAAACTTAAAAGGCCAAATAATTTGGTTAGGATCATAACTAGGCATACATGAAATATGCAAAGCAAGATGAAAGAAGAGAGGCCATAATATTTGACCAAATTGAAGAAAAATAAGAAGTGAAAACCAAGAAAAATCAAGGAAAGGCAAGAGAATTCTACAAATTAACATCATGAAGGAATGGAAATTAGCCATCCGAGTGTAAGAACACTTGGCAAAGTCTTAGGCTAATTTCCTTGTATAATTTGGCCAAGAAAGATATGAAGAAAGGAAGAATAAGGTAATCCAAGGTAACTTAGAATAGATTAGCCACCCAAAATACCAAAGTAACACTAAACAAACCATCACAAAATTATCTTGAAATCACTTAGAGTGACCAATGAAAGAAG
Source organism: Dovyalis caffra (assembly GCA_963924115.1). Taxonomy (NCBI): domain Eukaryota; kingdom Viridiplantae; phylum Streptophyta; class Magnoliopsida; order Malpighiales; family Salicaceae; genus Dovyalis; species Dovyalis caffra. Next base: position 6,713,085 of record CAWUPB010000994.1, read on the forward strand.
GGGAAAAAACTTAGGTGTTGGCCGAATCACTTTGAGTAAGAAAGAAGGAAGAATTTTACAACATTTCAAGGTAGAATTAAGGCAAACATTAATCAAGGTAACTTGCAGTCCCAACTGCATGATAAGAATTCAAAGTTTTTTATGCTATATGATTGATGATGGATTTTTTAGAATTATTAGGTTTGTTCAATTGTTTTCATTAAATTGGATCCTATTAATCATATTAAAATTGATGGTTTATTTGATGTGATCGTAGTTTTAATTGAAGAATTATCATATTTAGAAGTTTAATTAAGGTTTAACCGAAAATCGAAGTTCATGGTTATGAGCTATAAGATTCTACCAAGTGCAAAGTTTGGGAAAATTGGTTTAGTTTCATGTAATTATGTTGTTTTAATATTTGTGAGGTTGAATAAACTTGATTACATGTGTTTAATTAGAATTTTGTCCTTGAATTATGTTGGTTGGGTAATTTGGCCAAGAACTAAATTTAGTGTTAATTATATTAGTCTACGTAATTATGTTGATTTAGTATTTATATGATAATTTTGATAGGAATATATGTGCTTAAATGAAAAATTGACCTCGATTATGTGGATTACATGTTTCGACCAAATCTATGTTTGAGGAAGAATGAATTATTTTCATATAATTGTAATGAAATCATGTTTATTGAATTGTGTAAATATCAATTAAAGTGTTTAAATGTGTAATTTGGAGGATTAGATGTTAGGCACACCAAGTGAGGTGATTTGGTCATGATCAATCTTGGTGTGTTAGTTAATGAATTTTTAGATTACATAGTTAACTTGAGTTAATTGGTATGTGTTTTAATTTTTTATTGGTTCATATGAATGTCTAATAATGTGTGATGTATTTTGGTCATAGTGTGAAATTTGGATTGCTTGAGTTATTTGATGCCAAATGATTCGACCAAACTCTAGTTTTCATGATGATTGAATTATGATTGTATAATTATTAATTACATGTGAATGCAATTGCTTAATTAGTGCATATCCAAGCTTAAATGTTCATGAAGAAATTGAGATAATGCATTTCATTGCATATATATTCATGCCATAATTAGGAAAAGAATTTTTTTTAATGATTTTTAATGAAAGGAATAGAAATGACATGATTTTTAAAAGGAAATGGCTAGACACAATCAAAAGACTTATAAGTGGAATGATCAACTTCTTATGACGAAAAAGAAAAGAAAAAGGAAAAGAAAAAAGGTAATGTGTATACTGCTTTTGTGTCTTTCACAATTACATGTTTTAAAAGATCGAATATAAACACATTTAGCGAGGTGCATCCAAAGAGAAAAATGAATTTCAAAAGTATAAAAGGAAATGTTTTAATATGTATCATGTGCATATCATGTATGAACTTACACTTGCTAAGCATAACTTACCTTTTCTTCTTGTGGTGTGCGTGAGAGAAAAGATAAATAATGGTATGTTTCAAGGTCGTTGTTGAACAAAGCTTGATTTGCCAATGTGTGTACTTGAAACGTAGGTATTAGTTAGAAGACCTAAACTTTTCTTTTATTTCATTTTTTGACACTATTATGTGTTTTATGACTAGTTCTTATGATATGTAAATTAATAGTATTGGTGGGATAACTTTAATGATTAAATAAATAATCGTATTTAGTAGTAGTTAAATTAGTCTTATGGTTTAAATTATAAGGTGAAGAGAACATTGTTGGTGAGGGTTCAATGGGTTTATGGCAAGCTGTTAGGCCCTTAATGAATGAGGGGTGTGGTTGGTTGGAGAGGAGGATGGTAACCGAAAGTAGTGGACGTGGTTGTGATCGGTGATTTGTGAGAGGATGAAAATTGGTTCTCTTGTTTTTTAGGATTTTTGGTTGCTCTTCCATGTTGCTTAGGGCCAACTCCCATTGAATTGTAAGGAGAAAAAGTGAGTTTTCATAAGTAGGATTTGGAATGGACAACCAAATTTTATTTGGACCTTTATTTCAAGTGCCTTTTTAATTTTAATTCAATACCCTTTTATATATATTTTTTTAATTATACACCTAATTGATTTTTTTTTTTATCAATTTTCTTTTATTTCTTTCAATCTAATCCAAGTTAACCTCGGTTTCTACTCTTTTTCTTTTAAGATATTTAATTACATACCTAATTGATTAACATCACCCATCTTTCTTCAATTAAACTCCGAATTGATTAATTTCATATATATTTCTTCAATTGCTCGCACAATTGATTAATTTCACCTTTTTTTTTTTTTGTCTTTCTTCTTTATTTCTTTTTCATTTTTAATTTATTTGTTCTAATTTTATTAACAATAAGGGATAAGCCTAAGGAGTTTAAATCCAAAAATTATATATGTATAAATCTAACGACTAATGCAACATGTAATTTTTTGAATTTTCAAAATTTTTGTATAAAATAAAAATTTATGTAGAGTCAAAAATATGTTATGACAAAAAAAAAAAAGCATCTAACATGATAATGCATAAAAATCAGACACAATACTAACTTCATCCTCACGCTTAGTCAATAAATAATAATAATAATAATAATAATTCTACCATACATCATTTTGCTATTTATGCTCGATGTGGTAGGAGTCCCAAAACCAAACATTTATCATCTTAACTTTAGACTATGACATTGATATACTAACATAAGAAAAATTTAAAAATTTAAAAATACTATAAGTAGATAATGTAATCCTTTATATTAAAAAAAGTCAAGCAAAAATGATAAATAAGCAACAATTATGAGATTGATGGATGTTGACACATGGATAAGGATGAAAAAAAGGAACAAAAAAAAAAAAATTTGTATACAATGATTATGCTAAAATCATATTATGCTATAAACTAAAGAAAAACGATTTGTCATTGTAGCAATGAACGAGTGATTAACACTCGTCGCTAATGTACTTTAGTTTTTTTTTTGGCCGATGCTAGAGCCTTTTTTTTTTTTCGTTTATTGTTCATTTGAATAGTAAACAACTCCCCCCTTTCTTTTTTTTTCTTTCTAAACATTGAACAGTTTTTTTTTTTTTTTTTTTTTAATTTTCATCCATTTACTATTCACATGAACAAGTGAACGGTTGGCCCCCTTTTTTTTCTTCCTAAACATTGAATTTTTTTTTAATTTTTAATTTTTAATAATGTTAGGTGTTAAAATTTTAAAGGAATCAACAATTAATTGGGTGTTAAAATTTTTAAAAAAATCAATAATTTATTTTCTTTATTATTTATTTCTAAAATTTAAAATATCTATTTTTTCTTTTGGTATGGCCATTCTTTTATTTTTGTTGCTGAAAAGTGAATGGGTTTTTTTTTTTTTAATTTTTTTCTGAATAATTTTGGGTGTTAAAATTTTAAAGGAACCAACAATTAATTAGTTGCTAAAAGTTTAAAGGAACCAACAATTTATTTCCTTTATTATTTATTTCTAAAGTTTAAAATATCTAATTTGAAAAAAATAATGTTTTTTTTTCAAAAAATAATTATGTCTATAAGCACATGCATATTATATAAAATATTACTATCACATAACATAATTTATTAATTAACAATTACATAAGATGTATTTCTCAAAAAAAAAAAAAAACATATATTATAATAAAGAATTTTATTGCTCATAGTTTGTTATTTATTGCTATTTTCATTGATTTTTCATTTCTTTTAAATTTTCATCTAATTAATTTAAAATTATATTTACTCGTAGTTATGATTTATTTTAATATTATTCATCCAATTAATAAAATTTAAATTCATATTTTTTCAACATGAAATAAAAAAAATATTTGTTCAATTCTATGTAAGCTTTTAGTAATTGTTATTTTTGTTTTTTTGACACAATCTTATAAACATACTAAAGCTTTTTTTTAAAAAAAAATTATTTAATTTCCTTTTTGAGTTAAAAATCCATGGATTAACAAGAATAAACCTTTTTGTAAAGAAAAAAATGAAAAACACAAATAAGAAATAGTTAAATACAAAATTTTTGATTAAAAAATTATACATATATATATGTCTTTGATTTCATATATTGTTATAGATTCACACCATAAAATAAATTATTAAATTGAAATATTTTTTTTAAATGATTTTGTATATTTTACACTCGCGGGTCAAAAATCTATTCACAACTACATGAAAATATAATAGGGTAGAGGTGATTTGTTAATATAATTATGTGTTAGGCATCTAAATTGATCCCTTTCTTGTTGAAGCTATTTATTACACTGGGATAACTTTTCTACCACCATCCCTAATTGATATCAAAATCTACTATTGTAGCTCAAAATGTGAAACTTTGACCCTATCATGAGTTAAAAAAAAAAAAAAAGAAGATGAAGGAAGGTGGATAAGGAAGTAATGGTTGTGTGAGGTATGAAAATGTAATGGAAAAAATATTAAAAAGGTCAGTAATTTTTTTAATGGCGTGTTCTTTGAGTTTTATTCATGTGATGCTGGTTGTTTGGCAAAAAGCGCTGATAATATCGATAAAAAAATGTAAAAAAACATCTAGCCACAAGGTGTCCTTTGATATTTTTTTACACTGCCCAATGGCTACCATGTAAAAGGTAAGTAAGAAAATTGATAGAACTACGGATACATTTGTTGCCAAGCATTGGATTTTTAAAGCGTAGAAGGTCTAATATATTTTTTTAAGATATCGTGTCTAAAGGGTGTAATTGTGAAGGCATTGGTATGAATAGGACTTGAAACCTTTTAAAAATACGATATATAAGTCATCACTTCTATATACACAACACATATATCTTATTAATTACAAACAAAATACTAACCTAGTGATCATAGGGATTCATGCAAGGCAATTCTCTGATGTTCTCTCTCTTTTGTTGTTCGATAGTGGATCCAACTCAAACAGACATGGCAGCTGTTGTACTTCAGATGGCAAGGAGGCAAAGCTGCAGAAATCATGATTTAAAAAGGTTATATTCAAAAGTAATAACTTCAAATTGAATAGGTCTCTATGAGGGTAGAATCACCAACAAATATTTGTAAGAGAGTATTTATGACATGTCTAGGTTGAAATATCATAAAGACAAATTTATCATGTTTAGAACAGGTTTTCCTACAATATTGTCGGCATAAAAATATTTAAAAAAAAAAAAAAAGGATGCTAGGTTATCTGTAGCATGAAAGCTTCTCTTGGTATACCATAAGGATTTAAAAAAATTGATTACCTAGGAATTCACCCACTCTAAAACCTGTAAAGACAGCAATAACAGGTGGGCAGTGCGGTGACTGACGCCTTATCAAATCATTTTGCAAGGTCAGCCTAAAGACTGATGTGTATACCCTCATTCCTTTGCGGGTAGAGAAAACAGTATCTGTGAGTAAATTCAATTAAGCGTGAAGGAAATTTTTAGCAAAGAAGTACTTGATGTTTTTAATTTTGATCTCTCTCTTGTATTCAAGGCACTAACCGTAGACAATCACTGTTCGGAGAGGTTGAATGACTTTAATTCGACCCATCACATCTTTTTTTTATATGCAAACAAAAGGAAGAATGAGTGGTAAAATAAGCAAGTTATTTAATGAATAATAAAATTTGAGAGGAAATATGCTCTCAGAACACCTTGTTTCAAATCAATAACAACCTCGTTTTCAACAACAGCATTGCTGAGTTTGCTCTTGAATGTGTAGAAATTCTTCACCTCATAAAATCCACACTTTTTTTTTTATTTCAATTGAAAAATAGATAATGTCTTTGGCTCTTCCCAATGCTTGAATTAACCCCTCTATAAAGCAATCAAAATAACAATGATTGGAAAACAATATACAAAACCTATAGGAGTATGTAGTCAATAAAAGACGATAGAATGTTGCAAAAACAGATTCAGATCTGAATTTTTTAGAAAGACATTTGTAACACCCTCAATCTAAGACCTAAATAGATTGAGAGTATTACTCGCTATTGACTTATATTCGAAGTGCAATAAATGCAAACCAACAAGGCATTGTGTCCTTCCTATGGCATTACTAGGTATGGGTTATACTGCGGAAACCTTCTAAATAACCAATAGGTCCTAAATTTAAGTCCAAAATGCATTGCTAAATTTTTTTATTTTAATATTTTATTTAAATAGTTTGGATTGAACTGAATTGATATGTGTATGTTGGTTTTGCCAAATTCTTTTTCTACAAGCTTGTATGAATTTATTAAACTTATTTAGTCGGCACTCGTTATTCGATGATTTAATTATTTATTACTACCTTTTTCTTATTATTTTCATGGTCACTTAATTGTTTAGTTTATTATCAATATTGACATGCAAATAAATAATTAAAAGAAACTACTACTACTACTACTACTACGCATCACTACACTATTAAATTATTATCATCATGTCTAAAATTTGGTTGATGTACAACCTATCCATATTTTACCACATATTACAAAAATGGTTTATTTATTTACAAGCTATTTTTCATCATTAACTAATAAATTTACTTGTTCATAACTTTCACTATCATATAGAATAGAGAAGCTATGCCCGAGTACACATGCAAAAGTACTAAGCACTAGTAGGAGAATAGTGTGGAGTAAGTCCAATTTACACTTGCAAGTGATAGGAGCAATCCTTTAGTAACCGAGATCAAACAAGGACATCACCATTAGTCTTTACCTTTGGTTCCTATATCATAATAACTTGATGAGCGATTGCTTAGTAAGTTAATCATGCATGCTATGCATGTATGCAAGTGTAATGCACATAAAAAAAAATAATTTATATTCGTTTTGCAATCTTTGTTCCATACCACGAAATCCTTTTTCATGATCATTCTAAAAAATCTTTTTTATATTTGGACATGCCCTATTAAGTATCCGAAGGTACACATCCGTACCTACCCGACCATCTATAAAGTGTCTAAATATATACGTCCGCATATGGCCGATGTTAAGCATCTAAAAGGACAAGTCCGTACTAGCTTGGACTTGTAGAGTATCTAAAAGTACATGTTTTAGTGTAGGTGCTCAAGATCTAACCTTGTTTGGATGAGTTTGACTAATTATATTATTGCATCATTTATATTTTTTTATAATAAAAGAAATCTATCTATTAATTCTTGTCATTTATATTTATTCATTGATTAGAATTAGATAGAAGTCCATACGATATGCACTTATATTAATGATTGATCGAAAGACGTGAGACAAACACTAAAGCACATAAATGATATCGTTAAATGTCCCAACTCGTAGCATGGTCAAGAATGGATATTGACCATATGCGAGTTAGACTTGTAAGTGTTATGCTCATGCTATATGATAGTATAAGAGATCTCACACCTATAGGTATAATTATACCAAAACAAGCACTTAGGTTATTTATATTAGAGAACATATCACTAGACTTGACTCACCATGAAGACCCATTTGGTTTAATCTATATGAATCTCATACGGGGTAGGTACAACTGGTTTCATGGTCATCTCATTGAAGAATTTATATGCTTTGACACTCATTTCAATGGACCCGAGTAAAGGGTTGTACGTAGGTGATTTGCTTGGATACACTAGGAATCCAATGGAGGTATGTGAATAACTAAGATAGGACATGTCATTTTTTTTACGCTAAAAGAGTTATCATATTGTACTTCGATAAATGTCTATTTAAGTAATCTATTACCACGGTAAGATTACACCAACGGAGCGTAGTTGGTTTGCTCTAAAACCTAAGACATTTAGGAATCAAGAAAACTTGTGTGATCATAATCGAATAAGACTAATAACCAAGTTCGAGATCACACTATAATAAGTTGACATAAGGATTGAATTGTATAGTAACCATGCTCTTGAAAAGTAATTACGGATTAATTAATCCTTCTAGAGAATTGAGTAGTCATGATGCCTTGTTAAAGGTCAATCTTGACTTATGTATCAAGAAAAAAAGAGGTGTCTTTTATTTTTGATAAATTGCCAACATATTTAGGAGCCTCTTTAGTCACATGCATAATTTTAAGCATTCACATGATTAAAGAGAAGCAAAGATGTTGAAATTTTTTTCCAATTTTGAAAGTTTCGAAAATGAAAAGTTTCCTAAAATGAAACGTTTTCTAAAATAGAAGTTTCCTAAAATGGAAAGTTTAATATTTTAGAAATCAGTTTCCTAATTTGGAAGTTAGTTCAAAATTTGGAATGAATAATATAAAATGGAAATTAGTTTCCTAACTTAGGTTTAAGGGTAATTTGAAAAATTGATTCTTAATGTGGACCTCCTAAAATTATCTAACTTAATTTATTTGGATAGTCCAAGTTAATTAATAAATTTAATTAAAAGCTTAAAAGATATTTTGGTGGGAGGATAAACATGAACCTTATTGGATAAAGATGAATGTTTTAAAGATAAAGATCAAAAGCCCACATGCAAAATAACTCCTAATCCTTAGAGGATTAGGAAGCAACAACTTAGAATCCTTTAGAGACTTATTGCCACCCATCCTTCTCCTTGAAGGACAAGGAAGCCTCTCCCCTATGTATATGGAAGAGAGGTGCGACAAACACAAGGCTTTTACAAGAAGCTTTTTGGAAGACAGAAAATTCAGCATAATAAGAAAAAATAGCTAAAGCACATGGCTTATTAAGAAAAATAAAGAGAAAATTGTTTTTTCCCTAACCCTAGCACACCACCTTCTTCTCTCTCTCTCTCTCTCTCTCTCTCTAGGTTGTCACAAAATTACATGATTGGATTTCTATAAAAAACACTAAATAAGTTAAAAAAAATTAAACCTAACACTCTATTAATTTTGAGTGCTTGGATCGTGTGGATTATTGATAGAGGTTAGACATTTGGATGACTCTTTTCTATAAAGGTTTGAATCTATGCCATAAGAAAAAATTCTCTATTCATTGCTTTAATTCATGAATATATGGTTAGTTGATTCAACGACATGATCTTAGGCCTTTTAGATGGAGGAAATTTTTTTTATTTCGTACCTTTATAGGATGCATGATCCTTCAATTGGTATCGAGCCTTCATTGAATATTTGATTGTATGTTTTTTTAATCATGATTAACCGCATGAATTAGCTATGCCTGATTATAAATCATGTGTTTTGGCATTTTATGTGACTTTAAAAACCGAGTAGGGGTGCGGGAGGTTGATGTTGATGCCCGTGTGCACGAACACCCTTGGCTAGTCCTGCACTTGGGCATGTGATAGGCCAAGCCTATACGCGAGGTGCACAAGCTAGGTGCTCGCACATTAGGCCGTAGGCCAAGCATGTGCATGAGGCCATGGGCCAGGTGCTCACATGCTAGGTCGTTGGCCATTAGTGGGGGTGTATGAGCGTGCCAAGACGAAGGCTTAGGCATCGAGGCTTATGGGCCCTCGAGGCCTAAAAATCCCATTGGCCCAAAGTATGCCCAAGGCCCGAATAGTTCTAAATTGAAATTTAATTTTTTTTGATAAATTTATAAAAATAACCAAAATATAGATTTATGATCTTGACTTGAATAATATGTCTTGTATTAATGTGATCGAAGCATGGGTGAAAGGTACGGATGAGTTGACCTAGTTTATAAGAATAGTGCTTGTAATTTTTTTTGGGATAAATAAGGCTCGCATATCTTGCCTTCTCTATTACTCTATTGTATTTCTCTTCTCATCTTACTCCTCTTGAATGTAACTTGAGGTTTTGTATTCATATAAATATAAAAGTAGAAGATACGAAGTAGAATAGATGCAAGGAGAAGAAGCTAAGAAGTGAAGATAAATTCCAAAAAATTTGTAATAATTTTTCACCTAGGTATTTGACCAACTAGTCTCCTTATGGCTCGAGGAGGTTACAATTAGAGATTCATTACCATTCATTAGTCGTTGTATCATACATGAGATGCATGAATTTTATACTATACGATTATTGCTAGCATGCATGTTAGGACTAATGAGATTATTGACTAGTATGAATGCTAGGATGCGACGTACCAAATTGAAATTCTTCAAATTAAATATTTTGTTAAATGTCTTTCAACGTTGTGAGGATGGAACTCTCTTGGTCGTTTTTGACTTGTTGAGATAAGTCAAGGTCACTTCTTCCTCGAGGAAAATAAATCATGGGCCATGTGATGTCTTTGAACGTTAGGTCTAACTTAAAATGACTTGTTGGGTTTGTTAAGATAACTCAAGGTCTAGTAAAATTATTGAAAAAAAATTGGTTTTTACATAAGATGTGATATGACAAGGAGTTGTCATGCCAATGAGATTAGGAATTATGAAGGATGCAATTGGCAAGGAGTTACTTACCTAATCCTTCATGTATGACTTGTTAAGATAATTCAAGGTTAATGCATGTTAGAGGATGGGATCCTAACCCTCTAAGGAAGACGAATAAAAAAGTCTTCTCGAGTCTTATACTTGAAAGTTATAGAACTTGAAGAAAATAGTGTGAGTGAACATAGATTTTACTTCTTTAATTTATACTTTTGTTTTACTTTATGCAATTTAATTAACCAAACCATATGTTTTTCTATTATGTCGGATTGCACGACATAACTAACAATACATTGATACGATTGATAATTGATGAAAGTAATGCCTTCAATGGCATAAACTTTCTCGACTTGGAAAATGAATTTACGGATAGTCTTGCAATATGAAAAAATTCTCTATACGGTAGATAAGCCTCTCCCAACTAAGCCTCCTTAAGATCAAGTCGAAGCTCACACAACTTGGATCAAACTTAGAGATAATGCGATCACTCGCTTAAAGCATCATACTTGCTGCTATGATGTTAGAGCTTAGGCACTAACATAAACGCATATAAGCCTTTGAGATCATAGTAAAGCTTAAAAGCTTATTTAAAGATAATACTAGATATGAGCACTATGAGATATCGGGAAAGCTCTTAGAACTAGAATGGATGAGAGATCCAATGTTGAAAAGCACATCACTAAAATGATAGGCTATATCAACAAGCTAGCCAAGCTTGAAGTTGAAATGGATGCCAAATTATCGATTGATCTAGTATTGCAACCAGTTGCCAAATAGCTTTAGACAGTTCATCATGAACTTTAATATGATGTACATGCAAAAGACTCTTGGAGAGTTATTATTCATGCTTAGGGAAGTTTAGCCTGAAATTAACAAAAAGAATAAAAGTTCTATACTTCTTGTTAATAAGGAAAAAGGCATGGTAAAGGGCAAGAAAAAGCCTAATAAGAAGAAGTCTTCAACTACACCTACTAAAAGGGTGAAAAAGGCCGATGGTCAGAATAACCCAAAGAATGTAGTTTGCTTTTATTGAAATAAGAAAGGGCATTGGTAGCGCAATCGCAAGGAGTACCTAGAAGAGGTGAAGAATAAGAGTTTTACAACCATGTCGAGTTTTTATGTTATTAAAACTTATTTTCTTATTTCTAATTTCACCCATAAGTATATGATACTAAATATGGTGTTCATATTTTTGAAATATGTAAGAGCTTAGAAAATGAAGGAAGATAGCTTCAAGGAGATGACCTATACGATAACAAATGGATCAAGAGTTGGACCATTAATTATAGGTATTTATGAGCTAGAACTACCATTTGGGCATGTTTTAAGACTCAATTATTATTATTTCATTAGACTAATGATATTATGTCCATTTCTTATTATGAATAAGTTTTTCATTTTAAGAATAATGGTTATTTTTTAAAATGAGTTTTTATATTGAAATATCTTGATAATAATTATATGTTTTGAATATAACTCCTATGTATACAATATAGGTGCTTAGAAGACTCAAATGATCTAAACAACATACACTTGTGGCATCATCAACTTAGCTATATAAACAAGAATCTAATATCCAATCTACTTGTAAAAGGATATCTAGAATCATTTGATGATGTGTAAAGAAACTTATTTACTTGGCAAAGAGTCATAAATCCCCTTTTAGTGAAAAAGGAAGAAAATGCTACTAGTTAGTTTGACCTTACACATAGAGATGTATTTAGACCTATGTTTGCCCATACAAGAGGAGGACATGATTACTTCATAATCTTTAGTATTAATAGATCATGTTTTGGTTATAAGAGATAAATCTAAAGCATTTAAAAAGTTCAAAGAATTTAGATTTAAAGTCAAGAAATAAACTAGTAAAAGTATTAAGGCATTTCAATGAGATCGAGGTGATGGATACTTAAGTAATGAATTTTAGATCATTTAAAAGAGAATGAGATTCTCCATGGACATCACATGTTAGACATAGTTTGGTCCATAATAAGTCAAATTAATACAGCCACATTATTTTGAGATAATCACTCCTTACTATAACCTTTATTATGAATAGGGTTCCAATTAAGTATATTCATTAGACTACTTATGAGATATGAAAAGAAAAGAAAATTAATTTATCTTTCCTTAATGATTTGAGGCTATAAAACATGTGTCAAATGATTTGATAAAGAAAAGTAAAGCTCAAATCAACAAAGTGTAAATACGTGAGATATTTAAAAGAAATAAATAGATATTGTTTTCTTAATACTAGAATAAAGTGTTGTTCATAACTAGGCATCCTATTTTCCTTAGGAAGGAATATATGGATGCTAGAAACGATAAGAGAAAATTAAAACTCAACGAGATTAGAGTATATTCATAAATTAACACTCCATTAATGGAACCCTAAGTTGATAGATTAACTACCCATAAACAAAACATAAGAACTTCATCGATCTAAAAGGAATTCGTCGAAAGGACAAAAGGATATGATCTTCTTTTCGTCACATACGGTGATGTGTGTCCTAAAAAGGATGACAAAGTTGATGCTTATGAAAAAACGGTGTTAGATATTGACTCTTAGAAACTAAAAGGATTTGTAAATGACACACCTTGATGGTTCTAAAGATTGTGTAAATAAGATTTACAAAATACAAACGTCCATTTATGGACTTAAATATGCCTCTAGGAATTAGGGTCGATGTTTTAGTGAAACAATCTAAGAGTTTGATTTTTTCATAAAAACAAAGATGAATCCTATGTTTATAAGAGGTTAATGGGAGCCTGCTAATAATGACTATTTTCTACATAAAAATTAAACAAACCACTTCTTAGCTTTAAACATTATCATGCTACAAGCCATAATAGATTGAGATATCTAAAATAATTTTTCCCAAGTATGATATGGAAGGCGACCTACATTCTAAGAGTCGAGATTTATAGATATAGATCACTTAGAATGTGAGGGGTCTCCTAAGGCAAATACATTGACATGATATTAAAAGGTTTAGTATGAAAAAATCAAAGAAAGATTTCTTCCAATATCGCAAAGCTTGATGGCCAATTATAAAGGATCCATGGTGAAAGCTAAGGAACCAAGGTCTCATCGATGGTCCAAGCGTGTACTACATTGCTACCACTTGATTATAAAGATAAATAGTCATGGTGATATAAGGATAGAAACAATCCTCACTAACGATAACATAGCTGATCATTTGACTAAGCCTTTGGCTCAACTATAACATAAGACCTTTACTTGAGTGTAGGGCTTAAGAAACATGGCTAGTTGGCTCTAGTGCAAGTGGGAGATTGTTAATGTTGGTGCCCAAGATTCAATCTTGTTTAGATGCATTTGACTTGTTATATTATTTATAATAAAAGAAGTCTTTCTATTAATTCTTGTTATTTACATTTATTCATTGATTAAAATTAGATAAAAGTACATAAAATATGCATTTATACTAAAGATTGATTGAAAGATGGGAGGCAAACACTAATGCTCATAAATGATATTGTTAAATGTCCCAAGTCGTAGCATGGTCAAGCATGGACATTGATTATAAATGGTTAAACTTGTGAGTGTTATGCTTATGCTATATGATAGTAGTATAAGATCTCACACCTATTGACATGATGTTGCCAAAGCAAATACTTAGGTAATTTACGTTAAAGAATATATCACCTGGACTTGACTCACCATGAGAACCCATTTGGCTTAGTCTATAGGAATCTCATTTGAATGGGTACAACTAGTCCTTAGACTTGAGGTCATCACGGTTATCTCATTGAAGGATTTATATACTTTGACACTCATTTCGATGGACCTAATAAAGGGTTGCACATGAGCGATTTGTTAGGTACGCTAGAAATCTAATGGAGGTAAGTGAATGACTATGATAGGACATGTCATTTCTTTTATGCTAAAGGAGTTGTCACATTGCACTTCAATTAATGTCTACTAAAAAAATCTATGGCCATAGTAGGAGTACACCTATAGAGCTTAGTTGGTTTACTCTAAAAGCTAAGACATTTAGGAATGAAAAAAACTTATGTGATCGTGATCGAACATAACTAATAACCAAATTCGAGATCACATTGTAATAAGTTGACATGAGGATTGAATTGTATGGTAACTATACTTGTGAAACGTAATTGCGAACTAATTAATCCTCCTAGAGAATTAGGTAGTCATGATGCCTTGGTAGAGGCCAATCTTGAGTTATGTATCAAGAGATGAAAGAGGTGTCTTTTATTTTTGATACGTTGCCAACATATCTAAGAGCCTATTGAGTCACATGCATAAGTTTAAGCTTTCACATGATTAAAGAGAAGCAAAGATGTTGGAAAAAGTTTCTAATTTTGAAAGTTTCCTATTTTGGAATTTTTTTTTGAAAATGAAAAGTTTACTATTTTAGAAATTAGTTTCCTAATTTGGAAGTTAGTTCCAAATTTGAGAAGAATAAGTTTAAATGGAAATTAATTTTCTAATTTAGGTTTAAGGATAATTTGAAAAATTATTTTCTAATGTGGGCATCCTAAAATTATCTAACTTAATTTATTTAGATAATCTAAATTAATTAATTAGGCCAAAATAGTTTTAGGCTAATAGGTTTAATTAAAAGCCTAAAAGATATTTCTATAGGAGGATAAACATGAATCTTATTGGATAAGGATGAATATTTTAAAGATAAAGATCAAAAGCCCATAAGTAGAATAACTCTTAATCCTTGGAGGATTAGGAAGCAACAACCTAGAGTCCGTTAAGGACTCATTGCTGCTCATCCATATCCTTGGAGGACAAAGAAGGCTCTCTCCTATATATATGGGAGAGGGGTGTGGAAAACACAAGGATTTTGTAAGAAGCTTTTTGGAAGAGAGAAAATTTGGCATAATAAGGAAAAATAGCTAAGGCACACACCTTGTTAAGAAAACTAAAGAGAAAATTGTTTTCTCCCTTACCCTAGCACACCACCTTCTCCTCTCTTTCTTTAGGTTGTCACAAAATCACCTTGATTGGATTTCGATAGAAACACTAAATAAGTCGAGAAAAATGAAGTTAGCACTCTACCAATTTTGAGTGCTTCTTTTGTGAGAGCTTGGATTGTGTGGATTATCAATAGAGGTTGGATACTTGGATAGCTCTTTTTTTGTAAAGTTTTAAATCTATGCTACAAGAGGTAATTATCTATTCATCGTTTGAATTCATAAATATATGGTTAGTTGATTCAGCGACATGATCTTGGGCCACTTTAGATGAAGAAAAATTATCTTTTCACAAGTCCGTACGTATCCACTCGACCTATGAAAACCATGAAATCAATGAACCATGAAATAAATGAACCATGAAAACCATAAAACGTTTCCCGTTTTCTTTGAAAAAACATGAAGGAATTCTTTTCATAACTTTAAATCTTTCTATGACTTGGCATGCACATGTATTTAGATGTAAATGCATAATCTTCATGAATCCATGTAATGCATGCCATGTGTGTTGTGCATTAATACCATGACATTATATACCTCAACATTAATAAATGCTCAACAAAATACATTACCTTTCTATTCATGACTAACCATTCAAAGAACATAATACAACCCCCGAACAATCGATATGGTGCACCATAAAATGTCATATTTCATAGCATTAATCAATTCTCAATACAATGCACCAAAGATCCATTCAAACCATAACTTCCATAAACATAAAAAATTATGCCACAAATATATAATTGCATACTTTAAACATATGCATTGCACTTAATTCACCATGAAACCACAAATTTTAACATTTACCCATTCAATCATCAAAACATACCAAAAACCTTAATTTACTCATTTAGATCGAATTTTCACCTAAGTTAAACTAGGTGAATTTTTTTTATTTTAATGCAATTTTTCATACTAAATCATCTAATTACACTATAATAACATATAATCAATCAATTAAATAATAAAAAAATAAAAACACTAAAAATCCTAATTTGCAATATTTGGGTTGAAACTTCTACCATGAAGTAGGCTAGGGATTTTTTTTTTATAATACCTATTTTCATGCTCAATTAACATTTTCTAACTTCAATTGCACCAATTTTACCTACTAATCCATTTTCTTCAATTTCATCTAACTAAGAACCGTAACCCCAATTCACTAGATTAATCTAATTAAATACAAATTAATTGGGAAAAACCAATAATTGACATTAATTAACATGCTTTTATGATGTAGGTGAGATTAACTTACCTCAAAAGCTCTAAATTATTCTTTATTAAGTTGGATTTCCTTAAAAATTTTCTTCCTCTTTTTCTCCTCCAAGTTTCGGCCAAGACCCACTTTTTCCTCCTTGGAAATTTCAATCTTTCACCTAAAATTCTAAGCTTAATGAAGTTTTTTAAGGTGATTTTAGGTGTTTAGGTGAAATTATATGGGATTTTCTATGAAAAATTTGCAAGAGTTTCCCTTAGTTTTTCCAATTTTCCAATATTTTTCTTTTTTCCTTTCTCGCCATGTTTCTAGGTAAGCTTGGTAGAATTTTTGCTTGTTTGCTTCATCTTGGCCTTTCATTCGGTTTAATCTCTACCCTTGATTTTACTTTTAATCCTAGCCTTCTTTTTTTCTTTAAATCTCATCCATCAATTTAACTTCATCTTAGCCTTCCATTTGTTTCATAAGTCAAAGTTTATTAATTATCCTCAATTATTAGGGGTTAGAGGTGGAAAGGATGGGAGAATAATCCCTTCAAAAAAATTTTATTTTAGTCCCTCAATTTCTTACTTTATCTAATTTTTACACCTCCTTAAGCTCTCCAAATATTTAATGAGCCAATTTGGGTCCTTTCATTAGCTCTTTTCTAACATCTTTTTACCTCCTCAAATCCATTTACAAATCTATTTGAAAGCCTAGAATTTTAATTTTATTCAATTAGATTCCTCATTACATGCAATTAGGTCCTTATGTATGCATAATTTATTCCACACTCTTTGAAAAATAATTTCTTTTCATAATAAATTCAAACACTTCATATAGTAATTTATTTATATTTTACATAATTTTTATACATATATTTAAGCACTCAAATTAATTATTTTGTATAATAATGCACTTATTAATATAAAAAAAAATTCATCGAGCACAAAAAAATTCACCCAAATGCACGGAATTTTCTAGCACCCTTCAAACAAGTATTCTAGGCATACAAGATAATTTTCACACACTTTTAATATATATATTAATTCATTTATTCTTAGGTTCGAGATATTACACCCTTTCCTTTTTATAAAAATCTCATCCTCGAAATTTCTAACTAAATTACTCAAGATATTTAACCTCTATTTTTGCTTCCCTTTCCCATGTCGCTTTATTGATAGTATGGTTCCTTCATAATACCTTTACTAGAGGAATTTTTTTATTTCGTAATCATTTGACCTCTCAATCCAATATTTGTATTGGTCTTTCTTCATAACTCATGTTGGGTGGAGGTCCGGTAGCTCATTACTCGAGCATATGGTTTGGGTTTTTGAGATACTTTCAAAGCGTGGACATATGAAATACATTGTGAATTAAAGATAGAGAAGGTGATCATGCTAGGTTGTATGCTTTGTCACCTATTCTCTCAAGTATTTCATACGGTCTAATATACCTCAAACTTAACTTTTCTTTTCTTTCATACCTCATCACATCTTTCATTAGAGCCACCTTTAAAAATACTTTATCATTGATCTCAAATTTCAATTCTTTCCTTCTTACATCCGCATAACTCTTCTATCGGTTTTGAGGTGTCTTCATTCTTTCTCTATATCAATGTACCACGTCGGCCGTTTGCTAGATTAACTTCAATCCTAGTAATTTCCTTTCACCCATATCATCTTAATGTATTGGTGATCAACACTTTCTTTTGTATAAAGCTTCATACGATGCCATATCGATACTTGCTTGATATTTGTTATTATTGGTGAATTCAACCAATGGTAAGTATCTTTCTCGACTTATAAACTAGTCTAGCACACAAGGTCGTAACATGTCTTCTAATATTTAGTTCACTCTTTCGGTTTGTCCATCACTTTACGGGTGATAGGCAATGCTAAAGCTTAATATAGTTCCTATCACTTCATGTAAAATTTTCCAAAATTATGGATCTTGATCCAATATGATTGATATTGGAATTCCATGTAATCTTATAATTTCCTTTAAATATAAGTCTATATATTGTTTTATGGAATATGCTTGACTTAATTGCTAAAAAGTTAGCTAACTTGATTAATTGATCCACAATGACCCATATACCATTAGCTCTATGTTCCGATCTAGGCAATCTAAGTATGAAATCCATCGATATGTGTTCTCATTTCCACTTAGGAAGGTCTAGGGGTCTTAACAATTCCGAGGGTCTTTGGTGTTTCATTTTAACCTATTGACATGCCAAACACCTCACTACAAACTTTGTGATATCGTATTTCATTTTCTTCCATCAATAGATCCTTTTGAGATCTTGGTACTTTTTGTACCACCGAGTCGTATGGTGTAGGGTGTGGCATGAGCTTTCTTCAAGATTTTCTCTTGAAGTTCTCTTACTTCAAGAACATATAACCTATCCTAATAACACCGGATACCTTCATTGTTGATGACAAAATGCATTGCCTTTCCTTTAGCTATCGTTTTCTAAATATTAAGTAATTTTACATCATTTAATTATCCTTCCTTAATGTTTTGCTTGATATCTGGTTATAGTCTTAGTACCTAGTCGATTTCCTCTACTTCTCCTATACATCACTTCCAATTGAAGTTTCTCTATGTCTCACACAAATTGCACTTGTAGAGCTACTACTCGACTTTCTATTTAAAGCATCAACCATGATATTCGCTTTAATAGGATGATAATGAAAAATGATGTCATGATCATTCAATACTTCAAGCTATCTTATTTGCCTCATATTTAATTCCTTTTAGGTAAAGATATACTTAAGGCTCTTGTGATTAGTGTAGGTATTACATCGAATAATGTATAAGAAATGACTCTAAATTTTTAAGGTAAAGATAACCGTAGCCTATTCTAAGCCATTAGTGGGGTAATTATTTTCGGTCTTTTAACTATCGAAATGCTTATGTAATCACATTTTTATCTTACATCAAAACCGTCCTAAAATCCAATCCAAAAGGCAACGAGTATAGATTATGAAGTCCTTATTATCTTTTGAAAGAGCTAATATGGGTGGTTATAGTTAACTTGAACTTTAGCTCTTGGAAGCTTCTTTCACATTTGTCATCCCACTCAAACTTAGTATTTTTCCTTGTCGAGTTGAGTAAGAGGTGCGACTATGTTAGAAAATCCTTCTATGAATTTTTGATATTAGCCTGCCATTCCTAGAAAACTTCTTACTTTTGACATATTCCTTGGCTATTTCCATTCTTACACTACTTACGACTTACTTAGGATCTACTATAATCCCATCCTTTGATATAACATGTCCAAGGAACCCCACTTGTTTGAGCCAAAATACACGTATTTTAAGTTTAACATACGATTTGTGCTTTCGTAATGTTTGTACTTGCTTTCCTTAAATGTTATACATGCTTGTCATGAATCCTTGAATATATCGGGATATCATTAATGAACATAATTATAAACTTATCTAAGTATTCATGAAACACCTTATTCATCAAATCCCCGAATACTATCAACACATTAGTTAACACGAACGACATCACTAGGAATTTGTAATGCCCATATCAACTTTTAAAGGCTATTTTCCTTACATCATCCTCCTTAATTCTTAACAGGTGATATCTTAAATTAATCTTAGAGAACATCGAACTCCCTCCGAATTGATCAAACAAATCATCATTCTCTCGAAAACGAATACTTGTTATTAATGATCACTTAATTTAAGTCTCAATAATCTATGCATAATCATAGTGACATGTCCTTTTTCTTTAAGAATAATACTAGTGCTCCCCATGGTGAATAGCTAGGTCAAAAGCGACCTTTGTCCAGCGAGATGATGTATCTATATGTTAAGTTCCTTTAATTCTATTGGGGTCTTTCGGTATGGTACCTTGGAAATAGGCATTGTTCTCGATTCGACTTGATCTAAAAATCAATCTCCCTCTTCGGAGGTAATCTCGATAAATTTTCAAGAAAAACATCCGAGGATTTCTTAATTACTTCAATTTCTTCTAATTTTAGGCTCCTTCCATTTTAGGATCAAACATATTTACTAGGTATCCCATGCATCCACTTTTGATCATCTTCCAAGTCGTCTTTCGTTGAAACCATGGTCACCGAGTGTTGCCTTAGTTTTAGCTTACAACTCGAAGGGTTGCTCTCCCGGTGGATGAAATACAACTTTCTTAACCAAACAATCAATCAATGCTCATTTCTTAGACAAATAATCCATGCCCAAGATAATGTTGAAGTTTTGAATACTTAAGTTTATAAGATCAACATATAAAATGTGATTTCCAATTTGTATTTCACATTTCTTAACTATGGCATTAGATTTTAGTGACTCTCTAAATAGGAGCATCACTTCATAAATAATATCTAATACTTCAAGTGTCATGCCTACTCATCTTAATAATGCTCGAGCAATAAATGAATGTGTGACACCCAAATCTACTAACGTATATGAAGTATAGTTAGAGATTAGGATGTTGCCATATATGACATTAGCATGTTCCTTACTTGTCTTCTCCTACGTCATGGTATACACGAGTCTAAGAACTCGTTGTCCTTCGGTTGGTTTCTTTTTCGGATAATCGGTAGCTAAGTGTCCCGCTTCTTGATAGAAATAACACACATCCGTACCAATCGGGCACTCTTTGGTATGTTGATGGACACATTTTGGACAATTTGGTACACTTCGTTCTCCTACCGTCGGTGGCCTTGCTTGATTCTTCCCTTTCTTATTATCTTTCTATTAGGTTGACGTCCAAACTTATTCAGGATACCCACATATTTAATTTTTGGCATATGCATCTATTCCTTTCGATCTATTTCGATTCTAAATGCTTTATTCACCATATCTTTATAAGTATCCACTAACATCTAGACAAAGCTCCTAATCTCTACCTTCAAACTATGGAGATTGTGCTCCTTTTTCCATTTCTCTTTTTTAACGATAAATGTAGTATATCAACAACCATGGCCAAACTTACGAGCATACTCTGTTTCCAACATGTCCCCTTGGACTAGTTGTAAAAACTCTTGAATTTTTCTAGACCTCGGTGTGTCCGAAAAATACTTCTCGTTGAATATTTTTTTAAATCGATTCCATGTAAGTCATGTCACATCGAGAGAAGCTTTTATTGACTCCCACTAGTTTCGAGCATCATCGACCAACATAAAGGTCACACACACTATTCGATCTACATCGCTCATAGCTAAATGATTGATGATAACTTCCATGGATTCAATCCATTCTTCTACGATGGTGGGATTTTGGCCACCATAAATTTCTTTGGGTTAAACCTTCGAAAATGCTCCACCACTTCAACTAGTTGTGGTGGTCATGCTTCAATTGATCAACGTAGATTCATTTCTATGATCTTTTGTAACTCGTTCCTTATGTCTTTTCAATTTCTGCTCCATCAATTCTTCCTATTTCCTAAACGACTCCATTAGTTCCCCTTCTCGTTCGCGAGTCACTCGGCTCAAACCCGTACCATTACTAACATTATCATTACTAACCCTCTTCGATGGCATCCTTTTCCTTTCTAATTCATGTGTATACACAATGCAAATCATATTATTTAATTAATTTCTTAAACATTCACGTCATTCATATCATTCATAATCAATATTTATAGCAAATTCACGAGATAGCATTTAAGGCATGTAGCATACAAGCAAGGATCATGGATCATATAGAGATGTGAAATAAAATAAAAATTTTCCTCCATCTAAAGAGCCTAATTCATGATGTTGAATCAACTAACCATATATTCATGAATTAAAAAATTAAATAAAGAATTACTTCTTGTAGTATAGATTTAAACCCTTACGAAAAGGAGCGAGTCTAAGTGTTCGGTCTCTATTGATAATCCACACGAGTCCAAGCACCACACAAAAAGCACTCAAAATTGATAAAGTGCTAGCTCAACCTTTTCCGACTTTGTTTAGTTTTTTTCTTTAGAAATCAAAGTAGGGCAATTTTGCGATAACTTAAAGAGAGAAAATGAAATTGGGTTATGCTAGGGTTTTGGGAGAAAACTATTTTCTCTTTTATTTTTGCTCAATGTCGTGTGCCCTATTTTTCTTTTATGGTCGTGTGTCTCTCTCTCTCTTAGATTATTTTTTTTCACATGTTTTTGATGTACCTCTCTCCCATATATGTGAGAGAGGCTTCTTTGTCCTCCAAGGATAAGGAAGAGATGGCAATGAGTCCTTAAAAGACTATAGGTTGTTGTTTTCTAATCCTCCATGGATTTTTATTTTTTTATCTACACCATCCGCCTCGATATAAACATCTATAGGCTCTTCTTCATATCTAATATCTAATATATTCATAAACATCATACCATCATCTATAATTAAACCTCCCTCACTTAAATTTAAATCAGGTTATTTAAACACCATAAATTAGTTGTCTTATACCCAAATTCAACAACATCATATAGGTATTTCAAATTCATAAAATTAGGGTCTTTTTACCATTCGATTGATATAACCCTAACCTCTTCAACATAAGAATGAGACTCGGGTTATTGAAAACTCCACGAATATGAAAATTAATTTTGAAATGCTTTGCCATCCTAATGATAGTAAGTGTTTTAACAAAAGGAATTTTTGAGGGATTTCTTGAAGATTTGTCTTTTGGGGTTTGAAGGAAAAAAAGGGTTTGAGATTTTGAATTTAGGGGATTAGGGTTTTTAAGGAATTAGCTTAAAGATTCATCTCTTAGGGTTTGAAATTTTGAATTTAGGGAATTAAGGATCAAAAGGGGTTTGGGATTTTGAATTTAGAGGATTAGGGTTTTAGGGGATTTGCTTGAAGGTTTGTCTCTTAAGTGTTTAAGATATAACTCTAACATAATAAATGAGACTTAGGTTGTTGAAAACTCCAATAACATGAAAATTAATTTTAAAATGCTTTGCCATCATAATGATAGTAAGTGTTTTGACATAAAGGATTTTTGAGGGATTTGCTTAAAGGTTTGTCTCCGAAGGTTTGAAGGACAAAAAAGGGCTTAAAATTTTGAGTTTAGGGGACTAGGGTTTTTGAGGGATTAGTTTGAAGATTCATCTTAGGGTTTGGGATTTTGAATTTAGGGGACTAAGGATAAAAAGGGGTTTAGGATTGTGAATAGGATATTAGGATTTTTAGGAGATTTGTTTAAAGGTTTGTCTCTTGGGGGTTTTGAATTTTAAATTTAGGGGATGGGGATAAAGATGGGTTTGAGTTTTGAATTAGTGAATTAGAGTAGTTGCGTTGTGATAAAAGGAGGGAATGGGAGTGGAGGATCTACGGAGTAGGGGGATGAGAAGGAAAAAGAAGGAAGGAGAAGAACTAGGAAAAAGAAAGGAGATGATGGTCTATGGGTTCGTTCTAGTATGAGAAGGAAGAAGACGAAAGATGGTGATCTATAGGTTTATTTAAGTATGAAGAGGAAAAAGAAGAAAGATGGTATTCGTGGGAAATTGAAATGGAAAGAAAATTGAAAATGGGTAAGGGTCGGGAGTTAGGGTTGTTTTAATTTGAATTAAGGATTTTTTTTTCAATTGGGATAGGGAGAGTAGATGACATATCGCTCTAGCCTATTAGTTAATTTTTCAAGTCACTACTTATGTAGATCATACGTGTCATATTTATCCTAGCCGTTATGTTTTGTCACATGCCATGTCGACTTTGATTGGAATATAAATTAAAAAACTTCACCTATGCTAGTATTATTACCAAAAGTTTAATTCATGACCTTTCTATCTAAAATTAAAAGAATGAGCTCAAATCATTAAAAAGTGTAAAGTTTATGATTTTATGATATATTAAGCCTTTTAACAATTATGATAAATATTTTTATCAATTATTTCAACGAGTATCGAGTCAATATCTTTTGGTTCTAACACTTTATTGAAGCATTAAGCCACAATAAAAGATGAGCATGTGGAGTCTTTTTTTTTTTTGGGAATTCAACAACATAAACATCCGATGATAAACATTCACTAGAAAAAAAAAAAGAATTAGCAATGGTCTAGACCGTCGCTAATTCGACAAAAGCCGTCGCTAATTTTAATTAGCGATGGTTTTACGACGGTCTAAAAACCATCCGTAAAATGTTAGTTGCTAAAATTTTACGATGGTTTTTGGACCGTCGCTAATTTAGCAATGAAAAAAACCATCACAAAATTAGAAAAAGCTGTCATAGAAAATGGTAGTATAAGCAAGGGTTTTGGACCGTCGCTAAAAAATTAGTGACGATCTAGACCATCACTAATTCCATCACTAAAATGTTATTATTATTATTTACCCTCATTTTAAATTAACCAATTGCTATTTAAAAGTCTACAAAATACCCAAAACATAATATTTTAAAATTTCATAATTTTTATTATAAAATTTATTAAAATATAATAAATATTATTCAATTATTAAATTCTTAAAAAAGTACAAAGTTTGTTGTTATTACATGATAGCTAGGAGAGATTGGCGGGATTGTCATGCGGAGGTTGGGTGGAATCGTCTAGAGGTTAGGTCGAGTCGTCGTCAATGTTAAGTATGATGGATGAACTGCCACCTTGCTAAAAATACTACGAGCAACATCTGCTGCCACCTTGCTGAAAATACTATAATAACATCTGCTGCATCCGTGTCATCATCACATATTGATGTCGAGTGTATTCCTTCAACTCATTTGTTGTAGCCAACGGCGTCGTGATAGTATCCCGTAGCTCTTGGATCTCTTGCGTATTTGCAATAGTTTGATCCTCGCTTTCCTTTCGTTATGCCTCATCACCAACATGGACCCGTAAAGTTATCGAATTGGAGGTCTGTATTGACGTTAGAGTAATAGTGAGATGTGTGTAACCCAAGTTTGTACATTCTCTTCCTCTTGCTTTTTCCTCCACCAACGGCCTTCCTAAAAATATCATTAATGTTGATGCTAGTCGATGAAGTCCCTCCGATCTGTCGGCATATATTATTAAATTCATTAGTACTAAAATAAAATATTCATTATATAATACTAACATATAACATTCATATTAATATGAAAAATTTCAAATATATTTATTTAACTAAATAAACTTAATTACTAAATATAATTTCAAAAATTATTAATTTTTTAATGACTAATTATTTTTGTAATTACTTAACTCATTTACTTAATTAACAACTAAATAAATTTAATTTTAATTAGTAAAAATAATTTACAAAAAAATTAATTTTTTAATCACTATTTAATTTTGTAATTAATTAACTCCTTTACTTGGAACAAAATATATTTTTAATCATAACTAAATAATCTTAATTACTAATTAATTTTTTAATTACTAAATATAATTTACAAATTTTTTTAATCACTACTTAATTTCGTAATTAATTAACTCCTTTACTTAATCAACAACTAAATAAAATTAATTAATAATTAATTTTTTAACTACTAAATAAAATTTTGAATTTAATTAATTTTGAAATTACTTAACTCCTTTACTTAATCAACAATTAAATAAAATTAATTACTAATTGATTTTTTAATTACTAAATATAATTTCAAAAATTATTAATTTTTTAATGACTAATTATTTTTGTAATTACTAAAAAATTTAAATATTTATAATAACTTATTAAAAATTTTCTAAAATAATTAACTTTCCAAAATACCATCAATTAAAGTAACTAAATTAATAAATAACATTTAACAATAAACTAACTAAATTAACAATTAGCGATTACCAATTAACAATTAAACTAATATTAATAAAAATTAAATTAACAACAAAAATTAATAACAATTAAATTTCCTTAACAATAAAATTAACAATTAACAATTAAACTCTCACAATTAACAAAAATTAATAACAATTAAATTTTTCTTAACAATTAACAATAAATTAACTAAATTAAAAATTAACAATAACAATAAAATAAAAAAAATTTAAAATTAAATTAAGTAAATAATTGAAAAAAATTAAAAAATCAATTAAGGGGTAAGACGAGGGAGGACCTTTCACCAACACAAGGAGGAGAGTGGGTTGCCATGGTGGAGGGGCTTCGTCGGACTATTTTGACCGAAAAATGGCCGATTTAGGAAGGGGGAGAAAGGAAGGAATGAAGAAAGAGGAAAAGGGGGAAGAAAGCGGGAGAGATGGAGGGGAGAAAGGGAAGGAGGAGAGAGATGGGGAGATTGGAAGGAAAATAAAAAGGAGAGGGGAAAGATTTGATAGAAATGGAAGGGAGATCGGTGCTTGAGAAGAAGAAGCAAAGAGAGAAGAAATTTTTTTTTTTCAATTTTTCGGGCAAATTGTTATATAGGGTTTGAAAGTTTTAGCGATGGTCTTAAAACCATAGCTAAATGTCTGAAAAAATTGAAAAATAGCCATTTCTCTCCAACGGTTTGTTAATTAGTGACGATTTTTAGACCGTCGCTAATTTACTAATTTTGTGACAATTTTTTTTTAAAAAAAATTGTCGCAAAAAAAGCTAGAATAAATAAATTTTTAAAAAAATGAAATTAGCGATGGTTTTTTTTTGGAAAAAATGTCGCTAATTTTCATGATTTGGGATGGTTTCTTTGAAAAAAAACCATCGCAAAAAATGGCTGTAGAAAAATTTTAAAAAAATTGGAATTAGCGATGATTTATTTTTTGAAAAAGATGTCGCTAATTTTCATGATTTGTTACGGTTTTTTTACAAAAATCATCACAAAAATGGCTGCTGAAATTTTTTTTTTAAAATTAAAATTAGCAACAGCTTTTTTTGAAAAAAAGCTGTTGCAAAAAATCGTCACTAATTTTCCTCATTAAAGTGCTTCAAACCGTCGCAATTTTAATAAATTAGCAACGGTTTTGAAAGCTGTCACTAATTTCTCCTTGCAAATCGTTTATTTTTTTTTGTAATGAGTATCAGTTATCTATGAAAGGGAAAGTAATTGTTTTGAAAAAAATTATTATAGCATTGAAATTAGAAATGATAAACGGGAGCAAAAAAAAAGAACACTACCAACAATAGCTTCGCCAAAATGCTTACCGGATTTGATAAATGAGAGCATGTCACCAAGTTTAGCTTTGAAAATCCATATGATGATATCAAATTTATTCTCGAGCCTATAATTGAATGTTTATTGGAGTTCTCTTTTGATTTCTGGTCAATTAATATTGTATGTAAAGATGATGAAAAGATTTGAAATGTTGTAGGCTTTGTGTATAACCATGGCATCTTGGTATTTAACCATCTATCTTATGCTACCCGTCAGTGAAGAAGGCACAATGATTTTTCCTTTTTTAGATGCATCCGTCTCTTTGCAAAATAGCATAATGGATGCCCTTATATTGCTTACTTAAAAGATTTTCTTGGTTTGACCTAATGTAATTAAGCTTTTTTTTTTTTTTTTTTTTTAACATCTACAAAGGTATCGACTAGAAATTACTGGAACAATCGACCACCTTTTAAGTAAGGTAGTGTCTTCACTATCTCTTTCATGAAGTTGATATGCATAATATACTCTCATTAGAACATGCTATCGTTTTGGAGTGGGCCCTTGGAAGTTGGCATTCGATTTAGGATCTATACAGCAGTTGTTCTCTTCGTATGGAAAGAGGAAGAGGAGCGAGTATTGCAATGCCATAAATTTTGGATGCAATTTAAAAATGCTCTGAAAGGTGCTTGATTTATTTTCAATGATAATGTCTCATTTAGAGGTAACCTTGCCATTTCTCCAACAACCAGACTTGAGGACCACCTAGGCCAGAAAACACATTCAATTGATTATAAAATTTGTTATATGTATCACACACATAAAGCTGTACAAAAATAGGAGCGATCTCATCAGATGGTGAGTTTGATCGTTTATCTTGAAAACAAAAAGGTCTGGTTGTATATTGACACTCCCATCAGGTTTTGCTCCCATTAATGTAAATGAAAACATTGAGTTGTATGCTTTAATATTGTCCTTAATTTTTCTTGAATCAGAACCACCTTTCGATTAAAAAGAGCATTAAGATTTGGAGGGGTGTGCTGAACAAATGCAAAGCAGACTTTACCACTAATATAGTAAAGCGAGAACTTAGGGTTTAAAAGCGTCGATGACTTAAGCCATTTTTTGAGCCTGAATAAAGCATTACAATGCTCATATTTATGATTTTTATCTCCAAAATCAACAGACATAGTATCGCCCTATGAAAGCTTGTAGAAAAGAAACTTCAATCAAGAAATTACTTTGAAAGTGCTAGGGCACGTGATGCAACTGATAATGGGTTATTTAAATTAATTTGGAAAATTCGATGTAGTTTGATAAATCACCAAATGTAAGCCACAAGCAACTAAGGAAGCACACTCTGAAAACCTTTTTGAGCTAATGTAGTGTAGAAGTGATTAAAGGACAACAAAAGGAGAGGATGTTTTGCAGGTAATTATAACTGAACTTCATGTGATAGCATTTGTTATAAGGAATCAAGTTGTTTGTTGACAAGGACTATGTGAAATAAATAATTATTTTGACAGTAAATGTTTTTTAGCACCATAATGTTTGTAACTAAAAAACATCTATAGGCAGAAGAAATTAAAGAACTTGGAGAAGAGACTTTAATATGGTAAGTCCACCACTAGGCGTTTAATATGGTAAGCCTACCATCAACTGCTGGCTTTAAATACCGTAACATATATATATATATATATATTGTTGGGGTGTGCTTCTTCAGCAAAATAAAGAACTAACCCACTCTTTTTGTTTCTTTTGATAAGCAAATTGGTTGCAAATGTAGTTATCGTCGTCAACAACACTCAAAGGATGCTTAGGCATACACTTTAAAAGTTGGTCATTCCACCATCCTCCTCGTTGTTGGAATTGAACCTTAACAATCACTACGAGGCATAAGATGGATGAATGGCTGAGTATGAGGAAGTCCAGTTAAGTAATTAAGATCAGTAAGGAAAAGATTAGTTGCATACAAATGAATTAAAATTTGATGCTCCTAGTGATAGGGAAAAGATATTCGATGCAAATGCATCCTCGTAATTAATTTTTTAAGTAAAAGGAATGGAAACTTTGTATGACTATATGTGTAGTTGCTTTGAAAGCAACATGAGCGTAAGAATGTTCTATGGGATCATATGCAGGTAATGATTTACGAGGGACCATTCATTTCAAACAGAGATTTTACTAATGGTCTCTTCTTCTAATTGTAATTCTTGTAATCTAGAGTTCAACCGACGGTATTTGGAAATATGACCTTTTTGTTCGTATTTATAACGGGTAAAGTCCCTTTGGTCGAGTTTTGAGTTTTGGCCTAAACTGGGTTTTTCTAAAGGGTTTCTTGGGTTTTTGTTGGAAAGGATTTTTGTAGAAGGGTTCTACTTATTTGGGCTTTACTTTGTGGTGACGATAAGGCTTTCTATAGGGTTTTCTATGGGTTTTAGCATCATAGTTATTTTTACATTCCGAGGGTTTTGAAGTGAAAATATCGAATTGTTTACGAAACTACCTAATTCTCGTCCGGTTTTCTTCATCTCCCACTTAAGGTGTTTTTGAAGTTTTAGGTCTTGACAAATTTTGAGTCCTTCCTTTTGGGTGAGACTAATAAGTTCATCGTAGGTTAATTGGTCATAGGGAATCCGGTCACTAAAGGCATCCTTGATCCTAGTTCTAACCTTTTCACTTTGGAGGATTGGAAGACTCGCAAGGAATTTCTCTTTCCGAAATATTGGTTAGAGTCTTCTCTAAGCATGACTGCGGTAAGGAAAGTGGTTTTGAAATATTGGAAATCACTAAGTCTTTTACACCTAAGGTTACTCGGGAGTTCAACATTTTTTTCTTTTAGGTTTGAAGGGTCTCTTATGAAATGAAGGGAAATAGTCAAGATGAGGGTTTACACGGATTCTTGAATTGGTCTACCTAAATGATCTAAGATAAGGAGTCCTTCTTGATTGGTTTGTATGGAGTTTAGGATTTCTTGGTGTTGTTAGACAATGAGATGGTAATCCCACCATCTTTTTAACCGGCCTAAAAAGCCGACAATAAGGAGTTCTACTATGGCACGGTCCGGGGTTTCCGTTTAGGTTTTGTAGGCATTAACCGACATGGTCATCCGTCGAAGTAAGCTTAGAATATTATACTCCGAGAGTCCATCTATATTCCATTCATAGATGAAGAGGCATTGAACCTAGGCCGAGCTAATTTGTTTGGCATTTCTCCTATGTCAAGGGCGGTGATCATAGGTAAAGGGTTTTTCCAATGGAGTTTATTAATTTCGGGAACGATTCTGTCTTTGAGTTTTGGGCTCACACATTGACACTACGAGATTGAGGTGTCTCGGATGCTATTTTCTTAGAGGTTCCTATAGAGGAAACTTCTATTTTTCGAGCTGGTCTTTAATGGCTTTCGAAACTCGGGTTTGTTAGTTTGGATTTGTTGTTGACTTGTCCTAGAAACCCGGAATGGCTTAAAAGCTCGGGTTCTTAAGTTTTTTATCTTCAACTATTTCTAAGCATACCGAGGAGAAACAACTATCTTCCGGATATGGTTTTCTATCCTAATTAGTTGTTTTCCTATGGTTTGAAGGTTGGCATTGGAAAAATTGTTCTATTGAACAATGTTTTGGATGTTGACAGAGTCATCATCTTTGGGTATTTTGTAAGGACATGATTTTATTTTGGCTTCTCCGTGTGAGAAGGTGAGTTTCCTAGGAGGAAGGTGTTCGGACTCGGATATTCTTTCCTTCTACTTCCCAAAGGAGAGTTTTGTTTTTAGTCGTAATAAGGTTTACTCGTTCTAATAAATGGGTAAGAAATATTATTATTACTAACATACAATTCAAACCAATCAAAGAATAGAATATGAACTTGATGTAGATTCATAAATTCATAAAATTGATTTTGAATGTCTTTCCCGTTGTCAAGAAAGTTTTTAAAGAACCAAATTCTTTTTCTAGAATTATATTTTGTATAGAAATCGGTATGCGAGATATTTTTTTATCTACTTCAAATGCATCATCAAACAAACCATTACATTCATTTGCTATATTTTCAATGATAGTAGATGCGAGTAGGAGATAAAGGAGGAGAACCATCCCGGTTTGTATATCTAGGTTTTGGGATGTTTGTACAATAATCGGCATTTTGTAAAATAGAATTTAGAACATCGAAGTTGAAAACCTATGATGCATACTAGGGAATGGTAGACCTTGATCTAAGTTCATAGCTCTCATAGTATTTGGTAAATTTATGACAAAATGGATTTCGAAATCTTACCTAAGTCAAAAGTTTAAGAACTATAGGCAACATCGGAAAATCTACTACTAGTAAATTTTTTTGTCAAATGAGAGTCTAACACTCCCATCTAGCTGTTGTGCTATAAATCGATTTGGGTATTTGATTTCGAAATCTCCGGAATTGGTAGAGATTTAGGTCCGCTTATGCCTTCTAGGATCCATTCGTCGGGTAGGACTATGTCTTTCCACCTAATGGGTCTAAGGATGACGATATTAGACTTAGTCAAGTCCGTATGTAAGAGAAGGGTTTCTCCTCGGTCGACTGTCTTTTGTGTTTTGAGCAAAGGCAATGTTCATGGCCTTATAATGGATTTTTGTGATCAATGCAACTATGATTGATCCTTCTATCATATTATAATTATAGGTTTTGATTTAGAGTACCAAAGACACCGAATGTTTTTATCATTCAAAGAAACTGTAAAATTTGGATAGCAATAAAAAGATATAGGTCTGTCGCATAGGTTGGACTCAATAGAACTTAGCAAAGAGTCCCGAAAATTGGTAAACCTATTGTCTCTAAGGACTACCGAGATTGAGGTGTTCAATCCGTCTTTTTAAGTGGTTTAATCCCCACTTGAACTAAACCTATATGAATGTATTTGAAGTTTTTGTCTTTGTGTTTGTGAAGAGAGGAGGTGAATTATTTCAAAGGGTTTCAAAAGCTGAATATCCCTCTCCTCGGTTTTGATAGTAAAATCGGTTTTGAAAAGATTATATTTTGAAGTTCCGTAAATCTCATCTTTGTGAATCTTAGGTATTGCCCAATAATCAATTTTTTTTTCAAAATCTTCAATTACATATTCTACACTATTTATTATCTTCCTAGATTTAGAAGATTCGAAGTAGAAGAATTTCTAAAGGAGGTAGATCTACGGAATATAGAGTCCATGACTAGACTATGGTTTGGAACATGGGATATGCGAGCTATGAAGGTGATTCCTCCGATTTACTACCTAACCTTAAGGACTTACTACAACCACACCAACTCAATTGTCTATACCCTAAATTCTTTAGAAGAATCTAAACATGAACAACATAAACAATAAACATACAACCCCCACAAACACGAGGCTCGATACCATCTACGCCTGGGAATATAAATTAATGATGCAGATATGAAATTAAATAAATTGAAATAAACAATTGAAAATAGGAAGAATAGAATTGGGCGGCGAGCCATCCGAGTAGAATGCAGCTTCAAAAGCGACAGAGCCAACCATTAAAATAAAGATATGAAATGAAAAATTAAAACAGATTTTAGGTACGTGGCATTGTTATACCAAAGGTTAAACCACATGATAGGACAATGTCCTCAAAGGTTTTGTTATTGGTTTTCAGCTGATATACCATAGAATCGGGATAGAGAACAAAATATAAGATATGTAATTTTATTTATTGATAAAATAACTTACGAGTTTTGGATAAGCAAGAGTGCACAAAAATTTGTTTGATTTCCTTGTTGATGTTTTGTTTTGAATATTTCTAAGGGATTACAAGAGAACAAGGTTATAGAGAAAAAATATTCTAAGTAATGGCCTAAAAACACTGCGGCTACAAATGAGAAATGAGCTTTTTTATATAGAAGAAAAAGTTATCTTTAACGGTGTCTTTACGTGTCCGAACAAGTAAGACACCGAAAGTATTTTTGTTTTTGTCATAAAAAGTGTCTTCACATGTGGATGAACAATAAGACATTGAAAGTAATTTTGTTCCTATAACTTATAAGTGGTGTACAAGAGGAAATATTCCAAAGCAATCATCTTCATTGTCATCACCCAAGTTTATGGTGGGTTCGATTCGATTCGAATCAGTCGCTTGGGAGGATTCCGACTTACTTTATAGTAATTGTGACATGATTGCAAAGTATTCTTCTTTAGTTTTTACCGATGCTAACTTGGCCGTAGCAAAGGATCTTTGGGCAAGGAAGCTTGAAGTAGCCAAGCTTGGTTTGAACAGGGCTTGTTTTGTGAGCCATTGTTCCACCGAGGCTTTTAACAATGATGAAGGAACATTAAAAGCATCCCACCATTTGATTTTGAATCTCTTGGTTAAGATTAAGGTAGTATCTTGATATTTGGCATCATAATACCAAGAACAAACCCATGGTAAAAAGAACTTTGTACGGAAAAAAAAAGAGAAAAAATGTTTTTCTTGTTTTGAGGGGTTATAATATGTTTAGAAGAGTTTGTAGCTTTCGAAACACTTAGGATAAGTATTCCCGGGATGGAGCCAAAAAATTCCACCATTGGAGGAACCATATTGGAATTTTTGAGGTCTCAATTTTTGTATCAAAATAGAAGAGCCATGAGTGGTTTCCTTTTTTATTTTGTAAGAAGAGGGCATTAAAATAGGCCTGTTGAATCCCGGAATGAGTAGGTAAGGTAGTGTTTGGTAGTCGTTTTAAAGTTTGCTTGGGAAGGCAATTGGTTTTGAAAGATCATGACCCCAATCAAGAGGATGGATGATTTTTAAGATACGAGCGAGTTAAATAGGCGGCTTCGTATTGTCCGGGGTAGGATGGTGTTTGAATATTCTTGAAGTCGTTGTTTCTAGTATGGCCATATAGTAGGATTGTGTTTTGGATAAATCCCAAGGTTTGAAGTGCCAACCGGAACCAAAGAATTTTTGGACTATCCTAAAAGGGTCACCATAGTAAAACCCATCTTCGACAATAAAAATGTTTTGAGAAGCATTTTTTAAGAAATACATGGACTCGGATTTTTTATTTTTGTTTTTTATGAAATGATCTAAGTATTTTGTGAAATATTTTGAGAAAGAATTTTTGAAGAATCCCGGGATTCTTGAGAAAGGGGTTTTACGGAGGAAGAACCTTTCTCTATTTTTGAAATAGGTTAAAGAGTCATACCCGAGAGTTTTTGCGGGGCCGAAGGAGTTTTGGTCGATTTGTGAGATTTTGGACCTAAGTCTCGACGGACTAGGCTCTAGCAGTTCCATCCTATTTTGAAACCATTTTTGCCCAAGGAATGATGGTCCGGGCCGAGGCTAAGAGTTTTGGTTAAGTTGGTGTTTAGGTTTGTTTTGAGGAGAGGCTTTCCGTTTCAATGGGCTTTTTTCCTTTGTTTTTTTTGGGGCATCATGTCCTATTTTGTAGAAACTCACGGGTTAGGAAATCAAGAATATAATTGTTTTCTCCTTTAATAAATTTGATTTCAAAATAAAAAACACTAAGGATTGCTTACCATCGGGCAAAAATCTGTTTTGATGCAATGTTTTGAACATCTTTTTGTAAAACCTATTTTGTAGATTTGCAATCAATGCGTAAAAGGAATTTTTGATTTAGTAAATCACTTTGAAATTTTTGAATGCACATGAAAATGCTCATAACTTCTTTTTGATAGTAGAATAGTTCCTTTGACAATCATTCTAATGTGCTAAATTGAACTAGATAATTTTTTCTTGACTCGAGGACACTTGTTTTAATATCCCACCATAACCTAATTCGAAGCATCGGTTTCTACAATTTTTGGTAGAGAAGTGGTCTGCTAGTTGAAGGCGAGGGGATAGCTAGGACCTATTTTTTAATCCGTTGAACTATCCTACTATGTTTATCGGACTAGGGAACTGGTTTTGTTTTAACTTCGTTATGTAGGGGTTTTGTAATATAGTTAATATTTGGACAAAAATCTTGAACATAATTCGGACTTCTTAGAAACCTTTATAGCTGAGTTTTGTCAAGAATTCTATCGGGAAACTTATTAGCGAATTCTAAAGATCTCTCTATTGGGGTGATGGTTCCTTGGGTAATGTAGTGACCTAGGAAATGTACCTTGGTTTGAAACAGAGAAATCTTAGGTTTGGAAACTACTAAACCATTATGTTTTGCAACGTAGAAGAATGTTTTCAAATGCTTGAAATGTTGGTTAATGGAATTTGAAAATATTAAAACATCATATATGTAAACAATGCGGAATTGTGAATATGGATGGAATATATCATTCATAATTCTCCGAAATTCAAAGGGTGCATTTTTGAGACCAAAAGGCATGACATTTCATTCATACCTGTCCGAACGGGACGAGTAAAATCGATTTTGTATCCATCCTTATGATGGATTTGGATTTGCCGAAACCCGACTTCATGTCAAACTTGGAAAACATAAAGGCAGAATTCAATTTTTATAACAAGTCCTTTTTATTAGGAATAGGGTACCTAATCCATTTTAAGGCTTTGTTTAAAGGTTTGTAATGATCACTAGTCTAGGGGTACCTCTTTCTATCTCGAGTTTTTATTGACATAGAAAGCTCGTACAAAACCAAAGTGATCGGGATTTTTAGATAAGACCTTTAGATTCTAAATCCCGAATTTCTAACCGACGAGTGTTTTTCAAGGTCGGCGTTCATTTGGATAGGTCTAGCTTTGGTAGGAATCTATTTTTCATCAAAGTTTTTGTCATAGGGTAGGTCAACACTATGTTGTTTCCTATTTCAAAAGGTAGTTAGTAAATCAAAACATATTTCTTTTTCTAAAAGGTTTTGAAAAGCGTAAATTTTATTTTTCGGAAAATCATTTTATAACCGACGTTGGATTTTTGTAAAGAAACATCCCGAACTAAATGTAGAAGATGTTGTTGTTTGATAGCAATCAATGCATTAATATCAAAATTATAAATAGAACATGCTTTTATAATATTAAGATTTCTAGTTTTAGGTTTTTCAAGGAAAGGGGAAACAAGTTTTGTTTTCTTAGTTTTGAAAGAAATGCAATCATCAAAAACCTTATACGGAGTAATAAGATTTATAAATGGTGTTCTTAAAATTACCATATGATGCATATCTTCAACAAACAAGAAATGGATTTTTATTGCGGTGATCCCGTTGACCATAGAAGCTTCGGTTTTACCTTTAATGGTCATTTTAGAATTATTTGCTACGTAAAGTCTTTCATGGGTTTTAAAGTGAAACTGTTTTGGAACTATGCCTAATTTAATGCAATTCAAATTAACATCGGTATCAAACAAGGCAATAGTATCAATTTTGAAATTGTTTTGAAAAACAAGTGTTATCTTAATCAAGTATTTCCTAAAAATAACCTCTTTAAGCACAAAAAGGAAATCTTCTAGGACACGTTCAAGGTTTTGTAACTCTTGGTTTTTTTCGGGATTTTCGTAGGCGAGTCGAACTCTTCCTCTACCTGTTTTCTAGGAGGATTTGTAAAGATCGAAGTCTTTGGCTCGTTTTTCTTTGAGCTCCTTAAGCTCAAACTTGATGTTTTTTATTTTGGAAGGTCCTGTATGGTGGTCGGATGTTTTTTGGGTTTCTTCTTCCCGTCTAGTATAGTCGTAAGGTCATAGGTACTAGTACTAGTAGAAGGTAGGATTGAGGGTTTTGGTTTTTCTTTAGGTTTGTCTTTAATAGACTTTAAGAGTGTATCTAAATATTCTTTCACGTAATTGGGGATCTTCAACATATTTGATAATGTTGACGATAAGGTCTTGGTCTTTCGTTAATCCGCTTACTTATTTTGTATTAGTTTCGGGCTCTTCATCCGAACTAGGGTTTGAACTAGAGGAAGAGGTAACAAGTTCATCTACTTAGAAGGTTTCCTCACTATCGGAATAGTCCGAAGGGTTGGATGACTCAATCGATAAAGCGAGAGATTTTATTAATGGTCTCTTCTTCTAATTGTAATTCTTGTAATCTAGAGTTCAACCTACGGTATTAGGAAATATGGCCTTTTTGTCCGTATTTATAACAAGTAAAGTCCCTTTGGTCGGTTTTGGGCTTTGGCCTAAACTGGGTTTTTCTAAAGGGTTTCTTGGGCTTTCTTTGGAAAGGTTTTTTATAGAAGGGTTTTACTTCTTTGGGCTTTCCTTTGTGGTGACAATAAGGCTTTCTATAGGGTTTTCTATGGGTTTTAGCATCATAGTTATTTTTAAATCCAGTAGGGTTTTGAAGTGGAAACATCAAATTGTTTACAAAAATAACCTAATTCCTATCCGGTTTTCTTTATCTCTCACTTAAGGTGTTTTTGAAGTTTTAGGTCTTGACAAATTTTGAACCCTTCCTTTTAGGTGAGACTAATAAGTTCACCATAGGTTAATTGGTCATAGGGAATCTGGTCACCAAAGGCATCTTTGATCCTAGTTCTAACCTTTTCACCTAAGAGGATTGGAAGACTGCAAGGAATTTCTCTTTCCATAAAGGTTGGTTAGAGTCTCTCTAAGCATGACTCGGTAAGGAAAGTGGTTTTGTAATATTGGAAATCACTCGATTTTTTTACACCTAAGGTTACTCGGGACTTCGACATTTTTATCTTTTACGTGTGAAGGGTCTCCTATGAAATGAGGGTTGACAAAACATCTTGAATTGGTTCACCTAAATGATCTAAGATAGGGAGTCCTTCTTGATCGATTTGTATGGAGTTTAGGATTTCTTAGTGTTGTTGGGCGAGTGAGATGGTAATCCCACCATCCTTTTAACTCGGCCCGAAAAATTGGTAATAAGGAGTTCTGCTATGGCACGGTCCGGGGTTCTAGTTTGGGTTTTGTTGGCGCTAGCTGCCATGGTCATCTATTGGAGTAAGCTTAGAATATTATACTTTGAGATCCCATCTATATTCCATTAGTAGATAGAAAAGGCATTGAACCTAGGATGAGCTAATTTATTTGGCATTTCTCCTATGTCGGGCGGTTTTCATAGATAAAAGGGTTTTTCTAATGGAGTTTATTAATTTCATGGACATATTCTACCTCCGAGTTTTGGGCTAACAAATTGATACTACGAGATCGAGGTGTTTCGAGTGCTATTTTGCTAGAGGTTCCTACGGAGGAAACTTCTATTTTACTAAGCCTGGTCTCTAATGGCTTTTAGAAACTCGGGTTTATTGGTTTGGATTTGTTGCTAACTTGTCCTAGAAACCTAGAATGGCTTAAAAGCTGGGTTCTTAAGTTTTTTATCTTCAACGATTTTTGAGGATACCGAAGGGGAAACAACTATCTTCTAGATATGGTTTTCTATCTTAACTAGTTATTTTCCTATGGTTTGAGGGTTGGCATTGGAATAATTTTTTGGATGTTGACGAGTCATCATCTTTGGGTATTTTGTAAGGACATGCTCCTATTTTGGCTTCTCCGTGTGAGAAGGTGAGTTAGCTAGGAGGAGGGTGTTCGGACTGGATAGTCTTTTCTTCTACTTCCCAAAGGTGAGTTTTGTTTCTAGTCGTAATAGGGTTTACTTGTTCTAATAAATGGGTAAGAAATATTATTATTACTAACATACAATTCAAACCAATCAAAGAGAAAAATATGAACTTTATGTAGATTCACAAATTCATAAAATTCATTTTGAATGTCTTTCTTATTGTCAAGAAAGTTTTTAAAGAACCAAATTCTTTTTTCGAATTATGTTTTACATAGAAATCGATATGCGGATATTTTTTATCTACTTTAAATGTATGATCGGACAAAGTATTACATTCAATTGCTATATTTTCAGGTGATAGCAGAGGTAGTAGGAGATAAAAGGGGAGAACCATCCCGGTTTGTATATCCGGGTTTTGGGATGTTTGAATAATAATCAACATTTTGTAAAATAGGATTTGGAACATCGAAGTTGAAAACCTATGATGCATATTAGGGAATGTTAGACCTTGGTCTACGTTCATATCTCTTCTAGTATTTGGTAAATTTATGACGAAGGGATTTCGAAATCTTACCTAAGTCAAAAGTTTGAGAACTAGAGGCAACATCGGAAAATCTACTACTCGGTAAATTTTTTATCAAATGAGAGTCTAACACTCCCATCCAACTCGTTGTGTTATAGGTCCGATTTGGGTATTTGGTTTCGAAATCTCTAGAATTGGTAGAGATTCGGATCCGCTTATGCCTTCTAAGATCCATTCGTCGGTAGGACCATGTCTTTCCACCTAATGGCTCTAGGGATGATAGTATTAGACTTAGTCAAGTCTCGTTTGTAAGAAAAGGGTTTCTCCTCGGTCGATCGTCTTTTGTGTTTTGAAGCAAAGGCAGAGTTCATGGCCTTATGATGGATTTTATTGATCAATGCAACTAGGATTGATCCTTCCATCATATTATAATTATGGGTTTTGATTTGGAGTACCAAAGACTCCATAATGTTTTTATCATTCAAAGAAACTATAAAATTTGGATAGTAATCAAAAGATATAGGTCAATTGCATAGAGTTGGACTCAATAGAACTTAGCAAAGAGTCCTAGAAATTGATAAACCTATTATCTCTATGGACTCGCCGAGATTGAGATGTTCAATCCTTCTTTTGTAAGTGGTTTAATCCTTACTTAAACTAAAACTATATGAATGTATTTGAAGTTTTTGTCTCGTGCTTTTTAAGAGTTTTTGAAGAGAGGAGATGAATTATTTCAAAGGGTTTCAAAAGCTGAATATCCCTCTCCTCGATTTTGATAGTAAAATCGATTTTGAAAATATTATATTTTGAAGTTTTGTAGATCTTATCTTTGTGAATTTTGTGTATTGCCCAATCATCAATTTGTTTTTCAAAATCTTCAATTACATATTCTACACTATTTATTATCTTCATAGATTCAAAAGATTCGAAGCGGAAGAGTTTATAAAGGAGGTAGATCTATAGAATATAGAGTCCATGACTCGACTATGGTTTGGAACATGGGATACACAAGTTATGAAGGTGATTCCTTTGATTTACTCGCCTAACCTTAAGGACTTACTGCAGCTACACCAACTCAATTGTCTATACCCTAAATTCTTTAGTAGAATCTAAACATGAACAATGAAAATAATAAAAATACAACCCCCACAAACACTAGGCTCGATACCATCTAAACACTAGGCTCTTAGATGAAGTATATTGAATGGTGCAATCAATAAAGACTTTGGAAGAGCTAAACTCTTCTAGTGCTTGGTACGAACCGTAAGGCTCAATGACTAACAATTCATCATAAAGAGGTGTGACATTCATAAAGCTCTTTTTCCGGCTCAATGATTAAGGTAAAGATGCTTTTATAACCAAGTGATGCTTGACATATGAAAGCCTGATGCAACAATTGAAGGAAACCGAGATGGTCGGGCAAAAGATATGATATGAACCCACCTAGCTCGATGGCTAGAGAACTCACGAATAAAGAGGATGAATCCCGAGAAAGCCAAATCAGATTCAAATTAAAGGATATTAGACATCACACTTTAGAATAGGTAGAAAGAGAGTGATAAATATATGTAAATGCTGCAAGAATCGATCGGATTCTTGATAAGTTCGAAGGATGAATGCTACAAGTTTTATCAATTAAAACTTGATAAGTTCATAAAGTTCTTGAGAGAACCAATGTGAAAATACCTTTTTTTATTGAAAAAAAAGCTATCAAAATTAAAAACATGCCTAAATAAAGTAAATTTATAAATTAAAGCAAATCCATATTTTATGCAAATTACATCAATACAACCTTGACTTTCTTTATTCTCATCATTCCCACTTTTCTCAAAAAGATTCATCCCCGAATCATTGTCTTTATGCTCATCATACTCCCTTGATCGGAGAACACTCATCCTCGAATCTTATAACAATAAAGTATCAAAAACATATGCACGTATCAAATCCGTAAAATATGAATAAATAATGGTAAAAAAAATTAGGTTTGATTTTGTTGTCATTGGACTCCTCTCGAAAGACAAACTCAATATATGGTATATTTTCTTGAACATCCATAATCTTCTCATTATCTTCCTCCTCTTTGCATGCCTATAAGATTATTAAACTTTTCCTCTTTTTTCTCTTCTTGTTATTTTGCCAAGTTTTCAA
The DNA here is from genome assembly GCA_963924115.1 of Dovyalis caffra. Classification (NCBI taxonomy): domain Eukaryota; kingdom Viridiplantae; phylum Streptophyta; class Magnoliopsida; order Malpighiales; family Salicaceae; genus Dovyalis; species Dovyalis caffra. The sequence goes on from CAWUPB010000994.1 coordinate 6,754,491, forward strand.
TGAGCATAGACTCTTCTCTTTAATACTCTTCAACTTCTCATCAAGCACTAGTTCTCTTAAATTGAGATTGAATTTGAATGTCTTGGCCTTGGGCTTGTAGTCCCCCTTGGTTAACTCTTTATTGACAATAGCATAACCATTGTCATGATCTGAAAATTTGAGTGTTCTCAACACCCATAAAGTCAATCTCATTATCCTCTTTATCTTTCACGCTATCTTTTTCAAAAATTACAGCAAAAATGGTGACTTCATTATTGAACATTTCAGCATCCATGGCATCATCAAGGACTCGCAACTTTGCCAACTTTTTCATTAGACATCCGATTGCTTTCAATTCGCATAAATTCAGCCTTATCACCCTCCTTTTCAACACAATCATCCTTGGAAATTTGAGCTTGAAATTCTTCATTTTGTTCCTCAATTTTTTTTTGTTCATAAATTTTAACAAACTCATCAAATTGTCATCTTAAATTTCTAAATTCATGTATGGCCTCATCCAACGGATTCCTTGAAATATGTTGTCGCTTTCTACGTTCATGATAACAATTTTGTTCTTGCCTTCTCATTTTTTTACAACAATAATCAAAACAAATACATAAAGATATAATATAATAACTCCAAATCTTAAACTAATGAAATGGATAAGAATTTTGACAAAATAAACATACTTGATGAAATGGAAAATCCGACGAAATTGATAGATTGAACTGATTCTCTTCATATAATCTCAATTTTTTTTTTCAATTAGGAATCGGGACTAATCGAACACATAACAATTAAGACAAAGAATAAATTATAGAATGAATAACAAAAATTGACAAAAATGACAAAATTAACAAAATTGATGAAATTTATAAATTTAGTTACTGAATTGAAACACAAAACTAATTCTTCACTTTTTTTTTTTTGGTAGCCATAGCATGTTTACAATGTAGTGCTATGGTTTTTTTCAGATTTGGGAACATGAAGAAAATTTCAGAACTGGAGAAGAAGATTATACATAGATTAAACAAGACAGATAATGATTTAAACACAAAGAGATAGAAATGAAACATATCGGACTTTTTGTTTTTTAATTGAAATTGACTCAATTTGGACTAAAAACAAAACTACAAAGGCATAAAATAAAATGAAGGTAATGAAAACAAAAGAATCGATTTAGAGCCAAGTTCGATACTATATGATGTGAACCTACCTAGCTCAATGGCTAAAGAACCCACGAACAAGGAGGATTAATCCCAAAAAAGCCAAATCATATTCGGATTGAAAGATATTAGATGCCACACTCCGAATAGGTAGAAGAGGAGTGATAAGTTTATATGAACACCACAAGAATCGATCGGATTCTTGATAAGTTCAATGGATGAACACCACAAGTTTTATCAATTAAAACTTGATAAGTTTTGAAAGTTCTTGAGAGAACCAAAGTGAAAATAATGCACTTTTATTAAAAATCAAAAGTTATCAAAATTAAAAACATGCATAAATAAAGCATGTTTATAAATTAAAGAAAATCCATGTTTTATGCTAATTATATCAATACAGACCTTAACTTTCTTTATTCTCATCATTAACTAATGTGAGCCTACCTAGCTTGATGGCTAGAAAACCCATGAACAAGAAAGACGAATTATGGGAAAGCCAAATCAGATTTGAATTGAAGGATATTAGACGCCACACTCTAGAATAGGTGAAAGAGGAGTGATAAGTCTATGTGAATGCTACAAGAATTGATCAAATTCTTGATAAGTTTGAAGGATGAACGCCACAAGTTTTATAAATTAAAACTTGATAAGTTCAGAAAGTTCTTGAGAGAACTATGGTGAAAATACCTCACTTTTATTGAAAATCAACAACTTCCAAAATTAAAAATATGCCTAAATAATGCAAATTAATAAGTTAAAGCAAACCTATATTTTATGCTAATCACATAAATATAACCTTGACTTTCTTTATTTCATCATTAACCGATGTGAACCCACCTAGCTTGATGGCTAGAAAACCCACGAACAATAAGGTTAAACCTTGGGAGAGCCAAATCAAATTCAGATTGAAGAATATTAGATGCCACACTCCAAAACATGTAGAAGGAGAGTGAAAAGTCTATGTGAATGCCTTAAGAATCGATCAAATTCTTGATAAGTTTGAAAGGTGAACACTATAAGTTTTATCAATTAAAACTTTATAAATTAAAAAATTTCTTGAGAGAACCACGATGAAATACCTCACTTTTATTAAAAATCATAAGCTATCAAAATTAAAAACATGCCTAAATAAAGCAAATCTATAAATTAGAGCAAATCCATATTTTTTGCTAATCACATCAATACGGCTTTGACTTTTTTTATTCTCATCAAGATATGCTAATGATATAGGTACATTCAAAGTGCTAAGTGATTTCGAATAAAACAAATAACAAAGAAACTAAAGCCAAAGGTCATAACAAAGGCGTCATGTTATACAATACAGACAACCTTAAAACAAGAACATAAGATCTTAATATATATATATATATATATATAAAGGATTACGGAAAGATGTAATAACAAGTTTAATAAAGTAGTGGCTAGAGTGTCATTTAGATGAATCTAGTGGACTAATTAACATATATGAATTCATATATATTCTATAAATTTTATCCAAATAACATGTTTAGGATGAGGGTAATAGTTTGGTACCAAGGCAAAACAAACAACTATAATTATAAATTCTAGCAATCGAAAAGATGAATGGAAAAAGATTTTAAATAAAGAAGAACTGCATAGGAGGTAGAAAAAAATAGCTATTATTGAGCAAGACTAACTTGGGAGCTTGATAGAAAAAAGAATATAATGCTGGAAATATGGTAAAGAGAGACATTATAGCAGCAATATCGATCCTATTGAGAATGTAGATTCGAACACAAGAAAGAACAAACTTGAATTAGTTTTTTTTAACAAAACATCCAATTAAAAAACTTAAGAGGAAATGCAAAAACCAAAAGCAATGCATTTTTTTGTCTAATTTGTTGAAGCAATATGCTTAGGGTAAGGGCAACAAATTGACAATACGTCAAAATAAAATGTATAATTTTAAAGAGTAGACATAAAACGGATGTGTAAATAGAGATATCATATAATAAATAATTGGGACCTTAAAAAATAAAAGTACATAGCAAGACTAACCTAGTAGATTAACAATAAAGAAAAATATAATGCTAGAACTATAGAGCGGAGGTGGATAATATGAGAGAAATTGAATCTATCAAAAGGAATAACTGAAGTCTTGAAAAAGAAACTTGCATAAGTATTTTTGAAAAAAAAAAAGAAAGAGTAAACTATATAGAACCAAACACAAAGCAACCATTAAAACTAAGAGTTGACAAGTAAAAGAAAAAGGCTAAAATAAGAACTTATAATAGCAATGCATTTATAGACTTAAATAAAACAATAAGCAAAAAAAGTGGGGGCATTGGGAGAATGGAATAAGAGAATAGAAAATGCCATAAAAATAGACGTCGTAGGTGAACAAACTTAAGAGGAGGAATATGAACATCAAAGAAAATAATAAAAGTAGGGAAAATGAAATAAATCAAATCATATTTATTTATTTTTAAATGATAGCCCAACAACATACATACAAAGGTTGTGTCAAAACATAAAGGTAACAACAAAATACTTAAACATTAATTTGAGAAAACTTTAATTCAACAATTTCGTAAGAGAACAACATAAATAAGGCAGAAGCAACGAAATAACCCATCAAAAGTGAAACTAAAGAAGAGAAAAAATGATATGAGTAGGTGAAGATTAAAAATAATATGACCAAATAAAAAGAGGTCAAAGTATAAATTTTAGAATAGAACAACTTAACCTTAAATCAATGAAAGACATAAGCAAAAATTTTAAATAATGCAACACATCTTAAGGCCAAAAGAGAAAGAAACTGAAAAAGACAAAGATGTCCGAATTGTAGATATTGAGACCAATTAAAGACAATAGTAATCCGCTAAAAAAAGGATTGTCCGACCTACCAATGGGTGCAAGAATAGTGGTTGAAGAAGAATGCATAAGCAAATCAATTTATCGAATGATAGTGAGCATTATTGATGATATTTATTCTCTTATATTTGGTCTTTTAAATGTGATTTTAGGTTGTATGTGATAAATTAATTTTATTTTGTAATTTAGTAGATAATTTGAGTCAAATGAGCAAAAGTGTGTTAATTGGAATGAAATTCTAATTTTAGCAAATTGACCTTCAAATGAATAAATAAGAATTTCACATACTTAAAACTCCAAAACATAAAACAAGCCTTCTTGAGAATAAAAATAGACATCTTACACTTTCTAGGTTGTATTTAAAGGCAAAAATCCATTCTTTTTTTGGGCTATCAAAGTCGGATGTAAAGTTAGGGAAAAACTCCAAAAGAAATTCGGATCCACCGATAGTCTAGAACATTATCTAGTATTTAGACCATATCTAGAGTTATACAAATTGGATTATAATAATTCAAAAACCTATAAACAAGAAGACATCCAATCCTACAATATTTATGGAGATCTTGAGTCCAGCATTCTACTATCTTCTGATCCTAAATAAATTCAAAATTTTTAGAACATAACCTAGATTCCCATTTAGAAACAAATCCTAGTTAATTTAAAAAACTAGCTTAAATTGGACTTTGTTGGCTATTATATTTAATTATCTCTTGACTTGTATAAATATCCTCTAAGACTGCACATTAGAGTGAATCCTTTATGAAATCTTTAAGAAACTTGATCATAAGAAAAACTTTACAAGAAACTATTAATTACAAGAAAGACTTAATAGAAAATTATTAATAAAAAAAATCTTTAGAAAATAATATTTCTCTATGTTGGACTTCTTAAATTTTGACATAACATAACAAAAAAAAAAAACCCCATCAAATATTGATGGAAAATAGCAACAAATAAACCTCCATTACCAAGCAAGCAAAAAGCAATAAATAGTATCAGTTGTAACTAGTGATGGATTAGTGACGGACACTAATTTATAGCTAAATATGGTGGAAAAATATTTTTAAAAGTTTTAAAGATGATTTAGCAATGAATTTACTAGGGAATATAGTGATAGAATTGCTTATCCATTGCTGTTTTCAATAACTGGATTTAGTGAATATCCATCTCTAAAAGAAATATCCCACGTAAATTAGTGATCGGAAAGTCCACTAAAAGAGAAAAATTGGGTAGATTTTTTTAAAGTAAAAACTATCAAATTAGTGACAAATTTATGACGTACACTTAAGTCTATTCTATATGTAAAAAATGGACAACTAACTTTAATTAATAAACCGTCCATTTGTCAATAGATTAGCAATGGATGTAATAGTTCATCATTAATTATCAATGGATCAACAAGGGGATTTCATCCATCGTTGATGACTATACAATTTGTATGATTTTTTTACTCTTTTACGTTGAACTTTCTAGTGTTTCTTCTATTATATTTAGTAAATTAAGATCATGATAACAATTTTGGATTTTGTAAAAAAAAAAAAAATGATGAATTGATACAAAGAAACCCAAGCCAAAGTAAGGACAAGCACAAGTTACCAAGGAAACTTAAAAGTCACACGATTGTGCATATTACAAAGGAAAATAGATACTTGCCATGTGAAACAAAGTAAGAAACTATGTGGTTGTTTAGTAATAAAACCACATGAGTAGTAGCCTTCCACATAGCTAGAGTAAGAAAAGCAATCAAGACTTTATTGTTTTCTTAAAAGAAAGAAGCAATACACATGCAAGTAGCCACTCACTTAGAATGCATTAAAGAAGAGACACATATGTGTGTGTCAAAGCAAGAAGTACTCCAAAAATTATGCACATAGGCATAATGATGTAACATGGGATGACAACATAACTCTATATGGTTATGCGCCTCGACTCAGTAAGCCATGCAACACTAGCTTTCCAAGGTTTCGCATTGAATGAAATAGAAGAGCAAACTATGTGTCTTTACTAAGCAATTCGTCCGGCAATGTGGGACCGACATTTGTGGATTGTAACCATTCTTTTAGCTATAAATAGTAAGGTTAGGGTTTTATTTTAAGATTCTCACTTTTAGCGACCACCATAGATAGAAAAGTTTTCATTGTAATCAATTATGAACAATTAAACACATATCTTAATTGAAGAAAGTTGAAGCTTTTGATTAAATCGTTGTGAGATATTAACAAGTTTTAATTCTAAACTCATTCCTTTTTAGTATTTTATATTTTTTATATGATTTGGTCATGATTATATGATTAATTTATTAGAGTGCACATTATTTTCTTGATAATTACAATCTATTGCTAGCTAAGTATTCAAGTCCATGTAACTATTTATCTAAACTTGTCCGTGATAAGTAGCCTAGGGCTCAATGAATATAAATATATTTTTTTTAATCTCTTAAAAAACATAGAACTAGATTACATCTTTATGGAGTCTAGAAGAGTGGTTTAGCTTTACCTCGCCTTTCTCTACTTTAATGTTGTTATTGAATTAAATTTAGTTAGTGTCTACTAAGTTGTTCAATAGCTAAGGAATTAATTAAGTAGCATTTATTTGATTAACGAATCACTAAGGGAAGACTAGGAAAAATATAAATATTGTTATCTTATGGTGAATATTCATATCAAGGATAGGTTAATAATTGAATAAATGATCAATGACTAAACCAATAGTGGATTCTAAACTTTAACTAAGGCTTTCTCTCATTATTGTTATTTATATTTACTTTTAATTGCTTATAAATCATAGCAAATATGAACTCTCCTTTACTTCCTTTGTATTACGTAATAATTAGATAATAAAAATTATTAATTAGGCTACTTCTCTATGGGCTCGACCTTTTTTTACCTCATCTACATCCTTGTGGTTGGGTTCATGAGGAAAATAAACAAATAACTAATTTATTGCGATACGGCACATCATCAAATTTCGATGCCATTATTAAGGAATTGCATCCGATCAATTTTTTTTTAGCTTGGTTGTTTTTATCTTTTTTTTTTTACATGACTATATTCTCAATGGTTTAGCTCTCATATGACCTTCAAACCGAGAGATTCGATGAGATTAAAACATCTACTATTGCATAACTGATTTCTAACCTACCCTCTACAGTGTGTCAAATGGTTGTAGAAAATGTGCAACAAATCTATAATTATAGTATATGTTCGATGATAGGGCATTCATCCTATAGGTGTCCAATGCTTCGAAAGAATCTATTGGTGTGCATTATACCATGAGGGGACTTTTAGAACATTTATAATACCTATATAATCCCTACACCAAGTACTTGCACCGGTTATGGGAATCAAGTGATTGATAATGCAATTCATAATTGTCAAAGATATCAATAAGTGCAACCACCATTCCAAGCTAGACAATAAGTTACTCCAAATTTCGGTATATCTCGTGAGGATATCATCGGTTCTTTTATGACCGATACTATGTAATTTCAATAGGAAACAAGAATAAGCCTTCAAAATTTAGAGACTCGAGTGTGTCAATTGGCTACATTAATAGGTGAGGTAGAAGCACAAGGGTTAAGCAACTTTTCTTTTAAAATGGAAATGAGTTTGGAAGAACATTCAAGTGCAACAAGTGAGGGAGAGGATGTGCTAAACACAGAGTAAGTTGTTGAAGATTTCAAAATAGAGCCAACTTGTAATGAAGAGCTAAATAAGATTATGCTTATTAATGAACTAGTTAAATAAGAAAATGGTTTTGAGCAAGTAGACCTAGACAATATTTTTGATGTGCTTATATTGAATTTTTCCGTCCAAATGATTTTAATACTAAGGTTAACAAGTTTGAGTTTCTTTTGCCATTATTGCTTTTTATTTTGTAGATGTTGTTCCTGTCGTTGTCACTTTTGATTCTTCATTTATTTCAAGATTAGAGGAAGGGTTTTCTCCAATTATGTGAAAGTGATATTTCATGTGGAACTAAAATAAAGGAGCCATATATGGGATCCCCAACACTTTGAAATGGAAAATCAAAGATGACGTCGAGCCGACAACATTAAATAAAAAAGCTTATTGGTAGGCAGCCCAATGAAATTTTTATAAATTTTATTTCTAGGTTAATGTTTAAATTAATTTGTTTAATTTTTCTTTAAAATCCCCCATGCTTGACTTGATTTCAAAGATGTTTGCAACATATGTGATCTTTGGTGTGTTAAGGAAAAGAAGAAAAACATACGGAGTAGAATAGAGGAGCATGGTTTATACATATCAAAAACCATGCTCATGTGTGTGTTGTGGCTACAAGTTCAATTAGAAGGGAAGCATTTAGATAGTAGTTGATAAGCATGACTTATACATGTAAAGAAACATGCTCGTGTGTGTTTTATGGATGGAAACTCAAACCAAGAAGAGATGAACACAAGTAGAAAGTTTAGGCATGAGGTGACCTTTAGAAAAGGCACGTCTATGTGACCCAAGGTTTTGTTGCACTTATTTTCCAAAAGAAAAGAGGCACGAGTAGTAGGTCTCATATGGGTTATACAAGAATTCTAGCATGCCTATGTGACTCGGGTTGGGTAATTCAAATTTCAAAAAAGAAAAATGACATAGGTAGTAAGGATTCACAAAGGTAGAAGAAGAAAATTCATACGACCATGTGGAATATGTGAGTCTGCGTTGATTTGAGAAAGGAAAGAGAAACGGACGTAAAGGGAAGAGACAATTTATGCAACACTTATGCACGGTGTGTGCCTCTTCCTCTAGCTAAGAGACACAACTTGTCTCACTAAACCTCTCACTTATTTTGCAAAAGAGAAGAGGCACGAGTAGTAGGTCTTATATGGGTTATATTGTAATTGTAGCATGCATGTATGACTCGGGTTGGGTAATTTAAATTTCAAAAAAGAAAAAATTACATAGGTAGTAAGGATTCACATAGGTAGAATAAGAAAATCCATACGACCATATGGAATATGTGAGTTGCATTAATTTGAAAAAGGAAGGAGAAACGGACAAAAAGGGAAGAGACACAATTTGTGCAACATTTGTGCACGGTGTGTGCCTCTTCCTCAAACCAAGAGAGACAACTTGCCTCACTAAACCTCCCATTTATAAATACGTAACCCTAAACCCTTATGGATTCATCTTCCTAAAATTCCCATCCGTAGTCATACCAAACATTCTCTTTCTTCATCTTCTTCAAATCTCATTATCCTCTATAACCATAAGTAACACTCACACTACCCTACTTCCCTAAAATAGAAATAGCTTTTCCATTACAAACCCACCAAATAATCTTTGTCTTCCCCACTCTTTCTCAAAAAATAAGTAACAATGTCGACTTTTGAAGATAAAGGAAAATAGTTAACCATCCTAGAGAAGAGGATCCATTAAAAAACAAAAGGCCCATCAAGAAGGATATCTCGTCCCGATCTAGTAATAACCCCGTTTACCTAACTATTGAGTTTGCAAATGATGATCAAGAATTTTAGTACAATGTATTAAACAAATTAGAGAATAGTGCCCAATAGGTATATTGATCTTCATGTTTTAGAGGTTCCCGGGTTATTGAAAGAAATTAGGAAAATGTTAGATAGCATAGGATGGGATGGATTATCGAAGATGGATGCTCCCTCCTACGAGGAGCCGACTCTTAAATTTCTAAGGTCATTTCACTTTGACATAGTGGCTAATGAGCATGCATGTGAATTTTTCATATTTAGAGTGGTTAATAGGGAGTCTAGGCGTGATCAAATTGAAATAGCTAATATGTTTGGTTGGCCATATAAGGGTGTAAGGTAACCCCTTCGGTTTTAGAAGGTACTTTTATAGAAAAATTACGAGTTTGAAGAATGACGTATGTAATCCCTCTCGATAAAAATCATCTATAATTATCAGTCCTATCTTTCGATTTATCCATCAAATTCTATCATGGACATTATGTGGGTGAGAGAATAGCAATGGGGTAGTGAATAAGGTGGAATTGGTGTTTTATTCTTCATCTTTACGAAAGTGAAGGTGGATTTTGTCTACATTATGACCGAGCACTTCTTAGCTATCAAGAAGTCAAATGAAAATAGCATTGTCATTGGTGGGTTCAACACCAATATTGTCGAGAAATTAAAATTTTTTAGTCAAAGCACAATGACATTAACACCAACAAAAGGATCCAATCACATGAATTTTGAAAAGTCGATGATGATTAGGCTACTAGAGAAGAAAGGAAAGAGGTACCTCATTCGACCAAACAAGAAACCTTGATGAGAGGAGGAGAGTTCATCAAGTAATAGTGATGACCTTGAGTGCTTAATCATACACGGTGGAGTAGCTTGCCTTGTGGCTAGACGACTTTCAAATCAATGATAATAACTATTTTGACTATTTGAATGAGTAAATTTAGCATGTGGACAACAATGTGGTTATCAATTTTCAAATGGTCAATAACCAACTCAATGGCCTCTTCAACGCCTTCACGAGTGTATTTTTTACCACCTCCATTTTGAGTGCTACAAAAAATAGATTTAATCCCTTATTCTTTTTCTTAATATTTTTTCTTTTATGTTTGGTCAATTCTGTTTGAACATCGAAGACAATGTCTTATTTAAGTGTGGAGGTAGCATTTAGGTTTTCTTTGTATTGATTTTGTGCTTATCATTGTTTGCGTATGTTTGAATTTCTAGGTTAGTTCCATATAAAAATATGAAAAAAGAGAAATGATGAATGCCATAGTTTAGTATGATGTCTTTCTTAATTGATAATTGATGATGAATTTTAATAAAATATGATAAGATGATTGAAAGTATTTTGGATATTATTGTCATAGAAGTGCATGCATGTTAGAAAGCTTTATGTCTTTATGATTGATCATGATTTAGGTAGTAATATCGACTTTACAAGTACCCTTTGAAAGTAGGCCTAAGCATGGTTTAAATAAATAGGATTTCTAACAATTATGAATTTTTTTAAAAAAAAAAGCATTCTAATCAGAAATTTGGCCTAATTGAGTAAAACTCTACTCCAATTATTTGAGTCACTTTGTAATTAGGAGTACTCATCATAAATATTTATTTTTACGTCAAACAACAAGTATGAATTATGAGTATGCAAAGCACTCTAAGTTGATGACTTGCTAACTAATTGATTATCTTCATCACAAATATTTATTTTTACTTTGTAATTAGAAATTTGGTCTAATTGAGTAAAAATCTACTCCAATTATTTGAGTTACTTTGTAATTAGGAGAATTCATCACAAATATTAATTTTTATGTCAAACAACAATTTGAATTATGAGTATGCAAGACACTCTAAGTTGATGACTTGCTAAGTAATTGGTTGTCTTCATCACAAATATCGATAGTCTCATAAAAAGGCAAGTGATTACGTAGGAAAAAGATATTAAAGCCCTTGAAAAAGATTGAGATGCTAAAAGAAGAAACATTTTGATCAATGAAAATCTTGGTTTATTGTTTTGCATGTAGTGGTGGAAAAGAGATAAGGGCAAAATAAGTGTTGCATGCTTGAATAAATTTAAAGACATGTGTAGATATAAGAATAATGTCATGAACATGATCAATTTGACTCGTTTGATTTTGTTAAATTCCAAATTGAGCATCAATGTTCTAAGGATAATCATACTAGTATACATTCATCTAAGTGATTTTATGGGCTTATTGTCCGAAAACCCTCACAAGACACAACTCGTCCACTCTGGGGTAACTTAGGATTTTAAAAGCCTATTACATGTACTAAATGCAATCATGATGCCTATGAAAGTGGGTTAGGTTTTTGTTTTATTTATTTTTCTCGAGGACTAGCAAAGTTTAAGTGCGAGTGTATTTGATGAGTCCATAATTTGAATGATTGTTATGCTCTTTTACATTGAACTTTCTAGTGTTTTTTAAATTGTATTTAGTAAATTAATATCAAGATAATGATTTTAGGTTTTGTAGAAAAAATGGTGAATTGGTGCAAAGAAACCTAAGCCAATGCAAGGAGAAGCACAAGTCACCAAGAAAGCTTAGAAGTCACATGACCGTGCATATTATAAGGGGAAAAAGCTACCGGCCATGTGAAACAAAGAAAGAAACCATGTGGTTGTTAAGCAACAAAGCCACACGGGTAGTAGCCTTCCGTACGACCAAAGCAAGAAAAGCAACACGCCCATACATGTGTCAAGACTAAATTGTCTTCTAAGAGGAAATAAGCAACACACCGGCAACGACCATTCATACAAAATGCACCAAGGAAGAGACACATCCGTTTTGTGTCTAAGTGAGAAATACTCAAAGAAAGAGGCATATAGGCGGAATGATGTAATACGGGATGATAGCATAACTCCACATGGTCATGTACCTCCGACTAGTAAGCACCAGCTCTCTAAGGATTTAAGCCATATGAAATAGAAGAGCAAACTATGTGTCTTTACTAAGCAATCCTTATGGCCATATGGGACTAACATGTGTATATTGTAACCCTACGTTTAGTTATAAATAATAAGGTTAGGTTTTATTTTAGGATTTCGACTTTTAGTAGCCACCATAGAAAGAAAATTCTCTATTTTAATCATCCATGAACAACTAAATGCTTATCTTTATTGCAGGAAGTTGAAGCTTTTAGTTAAATCATTATGAGATATTAATGGGTTTTAATTCTAAACTTATTCTTTTTTAGTATTATATGTTCTTCCGTATGATTTGGTTATGATTGTGTGATTAATTGATTAAAGTGCACACTAGTTTCTTGATCATTATAATCTATTACTAGCTAAGTATTCAAGTCCATGTAATTGGTTAGCTAAACTTGTATGTGGTAGTAATGAGGGATAAGTGATCATAAATGTGTTTTTGTTTAATCCTTTAAAAAATATAGAATTAGATTATATCTTTCTAGCATCTAGAAGAATGCTTTAGCTTTACCTGTCTTTCTCTACTTTAAGGTTATTATTGGATTAAATCTAGCTAGCATCTACTAAGTTGTTCAATAGCCGAAGAATTAATCAAGTAGAATCTATTTGGTTAATGAATCACTAAGGAATGACCGAGGACAACATACATGTTGTTGTCTAATGATGAATATTTATGTTAAGGATAGATTAATAATTGAAACAATAATCAACGACTAAACTAAAAGTGGATATTAAACTTCAACTAAAGTCTTTTCTTATTATTGTTATTTATATTTACTTTTGATTATTTACAAATCATAATAAACACAAACCTCCCTTTTACTTCTTTTACACTATAGAACAATCAAACAATAGAAATCATTAATTAGGCTACTTTCCTATGGGTTTGACCCTTGCTTGCTATATCTACACCCTTGCGGTTGGGTTTTATGAGGAAAATAAATAAATAACTAATTTGTTAGCAGTACGACACGTTATGAGTCGTTATTTTTCAATCCCTAATTAAACCCATTTCTTCTTCCACCTTCTCCATTTTCTTTTCCCTCTCATTCTCCAACCAACCATTTGCCTTTCCCCTTTCAAACAACTACCAAACTCCACTCCTTCACTCTCGGTCAATACATACCCACTCCAAACTCTTTTCTCCTAAAAAAAGCTCATTTTTCCTTTCCTCATCTTGGTGTAATTCCACTCAAATTAGGAAAGTTTTTTTCTTTTTTATTTTCTTAATTAAAGTTTGTAATTTGTTGTAATTGTTAGGTTAATTTTAAGTTTAATTATTTGATATATATATATATATATATATATATATATATATATATATATATATATATATATATAATTGTTATTTTATTGATTTATTTGTTAAACTCGCTAATTTTTGTAAATTGTTAGGTTAATTTATTGATTAATTTGTTAAATTGTTAAATTTTGTTAATTAATTTTTATATAAATTTAATCAAAATTTATTTTTTAATTCATTAAGTTAGTTTTATTAGTATTTAGTTAATTAATTAGGTTAATTTTATTTATATTAGAAATTGCTAATTAATTTTTGTTTTAAATTTAATTTGGTTAAAATTAGAATTAATTAAGTTCATTGGATTTATGCTTAATTAATTAATTATGTTAATTTTTTTTAATTGGTTGAATTTAAATTTTGTTTATACTAGAACTTGGTAATTAATTATTATATTAAACTTAATTAATTCAATTTGATTTATGTTTAATTATTTAATTAGGTTAATTTGTTTAATTGGTTGAATTTTAATTTTATTTATATTATAACTTGGTAATAAATTTTTATTTTAAACTTATTAATTTAATTTTTATGCCTAATTAATTAATTAGATTAATTTTGTTTAATTGCTTGAATTTTAATTTTATTTATATTAGAAGTTGTTAATTAATTGTTATTTTAAATTTGATGTGGTTAGAATTAGAATTAATTAAGTTAATTTGATTTATTTTTAATTAATTAATTATGGTTAATTTTATTTGATTGGTATAATTTTAAATTTATTTATATTAAAAATTATTAATTAACTATCATTTTAAATTTAATTTGGTTAGAATTAGAATTAATTAAGTTAATATAATTTATATCTAATTAATTAATTAGGTTAATTTTATTTAGTTGGTTCAATTATAAGTTTATTTATATTAAAACTTGTTAATCTATTGTTATTTTAAACTTAATTAGGTGAGAATTACAATTAAGTGGTTTAATTATTTCGTATCTAATTATTGAAGTATGTTGAGATACGTCATAGCGTATCGAATCATAGGGATCGAAGACCCTCGAGAATTGAGAAGAAATAAGATTTGTTCAATACTTTACGATAACACTAAGAGGATGAGCTTGGAATTTAATTTTGATGAATTATTTGGGACACTTGCCGATCTTAGTGTGGACAAATTGATTGTTAGTTGATTTAATTTCAATATTTGTGTGATCATTTGGAGTATCCGTTAATTGAAAAAGGTGTAATTTATAGGGGAGGTTCTATCAAAATTTTGTTAGATGTTTAGAAATTTTATTATTTAGATAATTTTGTGTTGCCTCATAAATGAATAAACAAAATAATGAGGTCCGATGGTGCATGGATGTATGTTAGATATATAGATGGGTATTTAAATTTTCAATCGAATTGTTATTTGTTTTTTAAATCTGTTTCGGTGTTATTCTTGAGTTATGCCTAATGGATTAGATAGATCTGGTCGTTGTGTTAGTGGTCGTAGCGCTAATGTTGATCATGCAACCGATAATGGCGATGTGTGTGGACGTGACACTCGCTAGTGTGAGTGTTCAAAGCTACAAACTTGATAGTAGTATTGACATATCCGCATCCTCTCCAGTAGTTCCCTCACCGGTTATATTCTTGTTGGTAGTGCCCCCTACCGTGGATGTCCCCATGAAGGTTTACTTAGCTCCAAAAATCTCTAATGGATATCAAGATGAACGGACCATTTGGGTCATCAATAACCGATAAGTAATATATTTAAAATGCGATAATTAGTTTTATATTTTTCATATATTATATTGAAACCATTAATTCACTTATTTATTATTTATTTATTTTGTTCGACGGTTTGATTCCATCAAGTAAGTGCTCTACAAAAATCAACATAATTTTCAAGGATCGATTAGAATGTCCCTAGCTTCACATGAAAATCTATCTCCATGAAAATGAAAGACTTTTACTTTAATGAGTTTAGAGTAATGTATTAATTTATTTGCTCATATTTCATTTAAAGTGTTAATTTAATATGAAAAGTACTAATGTTATTTATTTCTTCATGTAGAAGTACTTTTTATGAGATATAACCATCAATGCACTCGATTAAGTATACGTGGGAGAATCTTCCGTCGAGGTATTGCAACCACATATTTAACAAGTTAAAGCATAAGAGTAACAAACCCGCATTTATTAAACAAAAGGTGTGGGAAGCATGACACCGGGGTTGGGCCACTCTCGAGTATCAAGCCCGATCTCAACGAGCACCTCGAACCGTATGTCGGAGACGGATGGTGTTGATGCCGGCTCATCCAAGTATATTAGAGGGTTCATCTCTTTAATTGAGCACGCTAAGCATTTGGTAAATCCTATATTATCAACTATGTTATAAATTAATTTTTACATTTATTTCATCTCATATTATTTTTTTTTCAGCATAATAAATTAGTTCATAACCCAAATCATTACGAGTTGTTAGTGACCACTCACAAGCGAAAAGATAGGTCATTCGTTGATAGATGGTCACACATAGTAATGGTAAAATTTTATATTTTTTTAAATATAAATACATCTATCGATATAATCTAAAAAAATATATTATGATTTACTATTATAATTATTTTAATGACATAGGAGTGCATGCATGTAACGTAAGAAATAGTTGTTAAGGAGCAACAAGAGGGTGATTCATCGTTTTCGAATATTAACATGTCCAAGATATATTGATATCGGAGGGAAGAAAAAGCGAGATAGTGTACGACCTTAGATCTAATATATCCCAAGTATCACTCACATTTTGGCATCAACTCCTCCTCTACCACTTCACAGTATCCCGGTGATAATATTGAGGAGGTTTTTACCTAGTACAAAGATAGGGTAAAGGGGATGGAGGCTACCATTCAACGAACGAGTCAATCAAGTTAGCACCATACGGAGTAAGTTGTAGATAGTGATAAGGTTGTTATAGAACCTATACCGGACTCACATCCCTCCCGCCGACCCTCCCATAATCCAAGAGTCGAGTCATTCCTCTCAACAACTAGCAATCGAAAGATGATGCAAAAGATGATGGTAATAAGGACTAGATTTTTTTACGTTTTTAATATTTTTGTATACCTTAATGCATTTTTATATTTATTTTATTTTAATTTATACTATTTTAATTTTATTATATAATATATCGTATTTTAATAAGGTGTTTTTTATACCTTTTTTTTATTATAGTTAACATTATATGACTATTGATTTAAAAAAAAATTAAAAATTCCTTCATTTAGCAATGAAATTACGAGAATATTTAGCGACGAATAAATATACAATCGCTAAATAGTGACGGATTTAGCAATAAAATTGCAAAGATTTTAGCGAATATAATTTAGCAAAGATATAAGTGGAAATATCGACAACATGACCAAGTAGATAAGACCTTACGGACAACCGTTTTAAATCAATTTAGTAATGAAAATTCAATAAATTAGTGACGAAAAATCTATCACTAATTAGCAATAGAAAAAAATTTTGGTTGCTAAGAAAATAGCAATAACAATATTAGCGATAGAATGCATATTATCTCTAATCCGTCACTAATTGTATATATCAATGGTTTTTTAACATATAGCGATGAAAAAATGCATTGCTACGTGCTGAATTTCTAGTAGTGTAACATTGTTGATGGAAATAAGCTGCCTATTTATAAGGTAGAAAGAAAATCTAGTTCAAAAGTCATATTTGATGCTCTATAGTTCAAGAGTTATTATAGTTTAATGCTTGATAATTTAATAGCCATTGTAATTTAATGGTTTATAATGAAAAAGACTTTTAATTTAATGTTTCATAATTTAAAAAAAAAAAAATTAAACGCTCCATCAACGTGACTTTTTATTTATATCTTCTCAAGTGACTAATAAAATTTTAACACTTAATTTAGATCATTAAAAACATGGAACACTTAAAAAAATATATATCTGACATTCATAAGGTCAAATTAGAAATGAGAATCCAATCAGTCATTTCCATTATCAAGTTAATCTCCAACTTTTCTTTAGATAAAATAATGTCTGATAACACAGATTTTTTTTTTTCTTGCAAAAAAAAACCCACTATATATGTCTTTTCCAAATTATAAGTGTCTTTTATTTAAGTGGAAGGATTCTATCTATACTGGTGGTAAAATATATTTGGCTGTTGTTGTTATTGTATTTTTAAAAAATTAATGTTCTTGGTATGCGATTATTGACTAAAATCATAGTCATAATTAGCAGCCATCGTCATTGCTCCCGGAAAAAAAACCAATTTGAGGTCACAGCATACGTAGCATCCTATTACTTTTCATCGCCTTGACTATTATGGATTCTGGAAATCAAGCTATAAATTGTTCCAAGGATTATCTCGGCAGCATCACACAATCTGAAACTCTTATCAGAATGGCAGAAGTGCTTCCAACAAAAAGGCACTTTTTTATCACCTCAACCTCTCCTCTGCAAAATGTGTTTAACTGGAAAAATAAACTAATTATGAACTTCATATTCTAACACCATTTTTTTTATGAAATTTATTTCAGGATTGCAGTTGTTACGGGTGCAAATAAAGGGATTGGATTAGAGATATGCAGGCAGTTGGCATCTAAAGGGTTGTTGGTGATTTTAACAGCTAGAGATGAAAAAAGGGGTCTTGAAGTTGTTAAGAGTCTCAAAATTTCGGGTTTTTCTGATGTAGTTTTTCATCAACTTGATGTGATGGACGAACTCAGTATTGCTGCCTTGTCCAATTTCATCGGAACTCAATTTGGAAGGCTTGATATCTTGGCAATATACTCAATTCCTTCTCATCTATAGATTTTTCTTGTTAAATTTATATTGGTCTTGGCACTTGTCCACAAATTGATCTGACATGTTTAGGAAACTGCAACAGGTGAACAATGCAGGCATTGTTGGATGCAAAGTTAAAGCAGAAGACCGCAAGAATTTAAGATATGGTGTTGATGATGTAAGTCTCTTAATCTTCTTATAAATGTCTCGATCTATAACTAATTCGAAAATAATTGTAATGAAATGCTGAACTTCAAACAAAATACTACTATATGTTTCCAATTTCTAACGTATCGGACCATCTATCAGATTATAGGTCCAAATGCTGCATCACATAAAAAATATGTGAAGCAAACTTATGAATCGACAATCAGTTGCCTGAGAACAAATTATTATGGAATCAAGCACCTAACTGAAGCATTAATTCCTATTCTCGAACAAGCCGATTCTGCAAGAATAGTCAATGTCTCTTCTTCCCTAGGGAAGCTAAAGGTAAACACATCATATTCATCTCTTTCAGGCAGCAGATACAGTTTAATTATCATATTCCAATTAGCATGCATGCATACACACACACGTGTGTGTGTGCGTGATTGTGGTGGGGGAGTTCATAATCAGCGTACTTAATACTTTAAAATTTGTTTTTGCTGCAGCTAATTCGTAATGAAAAAGCCAAAAAGGAGCTAGGTGATGTTGATGGCCTCACAGAAGAAAAGGTGGACAAGCTGGTGGAAGAGTTCCTGGAGGATGTTAAGAATGATTTAGTGGAAACCAAAGGTTGGCCTACCCTTTTTTCAGCTTATATTGTGTCCAAGGCTGCTCTTAATGCTTACACAAGGATTTTGGCAAAGAGGTACCCGAAAATTGCAACAAATGCAGTTTGTCCTGGTTTTGTTAGCACAGATATAAACGATAACACTGGAATCTTCACTGTTGAAGAAGGTGCACGAGGTCCTGTTATGCTGGCTTTGATGCCGGATCAGCATGGCCCTTCTGGCTGCTTCTTTTCTCAGACAGAAATGTCAACTTTTGAAACATGAAGTGACCTATATGCACTTGTAATGTATGCATGTTACGTACTGAGAGAATAAAGCTGGAGAGAGCTACTCCATTCTATTTCTCCACACGAAAGTTTTAATTAATAATTAATAGGATATTGTCACACAAAGTTGTTTGATGTTTCAATTGACTGGCAATCATTGATAAGTGCTTGATATAAACTGATTTTTTATAGATTACGCCATGTACATTGGACTTTGCTTTATTTAGGAAAATGTTCTGCAACACAAAAATGATGGCAGTACTTGATATAAACTGGCATACAGGTATACACACTATCATACCCGGCTCCTGATCACCATGCATATATATAGGCGAAAGCTTGACCATACAACAAAGAAGAGAAGGTATGTCATAACAACTAAAGCATGAGATAGTGGGAACATGTTAATTTACAGAATTGGCTGCTTCTGGATGAATTACATGAACTAAAACCTTATCATTTATAAAAAGCAAATTAAAGAAGGAATGGAAGCACAACTAAAACGGGGCAAGGTAACCAACTAATTATATCGGAAAAGTAAACACCACCTTTGGGATCCTCTAGTCCCTGTAACAACGACATCTCATTGGCATTATGATAAGTGAACAAGTAAGGGAAAGGCTGTACTTGCTCCTTGTGGGATCATCTAGTCCCAGCGCTAATTAAGGACATCCATTAGCAATACTGCGCTAGTACAGTAGTACGTACCTCAACAAGAAATGTTATTTAACTTTTCTAGTTCTTTAACTCGCACCAAATGTTGCAGATACCATTGCTAAGCGCAATCCACTTTCCCAACTGTTGGCAGTTACCTTCGACAAGTATGAATATATGATATAAAGGAGGATCCAATCATCCAAACAAAGAAATTTGAATTCGATTGGCATGGCTTTTGAATTATGATTTTTACCTTTGAATCACAATTCAAAAATTGTTTTTCATCTTTGAGAGAAAAATAAGTTCAATTGACTTTAAGTTAGAAGTATATTGGAATTTGGATAAAGATGATTCAATATATATATATATATATATATATATATATATATATATTGAAGAAAAACATGTAGCATAAGTTAGAGTTGCCATAAGTTAAGAGTTAAAAATTTCAATTTTTGATTAAAGTAAAGTTATGACTCAATTTTGTACCAAAAAACTGACTAAGTTATTTCTGGCCAAACAAAGTGCTGGATGGTTACTAGAATTATTTGCATCTCTAGCAGCATCGTTAGATCAAAAGGCATTTAACTAATACTCTTTACATGGAAATAGAAACTCAAAGCAGCAGGAAAGGCACCAACAACCCAAAATTAAAGAACCAATTAACAGAGAAATTAAAGAAAGTAACACTTGGGAGATCTTAATTTGCGTTGACACTCTCAGGTACCTTAATTTAAGATAATGAAGCTAGAAATGCATTACGCTGAAACGTTGCAAGACTTCACCATCGAGTAGATGAACCCTGCTTTCTGATCAATCACAGCAAATCTCTTCCGAGTCCCCCGGAGATGAGGATCCAGCTAATTATTCACGCGAAAGGAAGTTTCCAGCAAAAGGAACAAAGAGGTACTCTAATAATTAAAGAGAAGATTCATAAACTAAATGATTAATCTTAGTACTATCAAATAAAACTACTGTTTAAGTCCCGTAAGTCCTAGTCGTCTGAGCAGTCAGCCAAAAGACCCTTTTTTGTTTTTTTCAAAATCAAATTATTCAAGTCCAAAAACAACAAGTACCTTTGAAAAAGATACGGACCGTATTAAAAACGAGAAATGTTTTTCTAAACTGGTTAAATATATCCGAGTCGCTGAATTATACTGAAACTATTTTCACAATTTTTCTATTAAGATATAATTTACAATAAATTTTATATTATTAGATGTTGATCCAAAACAGTCCATCCCTTTTTTTTTTTTTAAATTGCGACATGTCTCAATTTAAGGATAAAAATATAATTTTCTTTAAAATCAGCTTTTTTTTATTTTTTACAATAAATAATTAATAATTATTCTAAATGCTAAAGAAAAAATTTAAAATAGTCAGATTTTTTAATTATTAAAGAATTTATGATAATAATTATTAAATAAAATATTTAAAAAAATATAAAGAAATTATATTTTTTTAATTTTTAATGATTTTATAACAATTATTAATAAAGCTAATTTTTATAAAAAAAAAAGTAAAAATTTTTTTTAATGATTTTAAAATAATTATTAATAAATAAATTTAAAAAAATCAAAAGAAAATGAAAAAAAACTAATAATAATAATAATAATATAAAATTTTTATTAAAATAATTAATAATAATTAAAAAAGCACTAAAAATTTCTTTAAATTTTTTTTTTAAATTTCTTATAAAATTTTAAAAATATTTATATTTTTTAAAAAAAAATTATGTATTCATAATTATTTTAAAAATTTTCTTTATATATATATGTTTTACCAATTTTCTTTATCAATAAGTATTTAAATATAAAAATTAAAATTTGATTATTTTAAAAAAAATTATTTATAAATTTTTTCTTTATTTTTTCATGATTTTATAATAATTATTAATTATTTTATATTTAAACAATTTTAAAAAAAATATTTCAAAAGAAAATTAAATTTTTACCCTTAAGTTAACATATATCGCCACTTAATTAGTCAAATATTAATCAACTAATAAAAATGGATCAATCGATAGGAAAAGTTAATGGAGAGGCATAAGATGTGTTTGACCCTAAAAAAAGGGGTTAATTGGCCTAAATCTTAGAAATGTCAAGAATGGGCTCAAATATTTAGACCCATTAATAGTAGGTCTATCTTGTTTAAAAAAAATAAATAAATAAATAGTAGAACTTAAATGAACATGAATCAAAACCAGAGATAAAGACTTTTTTGGAGTCCAATTTTTTATTTTTTATTTTTTGTTTTGATGCCCAAATGTTGATTTCTTGTGATTGGCTATCCAACTTTTAATTATTATTTTTTCTAGTTTGATATCTAAAATATAATTTTATTGATATGTCCGACAAGAACAACCATGTGATAGTTTTTGAGTGTCGTGTGGCAACCAAAAAATACCACGTGATAATCAACTCTAGAGACATCAACAATTTTTGCTCTCAAATGATTGTAGACACCTAAATAGAAAAAAATAACCAAAACGTAGGTGCTAAAATAGAAAAAGAAAAAAGGCTAGGCACTAAAATTGGAAAGAAAAAAAAAGTCAATGGTTGGGCACTCAAAATGTCAGTTTTTTTCAAAACATTTTTTTTTACTTTTCTTGCACCAAATATCTATCTCCTTTTTCTACTCTAATTTATCTCTTTTTTCTTATTATAAATAGATTTCATATATTTCTTTTGCTTCTATAATCTTTATATATGTGATAGCTTATAACGTTTTTTCAAATATTCAAAGTTATCTAATTATAAATCTTCTTGTTGTTATGTTTATCATACAAGCAATATAAACAATGCATTCAATTCTTAGATAATAAATTAAAGGCAAGCTGAGGAAATGGCTTTAGAGAAGATTGAAACTTATGAATTGGATATATGGTAACATTATGTCATTTTGTCTAAATATATATAAGGTTCAATTGAGATTAAATCAAGAAAAATAAAAGATATATAAGGTCCAATTATGATTTTTATTTACAAAACAAATGATTAGTCGATGAAGAAATTTACAAAGAATAGAAAGTGCTTTTTCCGTCTAAGGTGAAGATCAACCAACTTATCATGGGTGACAAGCTTTCTATGAGTAATAACTTTTTGAAATTTTTATAATAAGTTGAGATGAGATGAAATCAACATAAATAAGTTTGGTGACCAAAATTTTTAATTTGGACCTTCCAGGTGCAATATTTTTCATAGTATCAAAGATAATTGTCGCTATACGACATAAAGAAACCTCCACAATTTTAGGTCTAAGAGAAAAGAATTAAGAAGGTTTTTTGAGTCACCACCTAGTATTGAAGAGAACTAGAAAAGATAACGAAGGCACTAGGTTCAAAGATTTTGGAAAAAGAGTTAGTTATGCCTTTAAGAAGATAACATTCACCTAAAATCATCCTTTAGCGATAATGTCAACTCATAAGTCATTTCTCTAATTCGACTAATTATCTTAAACGGTCTAATAAACCCGGAGTTTAACTTTTCCTTCTTAACAAACCACATTACTCCCTTCATCGGAAAAACTTAAAAAAGCACAAAATCACATTAAAATCAATCGGATCTAACAATATTAAATCTATAGGTAAATGTCTACCCATCATCCATACATCACAATTTTTAAATATCAAATCAGCTATCATACATTATCATATTTGTGCTGACATCATCAAAGACTACTCTAATACAAATGGATCACACCAAATTTTTTAGCAAAATACAATGACATAAAAGATTGAGTTGTCCATGAATCAAACAATATCCTAGCATTATAAGAAAAGACTTGAAAAATACCGATCTAGTCTTTACAATCATAATCTATACTAAACACAAATTTAGATTCAACACATTTCAAGAGAGATGAATTCAAGAATGAAAAATAATTTAAAACAAGAGAATCTAAACTCCGTAGTTACCCTAAACTCTAAAACATATGCTCCGATACCAACCTTTTCACGACCCTTAATGTGGGCCATGACTAACATGAGAATTGAGAAAGTCGTGAGATCCACCTTGACTCAAATAAGTCTCAAATATCTAAACCATTGTTATTAGACATGAAGTAATCAAAATATCCATTCAATTCACAATATCACAACCTAATTAGTCAACACTTCTTAATTCTAACACAAACTATAAATCTATAATATCTATGCAAATCCAAAATAACATTCAAATCAACAACCTAATGAAATTCTCATCCGATAATCTAATACAACTCTTGTAAATATAATAGCAGAGCTCTAGAGTGTACAACATAACAATCTCAAATACAAGTTCAAAATATTATAATTAAATGAGCTACATGAACAATATGTTGGCTTCAAAACAATTAGTTTCGAAGAAGTTAACAAATAATCTCACAAATCCTACAAAACTAAAATGGTGAGATATGAGAAAGATAATGACTCGGTGAATAGATAATATATAACATAATTAAGAGAGGAAAATAGACAAACGAACAATAATTTAAAACCTCGCTTAAAATGCAATGCATGTTTTTCAAAATTAAATACATATTTTAAATATCAAATCATATCATATTCTCAAGTCTTTTAAAATCATAATCAAAATTTCATATCAAAATACTTATAAACGACTCAAAACATATCAAGTATCGGAATATACATATGAGGTGATCGAGTCATATCATATTATTGGATGTGAACATCTAAATCCATGCCCTTTGTAGCTAGGTATACCATATGTTAACTTACATAAGAGCTAGCACCATACCTTTTCTACTAGTTAGAGCATTTTCATATCGGTGACCTCATAAGTTACATGTCCTATAGTTAGGCACCTTAACATAATCAAACAAATCAAAATTTGAATAAACTTACATATATTCAAAAAAAATATCCAAAATCAACATATCCAAATATAATTCATACTCATAATCAAATTCAATAATACAATTCAATATCAAATTTCATAATCATAATCTAAACTCAAATCCAAATTCATATTCAAAATTACAAATTAAATACTTACTTAAATTATATAAATAAAATCAAAATAAAATTTTTTAATCAAACTAATAATTAAATTCATAGAATTAAATAAAACCTTATGTGAAACTATTATTCAAAACACATAATCAAATATTTTTTAAAATCCTATCAAATTGTTTTTTACGTCAATTTTTTTCAAATCACATGAAGAGTTTATTTTCATCCAAGTTCTAATAGATGTGTTTATGACATAACAATGATGTATGATGAAGATATCAAGGAACACAAAAACATGATATGTTATATACTATCCATTCATAGTACAATCGGACAATCAAGCGAAGTCAAGGTTGATGAGATGAAGTCGCCTACTCGAAAAATCTAATGATATAAAATAATCAAATAATCATTAATATCGCATATCAAATGATAATATCGAAGCAAATGAATTACTTTAGAAATCAAAATACAAGACAAATTACGATAATATAATTTATTGAAAAAACTCAAATTGAAGATTTTTAACTAGACTTTTACTCTCTCAACTAACTCTAGATAATTACCCAACAACTATATCTTAAATTCATTGTATAATCTTTCTCTAACAACCCAATTTACATATTATTATAAATAATCTATCATCAATTTCCAATTCAATTGTCACACAATTTGTCTCTACAATCCATAATCAATTTTTAATTCAATTTTTTTTACAACTTACTTCTACAATCCATCATCTCAACCAACTCGGGGATTTCTCAAACCCATAGTCCAATAAATTAATTTCACACAACCATTATTCATTTCAAACATCAATTAGCATAAATAATTATTAAATCATCAAATCCCCAAATTTAATTGAAATTCTAACCCTAACTTAAACTTTTTTTTCTAACAACAAACCCAATACAAAATAACTTCAAAATATCAATAAACTCATATAAACATCTTAATTATAAGCCCAAATGACAATCTCATATTTGACAAATGGGTCTTTAAAATTCAATTTTAACCTTTCAATTTCTCTAATTCTTCCAAACTTTAATCTAGCTAAGTTTTACTTTAATCATCTTGTTCATGGTTTTCTAGAGTAGCACAAAGTTTTAGCATAAAAATTGGAGAGAGTTGAGAAAGTGAGAGAATTTTTGGAATAAATGAGAATAGAGGCTGAACCGTTTTTCAAAAACAAGCTGTCATATTTTATTTATTTTTTTCAATTTTTTAATTCTTTTTCTTTTCTTTTTTCTTTTATAGGGCTGGATACTAATTTTTATTTCATAACAAAAATTCCAATTTTTAATTTATATTAAAAATGCAATATGATAATCAAACATAATAATAAGCATAAACAATCATCGAGTTAAAAATAAAAAATAAGGCTTAGATACATACGACGATAAAGTGATTTATATCTTCTGTATTCATACTCCATATCTTAAAATTTTGAGCAGACTAATCAATAGATTCTTAAAGACCATTAATACTAGATAGCAACTTTATTCCTTAAAAAAAAATTTTATTGATATCTTGAAAAATCCCCGTTCACACTGATATTCACGTGCAACAATGTGTGCTAGTAAAAATTAAACTCTTCCATTATTATGTTAGTTCACATGACCATTTTCATTTCATTTCAAACTACTTGAACAAAAGCATTACTTTTTCATTCAAAATGAGAAGTCACTAATTTGAACAAATGTCTAAAGAGCAATTGACAAATAGAGATATACACGTGATTAACAAATGATAGAAATATAGTTGCAATCCCAGAGAAACCAGCTTTTTTCTTTTTCTTTTTCTTTTTTTTGTTTTTTCCCTCAAGCTTTAGAGTGACTCCTGGCAGCATTTCGTCTAGCACAACATCCTACAAAATAGATCATTGACTGGCATCCACGACAGAAAAGAAAAGTAGTTAGAACATCCTGCGAAGACAAGATTCAAGCAAAATAGCAACCAACTTACCAGAACGACAAATAGAATGACATTAAAGATGGCAAGCACTCTCCACTCAGTTTTCATGTATTGTGCAACTCCAGCCCTGAAAAAGTAAGAACCAAATGCACGAGAAGCAACTAAACCAGAAGAAGCTGGAAAACAATAACAAACAAAACAAGAAAAACAGCATAGAAAACGTAATGATGCTTACTTGCACGAATCACAATTGTAGCATTTGGTAGCCCGTGAATTTTTGTAAAGTTTGCAGTCCTTATTGGAGCTAATCGGATGAAAGCTCAAGTCATAGTATGAAGCATTGACAGCAGGATAACCACACCTACAGAGTATGTTAAAAAGGGTAACCTTAGTAACGCAGTTCTAAAATTTTGAATAGCTGGCAAGTATAGAATGCAAATGCGCCACTCAAACATTTCAAGGAACCAGAATGTATATCTTTATAAGAAGGTAATAATGGACTTTGCATTTCTATGTAGCAAATAGAAAAACTTCACTTGAATGTTTGATCAGGGAGTGGAGGCATAAAAAGACACCTACTCAGATGGTGGTCGGCAGCAACCAGCTTCAATGGCAGTTAGTGTTGCTGACTTGTACTGCTTAAGAGTCTACAATCAACAGGTGTAAAACATCAAAATCAATCTGGAAATCCATACATTCAGAGTTATGAAAATGGATGAGTAATAAAATTTTGAAGTGAAAAATTGAACCTTATATTTTCTTGGTAGGTTATTGCAGTCATCTGTTTTCACAAGACAACTCTTCAATCGGTTCCAGTTCTTGGTGTTGTTCAACTGAAGCAAAGACCAAAATTAGGCATAATTGCATGAAATTTTTAAGTTAGACTAGAATGTGAATCTTGAAGTAGCATCTTTTTTGAACCAACAGCATAGAAGGCAAAGTCTTTGCCTGCTTAAGAAACCATGAGCTGTAATCCTGAAGTTGATACTCCTTGTATCTAGCCAGACAAGAAAGGATTAGTCGCAGCACCATAACAACCCCAGCTACTGAAGTATACGAGAATCAATAAAGAAAGTAGCTATTATAGCTCAATTATTGTCTACAAATTGAGAGAATCCCTTTTTCTCACAAAAATAATCATCTGAAATAATTTGTTGAAAGACTAATATCTGACCCAACTGCAAGAGACAGATGGGTTGAGGGGGTGGCGGGTCCAGACGAAAAACAATGGAATTTGCACATCAGATGCCGAAAAGCAGAACGAAACATTTAACCATAGGTACTTGATTCCTAGATTACAAGTTTCTTACCTCAAACCAGGGACCCTATGACCAGATCCGTTATTAGTTACAATAAACCTACAGGAGAAATCACAAAATTGTGAAGCATTATAAATATAATTTGCAAACTCAAAAAAAAAAAAAAAAAAAAAAAAAAATGATAAACACATTAAAAGAAAAACAATTGAAGGTTTCGAAGTGATATGCTAACATAAAAGTGGAAAAGATTGATGAAAGTCCTATTTACTTGGTTGATAGAATCAGAAGCTTCATTCTTGCTATGTTACAAATTAAAACATGGCCACTGGTTAGGCTTTGCATCGCTTCTTCTTCTTTATTATTATTATTATTATTGTTTTGGTAAGGATATCTGAGATTATGATAATTAATTGAAACAACAGAAAGGACAAGCGGAGATGGATAGAGTTGCTTTTAATGAAAGAAAAAAGGCCAATTAAGAGATATTTTTCTTTAAATGAACATTAAATAGCAGCCTGGTTGCGCCAAAATGTGAGATTTTTTGAAAAGATTTATATACAAGAGATTTCTTTTATATCATTCTCTTTCAATCCATCCTTATTTGCATCTTTAACTAGTATGGCTAACACTTCTCGCACTAAAGCATTCTATGTTAGACTTTTCACTCTCCTATTGATGCAATTGTATGCTAAACTTAATCCCATGTGATAAATGCAAGTTTCACGCCACAAAAAGCCAGCACATTTACCCACGACATTATCTCCAAGCTCAACTCAAAGTCTGGCCGTTTCAATAAATTAGACCAGTGGAGCTGAGATGGCATGTAATTAATTCAAGAATCTTGAACTTCAACCTAAAAATTAAGTATCCATCAAAGCTAAAAAAAAAAAAAAAGAGTCTCATGGTTCTAAAATGTGGCTCAACACACTTAATATTGGCTCTTCGCAGAATATAAAAGCAGCTTAAAACATGTAAGGAACACATTAGTTCTAGTCAATTTGGCCCAACCAATCAATCTATCGGTTTGTAATTGAGTATATCTGACCTCACGGTATAATGCATAGAAAAATTGATCTTAATCCAAAGAGAGAACTTTGAAGATGATAGCAATAGAAGTACCAGGATAAATAAGCAAGAGTCATGTTTAGTAAGCATAACAGGCAAACTAGAAAAGACAAGTGTTGATAGACAAATTGTCAATTTCAAACCTGAAATGCTGCTGCACAGTTTGTTATCTAGCTAACAAAAAGGGAAAATACATGACATAATGCGCTATAATCAAAATTGAGCCAGAAAAACAAAACACTTACGCTAATACTGTAAAAACGAGAATTGCCACCAAAATGATACACAACATAACCAGATACTGAAAGTGACTAGTTAAGGAACGTCCAACAAATAAAAGAAACAAATGAAGAAAGCAAACCAATATTCAAGCAGATAGATATAAAAGATTGGTCACTTAGTAAGGATACAATCCACAACAGTATGGAGTTGCTCTTCAAGGCACCCAAGAACCCAATTATCGATCTAAACATCAACAAAGGTTGCATCAGTAGCTGTTACTAGAATAATAGGAAAGGTAGAAACATAAGAGGTAAAAGAAGCCTAGCAGTCGAAAATTTGAGCTTACACAGCGAAGATGACAGCACCAAGGCCCAACACAGGGAGAGTGAGAGACCTTCGACAACTGTCATGATGTGTGCTCATCCATACCCCAAAAATTATGACAGCCATAGCTAAAAGCTTCACAATGAGAACATGAAAAAGACATAAAAACACTGTATAAACAAATAAAAGAATAGTATTCACTTCAATTACAAGTAATTCGAGCCAAGTAGAAATAACTGAACCAGAGCATACTCGTTATTCTGGTACAAACTTTAACTAGACTATACCATGTACTCTTATAAACTGCTTTTATGTACAACCACTTACTAACATAACCAAGAACAACAATAACAATCAGAGTTAAAAAGAAAGCAGACAGAAAAGCACCCCAGTTTTAAACAAAATGGCAGACAAGATTACAAAAATCAAACAATTGCATTCCCCCAAAAAAGAAACAAACTTCAAATAAATAACCCTCATAAAAATGAAGAACTTAATATATCCCAGGAACAAAACCATCCATTTGCAAAATAATTAACAACGCCAAAGGGCTTAAAAAAAAAACTAGAAAGGTCAGTTAACAATGTAGCATAGAATCTGACTCGAAAGACAAAATCAAGGGAAAGATAAACAAAAAGAAAAAAAGAAAAAGAAAGAAAGGATACCATGGTGAGAAAGTTGATCCATCTAATCACAAAGTTGCTGGTTCCTACACCCATCTCCTCTCTCTCTCTCTCTCTCTATATATATATATATAAACAAGCAGCAGTAGAAAGAAAGGGAGGGGTTCGAATTTAAAAGATTGAATTTTTTTTTCTTCCCGAAAGGAGTAGCAGTTTCTTGTGAGCTAGTGGCACTTGAAGTAGAAGCAAGTGAAAGAGAGGAGAGACAAGTTGAGGTTGTCAGGGGAAAACGTGAAGAGAGCGAGGATATTTTGGTCCAGAAAAGGAGGGATGCACATGGTTCATCATTCAAATGGTCTCTGACTAGACACGACACGACACCCTTAAAACAGAAAGCAAGCACCGAAGATCATTAAGATTTAAGACAATCTATCAATATAAGATTGCTGGTCAAGGTACCATGTTGACCATGTTCTTATTTTTAATTTTAATGTATTTTTTATAAGTTCAGGGATGTTAGGTTTTTTTTTTTATGGTTTTACTGTGTTTTGTCCATTTTTAAAATATTTTTATATAATTCAAATGAAATCGATATATTAGTCTCATAGCTCAAAAGTGTTATTTTGTTACTAAAAAGGAAAAATCCGAGATAAAAATATAAAAATCAGAATAAAAATTAAAATATCGAAATGTTATTTACATTATTATACTGTAATTAGAATAATAATATAAAATTGAAATAATATATATAATTTTTAAGATGAATTAAAATAATAATTAAAAATAATTTTATTAATTATAATGATAAAAAAAATAATAGAAGTAATTGCGAGTGTTAGTGGTAGAAGAGAAGTTGATGATAGTAACAATAGTAATATAATAATAGCAATAAATATTTAAAAAAAAATTGATATCATTATTATTAGAGTTGATAGTAGAAAAAAAAATGATAATGTCGATGATATAATAAAAATGATGATGGTAGTGAAAAAATAGCATAAAATATAATAATAATAATAATAATTATTATTATTATTATTATTATTCATTTTGAAATTTTTTTAACACCATTGCCAATGGGAGTAGCGATGGTGGCGGCAACAATGGCAACAACCGTCAAGAAGAAATTCTAGCAAAATAATATTAATAATAATTTTTTTAAAATAAAATTTTGTCATCATTACCAATGAAGGTGGAGGTGGAGGTAAGGATAGTGATAGAAATGGTTAAAATACAATATATATTCCTTATTTTTGTCCCTCTCTCCTTCCATTAAAATAAAAAAATTGTGTTTAATTTTTATTTATATTCTTACTCTTATTCTCATTTCAACTTCATTATTTCCAATGAAACACCTATAAAATAGAAATAAAACTTACACTTACATTTTATCATTCAATTCTTTATCACCAAACAATACCAAAATATCTAATAACATCATGTGAAAAAAAATGTTCCCGAACAACATCTAAGTATCCAAACTTATGCATTTCGATATTTGATTTCTTTTTTATTGATTATGTCAATAGAAAAAAAATAACATCATGGGAAAAAATATTAAATAAATTTAGTCTACCACTTCGTCTATTAATCAAACCAATAAATAAATAAAATCATGTAAAATGTATACATCATCATGTGATAACTATTATATTATATTTTTATTACTTTATTTTATGAATTAGATAGTAAGCATATTAAAAGACTCTCTCACCTCGCCTAAAAACTTAAGAAATTTGATGAGATTCCAAAACATAATTTATATTACTCTCTAATATATCATTTTAAGTGAAAATTTTAATATTTGAGTTTGAAACTTGCATAGATCGATATTGCTTTGTGTTGAATACTTAAAAAAATAAAGACGATAAGACTTGAACTCATAACCATTTAGTTAAATAAGTTTTGATATTATATCAAATGACCATCTCATATAAAAACTTAAATTATTAGATAAAATATTAAAATATAATTTATATTACTCGACAAATAATTACAAAGAAGAGCCGTGTCTGTTTATTGATTTATTTATTTGACCTTTTTTCTTTGGTATGAATGTTTTAGACAATAGCATTAGAAAGTAATGATTAAAAAGGAAAATTACTTTCTTATCCATTTTTTTTTTGTTTTTTTCATGCATATCTGGATGCTCCTTCAAGTCACGCAATTGCAAGTAGATTGTGTAAACATCCGGGCACGTATAAAACATCAACGTAATTAAAAATAATGAGACTACAAGCAGATAGCCTCCTTCAAAATAATGAGACTACAAGTAGATAGCCTCGTTCAACCAAGAGTTTGAATTGACGTTAGCTATTACATATATAAATGATTTTTTTTCTTTTCCATGCATAAAGAGTAATGCTACTTTCATATAAATTATTTTACAATTTTGTTATATATATATATCATGCATTAAATAAATAGATTTCATTAATAATTTTTATAAAATTAATTTATTAACAATTGAATTTATAAAAAATAATTATGTAAAAACAGCTTTAATTTTCCCATCATATAATCCACTTCGGAATAAATGGATGATCTCATTGGAATTGTATGTGTGAATGACTCATGCATTAGCAGTAAAAAGGTATTAAACTAGCATATTATTAATTGATTTGATAAAAACAACCACCCTTACAATAATTACAATGGCGTATATACATTAAAATTTGAATGATGTAACAATTAATTAAGAGGTCTATTCGTTAGTTGGGGAGAAAAAGAAACGTATCGCTATAACATAACACCAATTGGATTTCATTCTACCATAACATCTAAAAAATAATAATGTATGTAACTTGTAAATAATAATACATCCTAAACATAGATCCTAGCTAGCTTCTTACTATCACTTATCTTCGACCCTTTTCCTAATATTACACCACGAAAGCTCCAACCCATCAAACTGCCATCCTCCTCCTTATATATATATACACAACACACTATAAAACATGATACTTGTTTTTTATTCTCTAATACACATAAGCAGAAAACCCAAAATAAATATTCATTTTTATTTATATAATATTTAAAATATCTCATTTATTTTTAGATTTTTAGTTGCATTACACTTGTCTCTAAAAGTATTTGAAATGTTTAATCTATTCTTCTAATCAATTTTTTTGACCAAATAAATTTTTTTTTTTACCGAAATACTCTAGATTGAAATGCAAAAATAAAATAAAATTCTAAAGATTTAAAAAATAGAATTATTAGATTATGTGACTTTAAGCGTTTTTGTTTATATATATATAAACAAAAACACTTAAAGTCACATAATCTAATAATTCTATTTTTTAAATCTTTAAAATTATATATATATATATATATATATATATATATATATATATATATATGTTAATGGAATTTCGATCAAAAAAGTTTTATGGTCAAAAATTTAATCGAAATAATAAGTTGAGCATTTCAAAAATTTTTAGAAACAAATAGAGTACAATTAAAAATACGAGAATAAATGAAAACTTTTGAGTATTATATAAGGATAAATTAGTATATTTACCAAAAAAAAAAAAAAAACAAGAAGAAGAAGAAGTAAGATATCAAGAAAGGAAATAATTTAATTTATTCCCTTAATTAAACATTAAGAAGGACAAAAAAATCACTAATATATATATATATATATATATATATATATATATATATATATATATATATATATATATATTCTTTGATTGGTTTGAGATATATGCTTCCGCAAATGATATTTCCTATCCTTTCGGATCCGTAAAACCGATGAATCGTTAGAGCCTCCGTTGTTGGTGGGGTTGTATGTTTATAGGTTATAGATTTTATGTCTAGATCATGTTACTGAGCTAGGGTATAGACAACTCGAGTTGGTGTGTGGTAGTAATTCTCGACGGATAGGGCGATAAATTAAAGGAGTCACCTTCATAACTCGCGTACCCAAACCTCCAAACCATAATCTAGGTATGGATTCTATATTCCGTAGATCTACCTACTTATCCGCATCTTCTACTTCGATTCTTCGATTCTAAGAAGATAATAAATAGTGTGGAATATGTCATAGAAGATTTTGAAAAACAAATTGATGATTGGGTAATACCCAAGATTCACAAAGATGAGATTTACAAAACCAAGCAAATATGGACTTTTCAAAATTGATTTCACAATCAAAACCGAGGAGCGTGATATTCGACTTTCAAAACCATTTGAAACAATTCATCTCCTTTCTTCCAAAACTCTTCAAAAACATAAAGACAAAGGCTTCAAGTATATTCATATTGGTTTAGTTCAAGTGAGGATTAAACCATTTACAAAAGAGGGATTGAATACCTCAATCCCGGCAGATCCTTAGAGACAATAGGTTTACAAATTTTCAAGACTCTTTGTTAAGTTCAATTGAGTGTAGTTTATGTAGTGGACCTATCTCTTTTGATTGTTATCCAAATTTTACCGTTTCTTTGAATGAAAAAAATATTCTTGAATCATTGGTTCTATAAGTCAAAACCCATAATTATCATATGATGGATGGATCTATTCCAGTTGCATTGATTACAAAAATTCATTACAAGGCCATGAATTCGCATTTGCATCTAAACACAAAAGGCGATCAACCAAAGATGAAACCCTTCTTCCGCAAACAGATCCGACCAAATGCAATACCGTTATTCCCGGACCTATTAGGTGGAAAGACATAGTTCTATCAAATGAATAGATCTTGAAAGGTATTACAAAACCCGGCTCTCTACCGGTTCCAAAGGTCCTAAAACCAAATACACAAATCGGATACATAGATCAACAAATGGATGGGAGTGTTAGACTTCGTTCGACGTAAAATTTACCGATAGTAGATTTTCCGATGTTGCCTCTAGTTCCATGACTTATGACCTAGGAAGATTTTCCGAAATTCCTTCAGCCATAAACTTACCAAATGTTAGGAGAGATATAGACTTGGAATAAAGTTTGCCATTCCTTAGACAACCACGTAGGTTTTCTACCTCGGATGTCCGTAACCCAGCTTTTACAAAATGTTGATTATGGTACCCATATTCCAAAACCCAAATATTCAAACCAAGAGGATTATCCTTCTTTATCTCCTACTGCATCCGCTATTACTAATAATATTGCACATGAATGTAATGTTTTATTTGATGATAGTTTTACGAGTAGATAAACAATATCCGCATGATGACTTCTATGCAAAACACAATTCGAAAAACGAATTTGGTTCTTCAAACACTTTCCGGCTAACAGGAAGGATATTCAAAATGAATTTTATGAGTTTGTGAATCATCATAAAGTTCATATATTATTCTTTGATTGGTTTGAGATATATGCTTCGTAAATGATATTTCCTATCCTTTCGGATCCGTAAAACCAATGAATCGATAGGAACAAAACCCCTTCATGGGAAGTGGAAGGACAGATGATTCAATCCGACCATCCGCCACCTAGGAAATTGACATTCTCTCATGGAGAAACCAAAATAGAAGCTTGTCCTTACAAAATTCCCAAAGATGATGACTCGATCAACATCAAAAATATTGTTCAACGAACAATTTTACCAATACCAATCTCCAATTCATAGAAAAATAACTTGTTAGGATAGAATCCCATATCCAAGCAGACAGTTGTTCCTCCTACCTCAAAACTCGTTGTTTCCTTAGCTCCGAAGAAACCAAAGACCAAAAGTCGAAAAACCCAATGTTCAAACCCTTTTAGGTTTCTAAAACTAGTCAACAAGCAGATACAAACCAACAAGCTCGAGTTTGCTAGAGCCATTAGAGACCAACTTAGTAAGATAGGAATATCTTCCAAAACTACCTCTAGGCAAGTAGCTCCCGAGACTCCCCAATCGAATAGCGTGAATGTTTTGGATAAAAAATCGGAGACGAATCCGTCCCCGAAATTAATAAGTTTCATTGGCCAAACCCATTACCTATGATCACCGCCCTCGACATAGGTGAGATGCCAAACAAGTTAGCACAACTTAGGTTTAATGCCTCTTCCATTTATGAATGGACTATAGATGAATTGTTGCGAGTATAATATCCTTAGCTTACTCCAACGAAATGACCATGGTCGCTAACACTTACAAAACCTAAACCGGCACCCCCGATCGTACGATAGCTAAGTTGCTCATTGTCGATTTTTCCGGTCAACTCAAAGGATGGTGGGACTATCATCTCATTGCCCAATAAGCATATGGAAATATTAAATTCCATCCAAACGGACCAAGAAGGTCTACCTATTTTAGATGACTTAGGTGAACCAATTCAAGATGCTTTGTCAACACTCATCTTAACCATTTCACTTCATTTCATAGGTGACCCTTCTCATCTCAAAGATAAAAACGCCGAACTTCTTAGTAACCTTAGGTGTAAGAAACTTAGTGATTTCCAGTATTACAAAACCACTTTCCCGACCAAAGTTATGCTTAGGGAAGGTTCAAACCAACCTTTTTGAAAGGAAAAATTCCTTACGAGTTTACCAACCCTCTTAAGAGAAAAGGTTAGAACTCGTATAAATGATGCTTTTGGTGACCAAATTCCTTATGACCAATTGAATTATGGTGAACTAATTAGTTTAACCCAAAAGGAAGGTCTTAAGATATGTCGGGACTTAAAGCTCCAAAAACATCTCAAGTGGGAAATGAAAAAGACTAGACAAGAATTAGGAAGTTTCGTAAACAGTTTGACATTTTCACTTCAAAACCTTCGAGTTGCCGGGGTAACTACAAAGACAAAACCCACAATACCTACAAAAAACCTTATAGAAAGCCTTACCACAAAGGATAGCCCAAAGATATAGAACTTTTCTATAAAAGGCCTTCCAACAAAACCCCCAAAAACCCTTTAGGAAAATCCAGTTTAGGTCTCGGTCTAGAAGCTGTTCTAAAGGATGTTACCTGTTACAAATGTGGACAAAAAGACCAAACGGTAAGATATTATCGTATGAATACTAGACTACAAGAACTCCATCTAGATGAAGACATTTATAACAAAATCTCTACTTTGTTAGTCGACTCCTCCGATCCTTCGAATACTATGGTAGTGAAGAGATTTTTCATGTAGATGAACTTGTCACGTCTTCTAGTTCAAAACCCAATTCGATAATGAACCCGATAACAAAACCAAACAAGTCGGTGTCTTAACCAAAGACCAAGACCTCATTTTAGACATAGTTAAGAGGATTAAAGATCCTCGATTACAAAAGGAATACTTAGACGGACTCTTAAAGTCTATGAAGACAAACCCTTTGACAAATCAAAACCTTATATCTTGCCTTCTACTAATACTAGCACGTATGACCTTACCGCTATCCTAGATAAGAAGAAGAAGACCAAGAAACATATGACCACAATTCAGGACCTTCAATTTGACATTAAAGTCATCAAAACAGAGCTTAAAGAGCTCAAAGAGAAACAAACCGAGACTCCAGTCTCTTAATAACCTTGTTGGAAAAACGGACGGAGGAAGAGCCGGACTCGACTGCGAAAACCTTGAAGAAGATCAAGGAATACAAAACCTAGAAAATCGAAGCAAGTTTCGGAAGACTTCTTGTTTGTTTTGTGTGAAGTTACTTCTAGGAAATATTTGATTAAAGTTACTCTTGTGTTCCAAAATAATTACAAAATTGATACAATTGCCTTGTTTGATACTCGGTGCTCGATTTGAATTGTATTAAGCAAAGCATTGTTCCAAAACATTATCATATGCATACACATGAACGTCTTTCTACAACGAAATAATTCCAAAATAACCATACATGATAAGACGAAGCCTCTATGGTCAATGGGACGATTGCTATCAAAAATCATTTTCTCGCTTGTTGAGAATATGCATCATATGGTGATCTTAGGAATACCTTTCATTAATCTTGTTACTCTTTATTTTGTGAAGCATGATTGCATATCTTTCCAAACGAGATGTACAAAACTTGTTTTCCCGTTTATTGAAAAACCTAGAATTAGGAATTTAAATATTTTCAAATCATGTTCTATTTTTGAAATTAATTCTTTGGTTCTTTGTGCTCCTTTATCTTTAGTTACGAATATCCCTTCTACAAAACTCATAGGATCTTCCCCAACTTATCCTTTACGGATGGGTCGATTTTATGAACAAAATGAAAATTATGACTAAGAGGAAGCTATTGACTTCAATCAACCGCTTGATATTGATGAAGATATCCTAGAAGACATTATAGACATAGTGGGTCTAGATACCGATCAAACGGAGGATTATTTAACGGCTAGAGCCTTAGATAGATCTCCTCAAACTCTTGAAGAGTAGGCCATAGATTCTATTGAAGATTTCACGAGATGACCATATCAATGAGGCACTTAGTGCTATTAAAAATGCTTTCTCCAAAACAAGCCTTTTCGAACAAATCCTTGATAGTAAACTCCAAAATGGCCAGAGTTAAAAACAAAACTTTGCCTATATATCGTGATTTAGCGACCATTGTTGCTACCAATTCGAGCATTATGACCGACTAGTTAACTCATAAAACCCCGCATCCGCATTTTGTATTTTCATATGCATCCAAAACATTTTCCCAAAATGTTTTCAAAATCTCTTATATTATGATCAAAATATTTTGCTTCTACAAAATCTATTTTATCAAAATTGCTTTTCAATGTTCTTGACTTGAGATTGTCTACAAAGTAGGTCTTGATGGCTAAGAAAAACAAAGGGAAAAACCCTCTTATACCGGAAAGCCTAAAACCCTTATTATCAACGAAAACCCATCTCTTGGGCGGATGCTATTAAAAAACAAGAATAAAAAACTCCAATCAAAGCCCAATCTGTTGAAAATTGGGTTCAAAATCCGACAAAACACCAAGAACTCCTTCGGCCCTACAAAAAATCTCGGGTATAAATCTTGAATCTATTTCAAAACCGAGAGAAAGGTTCTTCTTCTTTAGCAAAACCCCTTTTCTCCAAAACCAAGTGATTCTTCAAAACTTATTTCTCAAAATGCTACTTCACCAAACACTCGGGTGATTGTTTCCTCAAAACCTATTTACAAAAAATCCACATCCGAGTATTTTCTCAAAAAAGATTTTCAAAAAATTTTTACTATCGAAGATGGCTACTTCTTTGACAAACCTTATAGAATTGTTCAAAAGTTCTTTCCTCGTGGATGGCACTTCAACCCATGGGGCTTATCAAAAAACCAAGCCTACTACATGGCCATCCTAGAACAAACAAAATCGGCCATCTTCAAACACTTCCTTACCCACGACAAAATAGAAACTGCTTATTCCACTTCCAGAATCCTTCAAATAATCCATCCTTCCGACTAGGGACAAGACCTCTCCCTACAAATTGTGTTCCCGGACAATTACAAAACCAATGTTAACCATTGTCGTTCTTTCTCCTATCGGGATTATTGACGGGCATGGTTTAATACTATGTTCCTCCAAAACAAGAAAGGAAGTCATTCATGGCTTTTCTATTTTGATACAAAATTTTCTTCAACAAACATTCCTATGTGGTTCATTAATTAGTGGATCTATTTCGGTCCTCTTACTAATATACTTACTCCCGACATTTCGAGAGTTTTACTCTCTTCAAAACACAATACAAACCTTCGAAAAAGAAAAAAGATTCACACCGCTTTTCCTTTTCGCATAAAATTCTTCCTTCTTTGGGTTTGCTCTTGGTTTTATGAAACACAATATCAAAACCGAGCCCTAATCTTAATCCGAAGATTCAAAGTAAAATGGTGGGATTCTTTCCAGATTCCATCATCTATATCCAAAACAGTATTGAAGAATGGCTTACAAAACATGGATTACTCAAGCCATCATCTTCAACAACAAATTTTCTTGCACAAAAATCGTTGCTAATGCCAAACTTGCAGCGACCAAAACGAGAGGAAGAATACTTCGCCACCATGTCCGAGATGGTGCAAAACGAGTCAAATTCCTCACAAACGAGTAGATTCGGATTCGAGTCGGAACCCATGATAAATTTGGGGAATGACAACGAAGATTATCGTTATGGTATCTTTTCCAAAGTTCACCACTTGTGAACTCCAAAACAAAATGGCACATTCCATGCATTTTCCTATCTACCGATAAAACATTTATCTCTAGAAATAAAATTTTCACAAGAATGTCACCGTTCATCACACGTGACATAAGAAGATAAAATTGCTTTCGACGTCTTACTATTCATTAACACGTGAAGACATTATTTACTTTTACCGTATATTTTTACTATTCAAAGTTACCGTTCATGGTTACTATTCATATCAGCTTTCTCTATATAAAGGAAGCTTATTTTCATTTGTAATCAATCTTTCTTTTCTTAGAAGTTTTTAGAGAGAGCTTTTCGGACATTCTCTAGGAGAGATTTCTCTTTGTAATTCGTTCCTTAAAGATTCGAAAAGTCCTTCCGCTTATCTCCTATAAGTTTTATTTTATGTAAATAAATAAAATTTCTTAATTTATGTTTATCTATCTTCTTCTTCTCTAAAGGTATATCGGTTAGAATACCAAAGCTCGGCTCCTTAACGATACCTAGTATCTCAAAGCCTAACCTTGGTTTAACAACGCCACGTACCTTTCGTAATTATTTTGTTCGATGGTCGGCTCTGCTGCCCATTTATCTTTAGTTTTATTTATGTTTTAATTTAAGTTCTTTTATTTATTTATTTTGTTCATCTACATCTCTATGGCTGGCTCGCCACCCAATTTATCAATCCGCATTTCATTCATCTTCCATTTCATACCCCGCACCATTCATTAGATCCTTGGGTTTATTGATATCGAGCCTACGTTGTTAAACCAAGGTTAGGCTCTAAGATACTAGGTGTCGTTAAGGAGCCGAGCTTTGGTATTCCAGTCGATATACCTTTAGAGAAGAAGAAGATAGAAAAACATAAATTAAGAAATTTTATTTATTTACATAAAATAAAACTTACGGGAGATAAACGAAGGAGTTTTCCGATTCTTCGATTCTAAGAAGATACTAAATAGTGTGGAATATGTCATAGAAGATCTAGTCAATAACGGATACAAACAAACAAGCCCGAGTTTGAGCGAGCCATTAGAGATCAACTAAGTAAGATAAGAATATCTTCGAAAGTACCTCTAGCGAGATAGCTCCCGAGACTTCCCAATCAAATAGCGTCGGTGTTTTGACTAAAGACCAAGACCTTATCTTAGACATTGTTAAGAAAATTGAGGATCCTGCATTACAAAAGGAGTACTTAGATAGACTCTTAAAGTCCGTAGAAGATAAACCTTGTGCAAAACCAAAACCTTCTATCGATACTAGCACGTATGACCTTACTCGCTATCCTAGGTAGGAAGAAGAACACCAAGAAACCTTTGACTTTTATTCAGGACCTCCGATCCGAGATTAAAGTCATCAAAATCGAGCTCAAATAGCTTAAGGAAAGACAAACCAGAGACTCCAATCTCTTAAAAACTCGCTTGAAAAACGAGCAAAAGAAGAGTCGAACTCGACTCGAAAACCAAGAGTTACCAAACCTTGAAAACCTAGAACACGTTCCGGAAGATTTCCTGTTTGTACTTCGTGAAGTTACTTCTAGGAAATATTTAATTAAGATTACTCTTGTATTTCAAAATGATTTCAAAATGGATACAATTGCCTTGTTTGATATTAGTGCTGATTTGAATTTTATTAAGCAATGCATTGTTCCAAAACGGTTCCATATGCATGCAAATGAACGTATTTACGTAG
Source organism: Dovyalis caffra (assembly GCA_963924115.1). NCBI lineage: Eukaryota > Viridiplantae > Streptophyta > Magnoliopsida > Malpighiales > Salicaceae > Dovyalis > Dovyalis caffra. The sequence goes on from CAWUPB010000994.1 coordinate 6,796,678, forward strand.
TAAATAATTCTAAAATGACCATACATGGTAAGACTAAAGACTCGTGGTCAATGGAATTACTCATATCAAAAACCATTTTCTATTGATTGACAATATGCATCATATGGTGATCTTAGGAACACCCTTCATAAATTTGATTACTCCATATTCCGTGAAGCATGATTGCATATCATTCAAAAATAGAAATACAAAACTTGTTTTTCCATTTCTAGAAAAACCAAAAACTAGGAATATTAACATCATCAAAGCATGTTCTATTTATAGCTTTGAATTGAATGCTATGATTGTCTGGAAAACAACGACATTTAATACATTCAAAGCATGATGTTTCTTTACAAAAAATCCAAGCAACAATTACAAAATGAATTTCTAAAAAGAAAATTTTATATTTTCAATGCATTCTTGAAAAGGAGATTTGTTTTAATTTGCCAAATGCTTTCCGAAATAGGAAAAACCATAGTGTTGACCTACCCTATGAAACGAGGTTTTGATAACAAACAAATCCCTACCAAAGCCGGACCCATCCGGATGAATGCCGACCTAGAAAAACATTATAGGTTAGAAGTTCGGGATTTATAAACCAAGGGTCTTATCCAAAAATCCAGATCACCTTAGTCTTGTGCGGCTTTTTATGTTAATAAAAATGCTAAGATAGAAAGAGGAACCCCAAGACTAGTTATAAATTACAAACCTTTAAACAAGGCCCTAAAGTGGATTAGATACCTTATCCCCAATAAAAAGGACCTATTGCAAAGATTAAACCATGCATTTGTCTTCTCCAAATTTGACATGAAGTCCGGTTTCGGCAAATCCGGATAACCCCAAACGATCGATACAAAACCGCACTTACAGTTTCATTTTGCCGATATGAATGGAAAGTCATGCCTTTTGGCCTAAAAATTCTCCTTCGAATTCCAGAAGATCATGAATGATATTTTTCATGCTTATGCTTGATTTACGTATTGTTTATATTGATGATGTGCTTATTTATTCTATGTCTATAGAACACCATTTTAAGCATCTCAAAACTTTCTTCCATATTGCACAAAAGAATGGATTGGTAGTTTCCAAATCTAAGATTTCTCTATTCCAAACCAGGATTCGTTTCTTGGGTCATTACATTACCCAAGGCACCATTACCCCTATAGAAAGATCTTTAGAATTTGCCAACAAATTTCTTGATAAAATTATTGACAAAACCCAGCTACAAAGATTCTTAGGAAGTCTGAATTATGTTTTAGATTTTTGTCCAAACATTAACCGTATTGCAAAACCTTTACATGATCGGTTAAAGAAAAAGCTGTACCTCGGTCCGATGAACATACTAGGATTGTCCAACAAATTAAAAAACAAGTCCTAGAAATCCCTTGCCTTCACCTAGCTGACCCTTCCTTACCAAAGGTTGTAGAAACCGATGCTTCGGACTTAGGTTATGGTGGGATATTGAAACAAGTGTCCGACGATCAAGAAAAATTGTTCGGTTCACTTCGCTCATTGGAATGATTGTCAAAAGAATTATTCCACTATCAAAAAAGAGATACTCAGCATTTTCATGTGCATTCAAAAATTTCAAAGTGATTTACTAAATCAAAAATTCATTTTACGTATTAATTGTAAATCTGCTAAAAAAGTTTTACAAAAAGATGTTCAAAACATTGCTTCAAAATGCATTTTTGCCCAATGGCAAGCAATCCTTAGTATTTTTTATTTTGAAATCTAATTTATTAAAGGAGAGCAGAATTACATTTAAGATTTCTTAACTAGAGAATTTACGTAAAACAAGTCTTGATGGCCAAGCAAAACAAAGGGAAAAACCCCATTATACTAGAAAGCCCAAAACCTTTATCTTCAGTAGAAACCCATCATCTCTTGGGCTAATGATACTTCACAAAAAGAACTTGAAACTCCTTTCCAAACCCAATTCATTGATACTTGGGTCAACAATCTATCAAAATAGCCGAACTCCTTCGGCCTTGCAAAACATCTCAAGTATGGCTTCTCCCTCTATTATTCAAAAATCGGAGAAAGGTTCTTCCTCTATAAAACCCCTTTCTCGAAATCTTCCGATTCCTCTAGAATACCCTATACTTGGGCCTTTTCTAGTAACTACTATTTCCAAAACAAAAATATTGAGTTTTCCCATAACTACTTCTTCACAAAATACTCAAATCATTTCTATAAAACCAACTTTCAAAAAATCGAATCAACATATTTCTTAAAACCATCTTTACAAAATGTTTTCACCACTAAAGACGGATACTATTTTGGAAACCCAGCTTTGGTTATAGAAAAATATTTTGGTTCTAATTGGCATTACAAACCTTGGGATTTAACCAAACCCAAAAACTACTATGAAGACACTCTTATACAAACTGAATCAACAAAATTCAAACACCATTCAACACCGAGACAAAACCGAACCAGACCTATTCCATTTGTCGTATTTTCAATTTTATCCATCCAATAGATCGGAAATTTCCCAATGACCTTTCCCACCAAATTCCATTTCCTAGCATTTTCAAAACCCGAACTAACCATTGTAAGTCTTATTCCTATTGGGATTAGCGAGTAAGCTCGGTTTAATACTTTCCTCTTACAAAATAAGAAAGGTATTCATTCTTGGTTACTCTATTTTGACAAAACCATTAATTTTGAAAGCATTCCTATGTGGTTTTCCCAATGGTGGTCCTTTTTTTGGTTCCATCCCGAAAATACTTACACCAAGTGTATCCGAAAGCTTTAATATCTTCAAAACCAATTACCAACCTACAAAACAAGAAAAAAGATAGTCTTTTTTTTTTTTTTTGCAAAAAATTCTTCATACCTTGGGTCCGTTCATGGTACTATGACTCTAGATATTAGGAACAAAACTTGATCTTAACAAGAAGATTCAAAGTCAAATGGTGGGATAATTACAATATTCCCTTCTCATTATCCCAAGCCTCTCGTTTTCCAATGGCTTAAAAAACATGGCCATATATTCCCTATTCCCTCATCCGGCGGCATCTCTATCCAAGGATCAAGTATCCCCATTCAAAAATCGTCGCCAATGCCGGATCGGCAACGGTAAAAGCGAAGAAGCATATTTTGCCATCATGATTGAAATTGTTCGAAGCGGACAACAATCCTCACAAACAACAGATTTAGATTCCGAGTCGAACCCATGATAAATTTGGGAAATGACAATGAAGACGACCGTTATGGTATCTTTTCCCAAGTTCACCACCTATGAACTCCAAAATAGGAATTGCACCTTCCAGGCAATTTTCTATCTATCGATAAAATTTTCACAAAACCATCACTCGTTCATCCCACTTGATATGTCAAGATAAAAATGCTTTCGATGTCTTACTCGTTCATCGGCATGTGAAGATATCGTAGCACTTTTACTCGTACATTTTTACTATTCATAAGTTACTTGTTCATGGTGACTATTCATGTCGGCTTTCTCTATATAAAGAAGGCTCATTTTCATTTGTAATCAATCTTTCTTTTCTTAGAAGTTTTTAGAGAGAGCTTTTCGGACATTCTCTAGGAGAGATTTCTCTTTGTAATTCTGTTCCTTCAAGATTCTAAAAACTCGTCTCGCTTATCTCCTGTAAGTTTTATTTTATGTAAATAAATAAAATTTCCTAATTTATGTTTATCTATCTTCTTCTTCTCTAAAGGTATATCGACTTGAATACCAAAGCCCGGCTCCTTAACAATACCTAGTATCTCGAGCCTAACCTTGGTTTAACAACGCCATATACCTTTACGTAATTATTTTTTTCGGTGGTCGGCTTTGTCGCCTATTTATCTTTAGTTTTTATTTATGTTTTTATTTAAGTTCTTTTATTTGTTTATTTTGTTCATCTCGCATCTCCGTGGTCGGCTTTCTTGCCTAATTTATCAATCCGCATTTCATTCATCTTTCATTTCATACCCCGCACCATTTATTAGATCCTTGGGTTTATTGGTATCGAGCCTACGTTGGTGGTGGGGTTGTATGTTTATGGTTTATCATTTTATTTGTTTGTATCTATTATTGACTCGATCTAGAAACTTGAAAGGGTTTGAAGACCGGGTTTTTCGGTTTCGGTTTTTGGTTTCTACTCGGAGTTAAGGAAACAACGGGTTTTGGAGTAGGAGGAACAACTGTCTGCTGGATATGGGATTCTATCCTAACAAGTTGTTTTCCTATAATTTGGAGATTGGTATTGGTAAAATTGTTCCGTTGAATAATATTTTTTATGTTGATTGAGTCATCATCTTTGGGAATTTTGTAAGGACAAGCTTCTATTTTGGTTTCTCCATGAGAGAATGTCAATTTCCTAGGTAGCGGATGGTCGGATCGAATCATCCGTCCTTTCACTTCCCATGAAGGGGTTTTGTTCCTAACGATTCATCGGTTTTACTGATTTGAAAGGATAGGAAATATCATTTGCGAAGCATATATCTCAAACCAATCAAAGAATAATATATGAACTTTATGATGATTCACAAACTCATAAAATTCATTTTGAATATCCTTCATGTTAGCTTGAACGTGTTTGAAGAACCAAATTCGTTTTTCGAATTGTGTTTTGCATAGAAGTCTTCATACGGATATTGTTTATCTAATATAAAGTTATCATCGGATAAAGCATTACATTCATGTGTAATATTATCGGTGATAGGAGATGCGATAGGAGATAATGGAGGAGAATCCTCTTGGTTTGAATATCCGGGGTTTGGAATATGGGTACCATGATCAATATTTTGTAAAATTGGGTTAGGGACATCCGAGGTAGAAAACCTATGGCTTGTCTAAGGGATGGAAAACTCGATCCAAGTCCGTATCTCTCCTAACATTTGGTAAGTTTATGATCGAAGAAATTTCAGAAAATCTTCCTAGGTCATAAGTCATGGAACTAAAGGCAACATAAGAAAATCTACTACTCGGTAAATTTTTTATCGAACGAGATTCTAACACTCCCATCCATTTGTTGATCTATGGATCCGATTTGTGTATTTGGTTTTGGGACCTCCGGAACCGGTAGAGAGCCGGGTTTTGTAATACCTTCCAAGATCCATTCATCCGGTAGCACTATTTCTTTCCACCTAATGGGTCCGGGAATAACGATATTGGATTTGGTCGGATCCGTTTGCGGAAGAAGGGTTTCACCTTTAGTAGACTACCTTTTGTGTTTAGATGCAAATGCGGAATTCATGGCCTTGTAATGAATTTTTGTAATCAATGCAATCGGAATAGATCCATCTATCATATGATAATTATGGGTTTTGACTTACGTAACCAATGATTCAAGAATATTTTTGTCATTCAAAGAAACGGTAAAATTTGGATAACAATCAAAAGAGATAGGTCCACTGCATAAACTAGACTCAATTGAACTTAACAAAGAGTCTTGAAAATTTGTAAACCTATTGTCTCTAAGGATCTGCCAGGATTGAGGTATTCAATCCCTCTTTTGTAAGTGGTTTAATCCCCACTTGAACTAAACCAATATGAATATACTTGAAGCCTTTGTCTTTATGTTTTTGAAGAGTTTTAAAAGAAAGGAGATGAATTGTTTCAAATGGTTTTGAAAGCTGAATATCATGCTCCTCGATTTTGATTGTGAAATCGGTTTTGAAAAGTCCATATTTGCTTGGTTTTGTAAATCTCATCTTTGTGAATCTTGGGTATTACCCAATCATCAATTTTTTTTTCAAAATCTTCTATGACATATTCCACACTATTTATTATCTTCTTAGAATCAAAAGAATTAGAAGCGTAAGATGCGAGATAAGGAGGTAGATCTACGTAATATAGAATCCATACACGGACTATGGTTTGGAGGTTTAGGTACGCGAGTTATGAAGGTGACTCCTCCGATTTACTACCCTATCCATCGGGACTTACTACAAGACACCAACTCGCTTATCTATACCCTAGCTCGTAACATGATCTAGAAATGAAAACGATAAACCATAAACATACAACCCCACCAACAACGTAGGCTCGATACTAATAAACCTAAGGATCTAATGAATGGTGCAGGGTATGAAATAGAAGATGAATGAAATACGGATTGATAAATTAGGCAACAGAGCCGACCATAGAGATGTAGATGAACAAAATAAACAAATAAAAGAACTTAAATTAAAACATAAATAAAACTAAAGATAAATGGGCGGCAGAGCCGACCACGGAACAAAATAATTATAGAAAGGTACGTGGCGTTGTTAAACCAAGGTTAGGCTCGAGATACTAAGTATCGTTAAGGAGCCGAGCTTTGGTATTCCAGTCGATATAACTTTAGAGAAGAAGAAGATAGATAAACATAAATTAAGAAATTTTATTTATTACATAAAATAAAACTTACAGGAGATAAGCGAAGGAGTTTTCGGAATCTTAAAGGATTAAAATTACAAAGAGAAATCTCTTATAGAGAATGTTTGAAAAGCTCTCTCTAAAACCTTCTAAGAAAAGAAAGATTGATTGCAAATGAAAATGAGCTTTCTTTATATAGAGAAAGCCGACATGAATAGTCACCATGAACGAGTAACTTTTGAATAGTAAAAATGTACGAGTAAAAGTGCTATAGTGTCTTCACGTGCTAATGAACCGTAAGATGCCGAAAGCAGCTTTGTCTTGACATGTCAAGTGGGATGAACAATGACATTTTTGTGAAAATTTTATCGGTAGATGGAAAATTGCCTGGAAGGTGCAATTCCTATTTTGGAGTTCACGGGTGGTGAACTTGGGAAAAGATACCATAACGGTCGTCTTCGTCTTCATTTCCCAAATTTATCATGGGTTCCGACTCGGAATCCGAATATGCTCGTTTGTGAGGATTGTTGTCTGCTTTGAACAATTTCGGTCATGATGGCAAAATATGCTTCTTCGGTTTTTTCGTTGCTAGTCCGGCATTGGCGACGATTTTTGAATAGGGATACTTGACCCTTGGATAGAGATGCCGTCAGATGAGGGAATAGGGAATATATGGCCATGTTTTTTGAGCCATTGGAAAACGAGAGGCTTGGGATAGTGAGGAGGGAATGTTGTAATTATCCCACCATTTGACTTTGAATCTTCTTGTTAAGATCAAGTTTTGTTCCCGATATTCGGAGTCATAGTACCATGAACGGACCCAAGGTACGATGAATTTTGTGCAAAAAAAAAAAAAAAGAGACCATCTTTTTTCTTGTTCTATAGGTTGGTAATTGGTTTTGAAGATATTGAAGCTTTCGGATACACTTGGTGCAAGTATTTTCGGGATGGAACCAAAAAAGGACCACCATTGGGAAAACCATATAGGAATGCTTTCAAAATTAATGGTTTTGTCAAAATAGAGTAACCAAGAATGGCTACCTTTCTTATTTTGTAAGAGGAAAGTATTAAACCGGGTTTATTGGTAATCCCAATAGGAATAAGACTTACAATGGTTAGTTCGGGTTTTGAAAGTGCTAGGAAATGGAATTTAGTGGGAAAGGTCATTGGGAAATTTCTAGTTTGTTGGATGGATAATTTCGAAAATACGACAAGTGGAATAGGTTGGTTCTGTTTTTTCGGTGTTGAATGGTGTTTGAATTTGGTCGATTCGGTTTGTATAAGAATGTCTTCAAAGTAGTTTTGGGGTTTGGTTAAATCCCAAGGTTTGTAATGCCAATTAGAACCAAAATATTTTTCTACAACCAATGTTGGGTTTCCAAAATAGTATCCGTCTTCAACGGTGAAAATTTTTTGCAAAGATGGTTTTAAGTAATATGTTGATTCGATTTTTTGAAAGTTGGTTTTATAAAAATGATTTGAGTATTTTATGAAGAAGTAGTTGTGGGAAAACCCAATATTTTTGTTTTGGAAATAACAATTATTGGAAAAGGCCTAGTATAAGGTATTCCAGGGGAATAAGAAGATTCCCGAGAAAGGGGTTTTGTAGAGGAAGAACCTTTCTCCGATTTTTGAATAATAGAGGGAGAAGCCATACCCGAGATGTTTTGCAAGGCCGAAGGAGTTCCGGTTGTTTTGATGATTGTTGACCCAAGTATCAATGGATTGGGTTTGGAAAGGAGTTTCAAGTTCTTTTTGTGAAGTATCATTAGCCCAAGAGATGATGGGTTTCTATGAAGATAAAGGTTTTGGGCTTTCTATTATAATGGGGTTTTTCCCTTTGTTTTGCTTGGCCATCAAGACTGTTTTGCGTAAATTCTCTAATTAAGAAATCTGAAATGTAATTCTACTCTCCTTTAATAAATTCGATTTCAAAATAAAAAATACTAAGGATTGCTTGTCATCGGGCAAAAATCTGTTTTGAAGCAATGTTTTGAACATTTTTTTGTAAAACTTCTTTAGTAGATTTATAATCAATGCGTAAAATAAATTTTTGATTTAGTAAATCACTTTGAAATTTTTGAATGCACATGACAATGCTGAGTATCTCTGTTTTAATAATGGAATAATTCTTTTGACAATCATTCCAATGAACGAAGTGAACCGAACAATTTTTTCTTGACCGTTAGACACTTGTTTCAATATCCCACCATAACCTAGTCCGAAGCATCGATTTCTATAACCTTTGGTAAGGAAGGGTCAGCTAGGTGAAGGCAAGGGATTTCTAGGACTTGTTTTTTAATTTGTTGGACAATCCTAGTATGTTCATCGGACTAGGGTACGGGTTTTTTCTTTAACCGATCATTTAAAGGTTTTGCAATAGGGTTAATGTTTGGATAGAAATCTAAAACATAATTCGGACTTCCTAAGAATCTTTGTAGCTGGGTTTTGTCAATAATTTTATCGAGAAATTTGTTTTTAAATTCTAAAGATCTTTCTATAGGGGTAATGGTGCCTTGGGTAATGTAATGACCCACGAAACGAATCCTGGTTTGGAATAGAGAAATCCTGGATTTTGAAACTACCAATCCATTCTTTTGTGCAATATGGAAGAAAGTTTTGAAATGCTTAAAATGCTGTTCTATAGACATAGAATAAATAAGCACATTATCAATATAAACAATACGAAATCGGTATAAGCATGGAAAATATCATTCATGATCTTCTAGAATTCGAAGGAGCATTTTTTAGGCCAAAAGGCATGACTTTCCATTCATATCGGCCAAATGGAACTCGTAAAGGCAGCTTTGTATTGATCATTTGGGGTTATCTAGATTTGCCGAAATTGAACTTCATGTCAAATTTGGAGAAGACAAATGCATGGTTTAATCTTTGCAATAGGTCCTTTTTATTAGGGATAGGGTACCTAATCCACTTAAGGGCCTTGTTTAAAGGTTTGTAATTTATAACTAGTCTTGGGGTTCCTTTTCTATCTCATTATTTTTATTAACATAAAAAGTCTGCACAAGACCAATGTGATTTAGATTTTTGGATAAGACCTTTGGTTTCTAAATCCCGAATTTCTAACCTATAATGTTTTTCTAGGTCAACATTCATCTGGATAGGTCCGGCTTTAGTAAGGATTTGTTTGTCGTCAAAACTCGTTTCATAGGGTAGGTCAACACAATGGTTTTTCCTATTCTAGAAAGCATTTGGCAAATCAGAACAAATCTCCTTTTCAAGCATGCATTGAAAATCTAAAATTTTCTTTTTAGAAATTCATTTTGTAATTGTTGCTTGGATTTTTTGTAAAGAAACATCATGCTTTAAATGTATTCAATGCTATTGTTTTCCAGCAATCATAGCATTCAATTCAAAGCTATAAATAGAACATGCTTTGATGATTTTAAGATTCCTAGTTTTGGGTTTTTCTAAAAATGAAAAAACAAGTTTTGTATTTCTATTTTTGAATGATATGCAATCATGCTTCACGGAATATGGAGTAATCAAATTTATGAAGTGTGTTCCTAAGATCACCATATGATGCATATTGTCGATCAATAGAAAATGGTTTTTGATATGAGTAATTCCATTGACCATAGAGGCTTCGAGTCTTACCATGTATGGTCATTTTAGAATTATTTACTGCGAGAAAGACGTTTATTTGTATGCATATGGAACCGTTTTGGAATAATGCATTGCTTAATACAATTCAAATCAGCACCGAGTATCAAACAAGGCAATTGTATCCATTTTGAAATCATTTTGAAATACAAGAGTAATCTTAATTAAATATTTCCTAGAAGTAACTTCATGAAGTACAAACAGAAATCTTCTGGAACGTGTTCTAGGTTTTCAAGGTTTGGTAACTCTTGGTTTTCATCAAGGTTTTCGAGTCGAGTTCGACTCTTCTTTTACTCGTTTTTCAAACAAAGTTTTTAAGAGACTGGAGTCTCCGGTTTGTCTTTCCTTAAGCTTTTTGAGCTCGGTTTTGATGACTTTAATCTCGGATTGGAGGTCCCGAATAAAAGTCAAAGGTTTCTTGGTGTTCTTCTTCCTACCTAGGATAGCAGTAAGGTCATACGTGCTAGTATCGGTAGAAGGTAAGATAGAAGGTTTTGGTTTTGCAAAAGGTTTGTCTTCTATAGACTTTAAGAGTCTATCTAAGTACTTCTTTTGTAATGCAGGATCCTCAATTTTCTTAACAATGTCCAAGATAAGGTCCTAGTCTTTAGTGAAAACACCGACGCTATTTGATTGGGAAGTCTCGGGAGCTATCCGCTTAGAGGTGCTTTCAAAAGATATTCCTATCTTACTTAGTTGATCTCTAATGGCTCGCTCAAACTCGGGTTTGTTTATTTGTATCTATTGTTGACTCGATCTAGAAACCCGAAAGGGTTTAAAGACCGGGTTTTTCAGCTTCCGGTCTTTGGTTTCTACTAGAGTTAAGGAAACAACGAGGTTTTGGAGTAGGAGGAACAATTGTCTACCGGATATGGGATTCTATCCTAACAAGTCATTTTCCTATGGTTTGGAGATTGGTATTGGTAAAATTATTCTGTTGAACAATATTTTTGATGTGGATCGAGTCATCATCTTTGGAAATTTTGTAAGGACAAGCTTCTATTTTAGTTTCTCCATGAGACAATGTCAATTTCCTAGGTGGCGAATGGTCGATCGAATCATCTATCCTTCCACTTCCTATGAAGGGGTTTTGTTCCTAACAATTACTAGTTTTACGGATATGAAAGGATAGGAAATATCATTTACGAAGCATATATCTCAAACCAATCAAAGAATAATATATGAACTTTATGATAATTCACAAACTCATAAAATTCGTTTTGAATATCCTTCCCGTTAGCCGGAAAGTGTTTGAATAACTAAATTCGTTTTTCAGAATTGTGTTTTGCATAGAAGTCATCACGCAGATATTGTTTATCTACTCGTAAAACTATCATTAGAAAAAGCATTACATTCATGTGCAATATTATCGGTGATAGCAGATGCAGTAGGAGATGAAGGAGGAGAATCCTCTTGGTTTGAATATCCGGGTTTTGGAATATGGGTACCATAATCAACATTTTGTAAAATTAGGTTAGGGACATCCGAGGGAGAAAACATACGTGGTTGTCTAAGGGATGGCAAACTCGATCCAAGTCTATATCTCTCCTAACATTTGGTAAGTTTATGATCGAAGGAATTTCAGAAAATCTTCCTAGGTTATAACTCATGGAACTAGAGGCAACATAAGAAAATCTACTACTCGGTAAATTTTCCGTCGAACGAGAGTCTAACACTCCCATCCATTTGTTGATCTATGGATCCGATTTGTGTATTTGGTGTTGGGACCTCTCGAACCGGTAGAGAGCTAGGTTTTGTAATACCTTCCAAGATCCATTCATCCGGTAGCACTATGTCTTTCCACCTAATGGGTCCGGGAATAACAGTATTGGATTTGGTCGATATCTGTTTGCGAAGAAGGGTTTCCCCTTTGATCGACTCGCCTTTTGTGTTTAGATGCAAATGCGGAATTCATGGCTTTGTAATGAATTTTTGTAATCAATGCAATCTGGAATAGATCTATCCATCATATGATAATTATGGGTTTTGACTTGCAGAACCAATGATTCAAGAATATTTTTGTCATTCAAAGAAACGGTAAAATTTGGATAACAATCAAAAGAGATAGATCCACTCGCATAAACTAGACTCAATTGAACTTAACAAAGAGTCTTAAAAATTAGTAAACCTATTGTCTTTAAGGACTTCCGGGATTGAGGTATTCAATCCCTCTTTTATAAGTGGTTTAATCCCCACTTGAACTAAACCAATATGAATATACTTGAAGCCTTTGTCTTTATGTTTTTGAAGAGTTTTGGAAGAAAGGAGATGAATTGTTTCAAATGGTTTTGAAAGCTGAATATCACGCTCCTCGGTTTTGATTGTGAAATCAATTTTGAAAAGTCCATATTTGTTGGTTTTGTAAATCTCATCTTGTTGAATCTTGGGTATTGCCCAATCATCAATTTGTTTATCAAAATCTTGTATGACATATTCCACACTATTTATTATCTTCTTTGAATCGAAGAATCGAAGCGGAAGATGCGAGATAAGGAGGTAGATCTACGGAATATAGAATCTTTACCTAGACTATGGTTTAGAGGTTTGGGTACGCAGGTTATGAAGGTGACTCCTCCGATTTACTACCCTATCCGTCGAGACTTACTACAAGCACACCAACTCGGTCTTCTATACCAATTTTGGAGTTCATTATCAAGGACTTGTTCTAAAAGTCTTATTTTGGAGAGAGCATTATCAATAGCGCTAAGTGCTTCATTTAAATGGTCATCTATGAAATCTTCAATAGAATCTATGACATATAACTCTGCTTGTCCATTTATCTTTAGTTTTATTTATGTTTTAATTTAAGTTCTTTTATTTGTTTATTTTGTTCATCTCGCATCTCTCGTGGCTAATATATATATATGTATGTATGTATGTGTGTGTGTGTATATATATATATATATATATATGTATGTATGTATGTATATATGTATATATATGTATATATATGTATGTATGCATTATTTTCTTTTTACATTTGGTCAAATTGAATCCTCTATATTATTTTGACTCAAATTGATTTTAACTCTTTTTTACAATCATCTATTAAGTTGTATTATAAATGAATTTAGAGAGAAAGAGAAGCAAAATTGAAATTGAGTTTTGAAAGGTGAAATTGAAGATGAATTCTTCTTGATTGTATTGACTTAATCACAATAATTTTATAGAGTATTATCTATATATATACACCGTAATGAACTAACTAGCTAATTGATTCAACAAACATATTGAGTTAATCAATTAACTAACTAACTCTGTTTCTAATAAACTAATCAAAAACTATATTAAATATCAACTCGCTAGCTTTTTTCTTCTTCTTCTCTATATCAACAACTAGCCTTCTTCCTTGGATTCAAGCTTTTTATGATAACATCTACAATTTGCAAATGTGTGGCAAAAACTCTATCTTGATAACTCCTACAACAATCTTTTTTTTTCACAAAATGACAATCAATTTCTATATGTTTCACTCTCTCATAAAACACTAGATTTCTGCAAATGTGAAGTGCGGACATATTGTCCTAATAAAACTCAACTAGTTATGTAGTTGGATGTCCAAAATCCGTCAACAAAGAGATCAATCAAATAACTTCACATGTTGTAAAGGCCATTGATTTGTATTATGCCTATATTGAGCTTTTAGCTACTAAGTTTTGTTTCTTAGATTTCCAGATTACCAATGAGTCTCCCAAGAATATACAAAAGCTTGTCATTGATCGTCTTGTATTTAGGCTTCTTATGTAGTCACTATCTAAATATGTTGTTAGGTGTGACTGTGAATCGAGTATGAAACATTAAGCCTTATCCTAGACCATTTTTTAGATATTGCAGAACTCTATAAGCGTACTTGTATATGAGTGTTTATTGGTTTGTCAAGGAACTATGATAGCATTTGTATTGCATAAGCAAATCGAGTCTAGTAAAAGTCAAATACGGTAGTTTCCTAAGCATTGTGTGTAATTTATAGAATTAATAAAAGATGAAGATGATTCTAAACTCTTTGAAATATTATGATTCACATCCATAGGTGTAGATATTAGTTGAGAACCCGTAAAACCATACTCTTCTACCAAATCCATAGTATATTTCCTTTGACATATTTAAATCCTTTTCATTGTTCTTGTAACTTTAATACCAAGAAAGTATTTCAAGTTTCCCAAATCTCTCTACTCGAATTTGTGACTTAAGAACTATTTAAATTGTTAACGAGCTTCTATAAAATTACTTGCTATGACTATGTCATCTACATAGACAAGTAAGCAAATTCTCTCCCTTTCTTTAAATAAACAAAGAATAATCTAATTTTTATTGAACAAGCCCAAATTCTATTAGAGCATTAGTAAATTTATAATTCCATTTTCTAGATGCATGTTTTAAAACATATAGAGACTTATTAAGTTTGCAAACCGGATGTGAATTAGGTGCGGACTCCCCCTCCCGTGCACTTGATAACCCAAAGGCAAGTCTATATAAACCGATTATAAGATATCACCATGAAGAAAAGCATTGCGATATCCAATTGAGAAAGATGCCAATTATGAATAGCAACTAATACTAGTAAAACTCTAGCAGTAGTATGTTTAACAACAAGGCTAAATGTCTCTTAATAATCAAAACCCTCTATTTGATTGTATCCCTTAGCCACTAACCCGGCTTTATACCTCTCAATATTATCATCGATTGCAAGTTAACTTTATAGACCCATTTATAATCAATTGAAATTGTTATTAGACTCGCAACTTAACTTTATAGACCCATTTACAACCAATTGAACATTGATCAAAAGGAAAAGGTATTACGATCCAAGTCTAATTTTCCTCCAAAGCATCAATTTTAGATTTCATAACTTCTCTCAAATGAGCAAACTTTACAACTTGAGAATTTGTTTTTAGCTCAAAAATAGAAAAGAAAGATTTAGTAAAAGATTTATGTGTAATAGATAAGTTGACATTAGAAATATAATGACATAAAGGATAAGGTGTGTTATGAATAGTAGACATATAATTGTAAATTGAATGTTTATAATCATCAAGATAAATTGGTAAATGAGATATTCTAGTAATTCTTCCTAATAGTGGATCATTTAGGATAGTAAAAAGAGCAATAAGGTTTAAAGAATTTCCTCTAGGAGAAGATACATGATCAAATTCCAAAACATCCGTAGAAGCGAGAAGATATATCATAAGAAAAAAGAAGAAGAAGAAGGCTAGCTATTAATACGTAAAAGAAGAAAAAGAAAGTTGATGATAAAGAGAAGAAGAAGAAGAAGAAAAAGGCTACAAATATAGAGAAAAAGAAAAAGAAGGTTGGGATTTGATATTTAATATAGTTTTTGATTAGTTGGTTAGAAATAGAGTTAGTTAATTAGTTAGTTGAATCAATTAATTAATTCATTACTCTGTATGTGTGTGTGTGTGTGTGTATAATGCTCTATAAAATCATTGTGTAATTAAGTCAATACAATCAAGAAGAATTCATCTTCAATTTCACCTCTCAAAACGTAATTTTAGTTTTGCTTCTCTTTCTCTCTAAACTCATTTCTAATAGGGTATCAAAATAGCAAAATTCAGATTTATATGCTTCAACTATGTAATTCAGGTTACATCTTCCTTGATTCAATTCGTATTAGCTAATCTTGATTAGATCAAGTTCATCAAGTTTTGGTAAGATAATTCATCTTATTTCTCTAAGTAGTTGTTTGATTGAGTTTTTCAATGGATTCAAGAGGAAGAACAATTGATTCTTTAGCTATTGGTAATTTGATTTTGCTATTAGAGGATCCTGCATCACCATATTTTTTACAACACTCGGATCATCATAGACTTATCATAATTTCTCCCGAAATCACATCAAGTAACTATTTAACTCTGGAGTAGATCATTTCTACTAGCTTTTTTAATTATAAATAAGGTAGGATTTATGGATAGAATAATCAATCACCGGGTTGATGATTTTCTTTATAATACATGGACAAGATGTAATAATCTAATTGTTGTATGGTTACTAAGGTCAATATCACCAATAATTGCATCTATTATTTTCTATGTTGATCGAGTGCTAAAATTTAGGAGATTCCGAAAAGAAGATTTTCGCGACTGATGAAATGAGGATTTACAACTTTTAATTATATGCATAATTTCTCAAGGAAATAAGTTAATAAATGAGTATTTTACAGAGTTGAATGGTGTTTGGGAAGAATTGAGAAATTATAGGCCATTTCCTCATTGTTCATGTGCAAGGTGTAATGATGTATGTTTCCAAAAATTCACGTAAATACAACAAAAAGATTCGTGTATTCAAGTTTATTGATAGACTCATTAAGGTTTATTCTGCTCTTAAATCTCAAATTCTTACGAAGAAGCCATTTCCTAATCTAGATAAAGTTTATAATACAACATTAAGAGAGGAGAATCGAAGCTTAAGTAAGATGTCAATCATTTACTAAAAACTCAAGCAATGGTAGTAGTAGTGCATATGAAGAGGAGGTTTAAGACTAATGTTGTGTGTGCGCATTGTGGAAAAACTAGACAAACAAAGGACAATTGTTACGGATTGATTAAGAATGATGTCGTGTGCGCAAATTATGGCAAAACTCGACATATAAAGGACAATTGTTATAGATTGATTGGATTTCCAACTCACTTTAAATTTAACAAGAGTAAGCATACTTAGTCATATATGATCAACAATGTAACTAGTTTAGTTGATTCGAAGCTTAGAATACTGCAGTTTTAACTAATGTAGCTTCGCATAATCCTAAATAAAGGATCAATTTTAAAAACTCATAACTATCCTTAATGAGCAAACTTCACTAACATCTTCCTCGCAATCAAATGTTTCATCAAATCCTCATTTTATATCAAACATCATAGGTAAAAATTTCTCAAAGACAACCACATCTCTTAATAATCATTTTTAGATTATTGATACTGGTGTAATCTGATCATATTGTTTCTTCTCTAAGCATGCTTGATTCTTATCATGTTGTCCATAATATGAATGTGCAATTACCTACTTAGAGAAAAGGTATAGGTCACACATATTGGACATGTCACAATCTTTCTCTCATTCACTCTAATTGATGTCCAATTTTTCCAACCTTCCAATATAATCTGTTGTTAGTAAGTAAATTTGTTACATCAAAACATTATGCGTAATAACCGAGACTCGTTAAAACTAAAATTTAATAAAAAATTAAATATTAAAAATATATGAGAAATATTTTGAAGGCATGGAATAATCCACAAAGGCTTAAAAGAATATTCAAAGCTATTAAAATATTTATTTGATGCCCAATGAATTTGTTATTGATTTTACGATGCATGAATAGTGATTTCGTGTGAAATAATTAT
Source organism: Dovyalis caffra (assembly GCA_963924115.1). NCBI lineage: Eukaryota > Viridiplantae > Streptophyta > Magnoliopsida > Malpighiales > Salicaceae > Dovyalis > Dovyalis caffra. The sequence continues at coordinate 6,813,952 of CAWUPB010000994.1, forward strand.
TTTGAGCATATTGTATGAGCATGAAAAATATTTTGCTTGCTTAGAATATTTTGCTAGAGGAGTGTTAAATTATTCTATGTTTTTTTATGAATTTTATGGTATGTGGTGAATATTTTATTTCAATTTTAGTGTGCATAAATAGTATTTTTATGGAAAAATAATTAATTTAGGTACTTTAAAAGCATTAGAAAATTATTCAAAGGGTATGAAAAAATCATTTAGAATGAGTATGAATATTTTATAAGTTTAGATGAATTTTTCTAAATATGAGGAATATTTTCTATAGAAAATATTGTATTTTCACACTAGAAAATTAAATTGGAGGCCTAAATAAAGATTTAAAAATAATGTAAATAATGATTAAATTTTTTTAAGAAGTTTTTGAATTTATTATGAAGAAAAATTAAATTTTGGAGAAGTATAGCATAAAATTTTAGAATTAATGACCTAATTGCATAGAAATTAGGGACCTAGCATTAAAAGTTTGAACTTCTCAATTAAATTTTCTATGAACCTAAGGAGTTTAAAACTTGTTAAGATATTGTTAAAGGAAGGACTTAAAGTGATCAATTAGAAAATTTAAGGATGATTGGAAGAGTAATTAAAGAAAAGATTAATAAAATGAGGGACTAAAATTAAGCAAAATTTTAGGAACTTTTCTACCCTTACGACCAAAATTTATCTCCATGATTAGGGGTTAATTAATGAGCCTTGAATTAATTAAAAAGGAGAGGTTACAAGGATGCAAGATAGAAGGCTAAAAATTAAAGAAAGGTTGATGGCTAAAAATTAGTCCATTTGAAGGGCTAAGATTTAAAGTTAATTTAAGGGCTAGGATCACTCTAAAACACAAGCAATTCAAGGATGGAGATGAGGTCAACGGTCCACCAAAATTTGGCTATAAATATGGTTGCCATAAATTCAAGAAAATGGATGGAAAATAGTTAAATCTAAAGGAAACTCTTGCAAAAATTCCTTAGGATTTCCACCTAAAACCCACTAAATCACCTCCAAACACTTCAAATCAACTAACCAAGTAAAGAAATCAAGCTAGAAGATCGAAGTTTATCAAGATGAATTTTTGGGATTAGGTCTGAATTGGTGAAGGAAAAACGGGAAGGAAATTTCTCAAATCATCCAAGCTTCCAAGGTTAATTTGGACCTTAATGAAGTAAGTTAACTTCACCTACATCATAAAAAAATTTTAATTGATGTCGATGCTTTAATTTGTGAAATTTAGTCTTAATTTTGAAAATTAAGGTTAGGGTTCGTGGTAAAGAAAAATTAGAAAAAAATGAAATTAAGTTAGTAATTCATGCAAATAAGGTTAAAACATATTAATTGAACTGAAATTTGAGGTTTAGAAATAAAAAATTTATAGGGTTAGGCATGGGTGACCATTCAGCCCAAATTTGAGATTTAGGGCTTTATGATTCTTTCATTGTTGTTCTATAGCTTGATTATTACTTAATTATATGTGAATTAATATTTAGGAGTGAAAATTTTCTTTTAAATTGAAGAAAATTCACCGAATTTCTTAGGGTTTATATTCGACCTAAAACCCAAAAATTTAGGATTTTGATTCTTCCATTCAATTGATGAATTATTAGATAATTTGTAATTAAATGAGTATGATTTGATAAGTAGAACTGAAAAATTTTAGAAAAGTTGAAGAAAATTGCTTAATTTTGCTTAGGCTCGATTTTGGCCCATCAAGGCCTAATTAGGGCTTAGGCATGTAATTGTTTCATAAATGTCAATTAAATTGATTATTATTGCTAATGTGTGATTAAAATACTTGGTATTAGAAATTAAAGACGAAATAAAAAGAAAATAATTAGGTTATGATTAAGGGAAGTTTCGACCCAAAGATGAATTAAATTAGGATTAGGTTTCAAATGATCCTTAATATTTAAATTAATTAACTCAAGCTTAGAATAATGTGATGAGATGAATTAGAATGAAAATTTTCATTGAAGTCCAAAAATTTGCTTGTGTTAGTAAAATTAGGGATTAGGCCCAATGGGGAAATTATACGTGTAATTAATCCTTTGGAACCTAATTTAGTTAATTCTAGATGTTATAGTCTAAATTGGTTGAAATCATGTGAAAGATGGGTGTTGAAAATGATTTGGTTAAACCGGGGTTAACATTCGAGCTTAATTGAAAAAATTTAGGATTCAAAGCTTAGTTAATATGACCTAATTGAAATTTCATAATTGATGCCAAATTATGTGAATAATGTGTTTATGTCTTTGTGATATATGAATGTTGCAATTTAATGCCTATATAAATTTATTGCTTATCATGTGATATGGTGAATTTTGAAGTGTTTGAAATGATTTGTGATTATGCTTTGTTAACATAATGTTTATAATGTCTTTTATAATATTAAATCATGCAACATTATGGTACAAATGCATACCATTGATAGCATGTATTTCATGAATCATGAATGGTTAAGCATTTCAATAAAATACATGTGCATGTTCAATTTTATGAAAAATGTTTAGAGTCCCGAAAATGTATTTTTACATCATAGTTTTTCAATAGCAATTGAAATTATGTTACGAAAGGAAATTTTCATGACTATGAGGATTTTTATGAGGAAGGACTTCATTGGTTTTTCACACTTTAATGGTAATGATTTAGGGCCAAGTGAAAAGGTGCAATTTTAGAGGCTCGACGAGGCGCGTTCATAGATGGGTCGGGTTCACTAGACATATTATGGAAACCCTAAAGTACCTATAGTAGGACAAGTCCAAAAATGGAAAAGAATTTTTAAATCAATCATGAAACGTATTTATGACATGAAAAAGATTTAATGTGAGCATACCAGTGTTTTACACATGCATATTCATTTACATGCATGGCATGCATAAGTTAACTTACTGAGTTGTCGCTCACCTAATTTCTTATTATGTAGATAATTAAGGTGATCATGGCTTACTTCTCCGTTGAGTTGATCTTCGAGGTTTATACCGGACGTTTATACCTTGGTTGGGGATTTGGTTTTTAGGTTGACTCGCATCACGCTATCTTGTTCCCGGTATTAGCTGTTGTCATCTATGTATTAGGGTTAGCCATACTTGTTTTATGCTATATTTAAAGCAATAAACAAATAGATAGGAAACTCGTTGTTATGATGTGAATCGATAAATAAGTCACTTTTGTAGTATAATGCCCGGTAACTACTAAAATAGAAATATAATAAAAGTTTACTATTAAAACTATGTGAAAAAATAAAAATAAATAAATATATTTTTGAGAATGAGAAATAATTACTATAAACTTAAAAGAATATTTAGAAGGGTCAAAATAGTTTTCCATGCTTAAAGAATATTTTAGTGATTTTTTGATACATGAAAAGTAGTTATTGCATGAGAAAATTAATTAAAGCATGTTGTTGATGTATGAAAAATATTTGTCTTTGTTTAGAATAATTTTTAGAATAGTGTTAGATTATTTTATATGATTTTATAAATTTTTCTACATATGGTGAATATTTCATTGAATTTTCTAAGTGTAGGAATAGTGTTTGCGAGAGATAAAGAATTAAATTAGGTAACTTAGAAGTATGAAGAATTTTTTTTAGGACATAGGAAAATCCTAAGGAATGTGTAGGAATACTTAATAAATTTAGATTAATTTTATTAGGTGCAAGGAATATTTTCTCTAAGAAATAGTCTAATTTTCACACTAAATAATTAATTTAGTGGCTCAAATGAGGTCCAAAAATTATAAACATGTAAAATAAAATCCCTTAATAAATATTTGAATTGATTATGAAAATAAATTGGATTTTTGATGAGTATAGTATGGAATTTTAAAAGTAGGGACTAAGGTGCATAAAATTAGGGACTCAATTGTATAAAATTAAAAGTCTAATAATCCAAATTAAATTATGTAGGAATGTTAAGGGTCAAATAATAGTCCTAGAAATGGAAAAGGGAGGGTTAGAAGTGAGGGTTTGCATAAAAGAGGGATTTAGGAAAGAATACGCTATGGGAAAGTCCGACTTCTAGTAATTAATTATTTTCCTCCCAACTTTGGCCGACCTAAAGAATTAATTAAGTCTGACTTCTAGTAAATTTGGTGGCCAAAATTAAGCTAAATGGAAGGCTTAAAAAAGAAGAAGAACAAATGGCCAAAAATTTAGCCAAATAAAAAGAATTGATTGGAAATTGAATTAATGGCCGAGATTTGCCCAAACTAAGGGTGGACATAAGATCAACAAGTCCACAAAATTTTCCTATAGATGAGGGTGCTGAAAAAATTTAAAAGGAAAGGAAAATTGAAAAACACAAAGGAAATTCTAGCAAAATTTTGACTCAAAAATTATCCAAAATAATCCTAGCCAATTTTAGACCCTCTAAATCGGTGGATTAGGCTTTAATTTCAAGTTGGAAGCTGAATACCTTCAAGAAGAAAATTAAAAGAGCTAATTCAAATTTAGGGGAAAAAAAAAGAGAAAGAGAATTCTCAAGCAATCTACCTTTTCAAGGTTAATTTGGAGCTAAATCAAGTAATTTAACCTCATCTACACCACAAGTATGCTTAATTTTAAGTCAATTTCATGTTTAATAGCTTGATTTGATTTAATTGCTCAATTAAGAAAAATTATGGTTATGGTTCTTGATGAACCAAATTTGGGGGTTTTAAATTCTTTCATTCAATTGGTATTTTGGCACCTAATTCTAACTTATTTGAGCATGAGTTAATATTTAGGAATGAAAAATTACACTTTGATTAAAGAAAAATCCACTAAGTTTTAGGAATTATATCCAGACCTAAACTAAGAAAATTAGGGTTTGAGTTCAAAGCAATTTTATTCTAGTTTGATGGGTCATTCACACTTGAATAAGCATTTTTTGATGAGTAGAAATGAAAAATTTGCTAAAAATTGAAGAAAATTGGTTATATGGGCTTGGGCCTAATTTTGGCCCATTAAGGCTCAATACGGGTTTGGACAAGATTTCGGGTCCCAAATTTCAATTAAATTAATTTCTATAGTTTTTACATATCTAGGCTACGTCGTGTTAAAATGGTGCGACAAAATAAGGAGAAAATGTTAGGATTTTAAAGAGGTCAAGTTTAGGCCTAAATGAGAATTTTGGGGAATTAGGTTTAACCAAGTTTTAACCCTTAAATTTGATAATTCAGACTCAAAACACGGTAAAAGGATGGTTTAGAATGAAAAGGGCTCATAAAAAATTAAAGAAAATTTAGGTTAAGAAAAATTGGGCCTAAGACCCATTAAGGCCTAAACCAAAATTGAACCTCCTAAATCAATGAAATAATATTTAGTTAGGTTGGAACATGAATTTATACTTAGTTTGGTAAAGACCAAATATGGAAAGATAATTAAGAACCTAAGGAAAAGAATTTAGTAAAGTAAAGTGAAAGGTAAGTTAAATGAACAAAGAAATGGAACAAAAATATGAATCTTCCTTTATGTTATGGTTATGGTCTTTCAAATGTTATATGAATGCATTAGGTTATGAATAATGATCATGCTTGAATGTGATTGATGATGAAAATTGGGTTATGATGATTGATGTGCCAATGATGGTCTGTGTTGGTTTATATTAGATTGATATTATCTATCTTCGTTATGCTTGTCCAATTTTATATCGATTCTTATGACTTGGTTACATAACCATTCTAAGTAAGCATTCATGAATTCATACGACTTGTTGGTTCATCGCAATTGCATATGCATGCTTAGCTCATGAATAATGTTTTAAGTCATGGAAACATCTTTGATGCTATGAGTTTCCAATAGCGATCGAATTATTTTAAAGAAAAGGATTTTCATGACTTTGAGGATTTTTATGAGGATGGGCTTCATGGGTTGTGAAATAAAAATTAGAGATTCTACCCTACGAGTTGACCTTATAGTCTTGAGCCTTCGAGACTTCGATATTATTCTTAGTATGGATTTCCTATCCAAGAACGAGCATCGATCGATTGTATGGGTAAAAAGGTGATATTTCACCTATCAAATGAACATTCCGTTGAGTTACATACGGGATTTGAACAAGACCCGTAATTATGGTATTAGCCATGACGGCTTGGAAGTTAATAAAAGGAGGGTGTAGAGGCTACTTAGTGAACATGGTTGATACTAAAAAAAGGGAAGCCCAAAAATAGAAGATATTGAGGTAGTTAAAGAATTCTCGGATGTTTTTCCCGAAAGTATGTTGGGATTACCACCGAGAAAGGAGGTTGATTTTGAAATTGAACTACAACCGGAATAGCACAAATTAAGCATGAAGTCCGTTGCGGCTTTACAAGCACGGATTATGCGAGACATGGAGAAATTCCAACTCGAAGTCATCCCGAAGCAAAGTCGAAGCAACCTTTTAGGTGCAATGACCATATAGCCAACTATGAAACGAGAAGATTAAAGAAGGACAATAGCGAGATCCGAGTTTCTTAAGATTTGACAAAAGGTAACCGAATGAAAAACGACGGATTTTTCCTTGGATAATGAAGATATTTGGCGCTATCGAAATAGGTTATGCATTCCCGATGAAAATGAGCTACATGATGAAATTTTTAAAAAAGCTCATGCTACACCGTATACCATACATCTTGGAGGTACGGAGATGTATCGGGATCTCAAAGAGACTTATTGGTGGAAAGAGATGAAACGGAATATCGCCGACTATATGGCAAGATGTTTGACATGTCAACAAATCAAGGTTGAACACCAAAAGCCATCGGGATTATTAAGACCATTAAATATCCCAAAATGGAAGTAGGAACATATATCGATGGACTTCGTATTGGGTATACCGAGATCGAACGAGGAGCGAATGGTATATGGGTCTTCGTAGATCGATTAACCAAGTCGGCTCATCTCTTGGCCATTAAAACGAGGTATTCCATGTAGTAGTATGCGGAATTATATTTAAAAAAAATTGTTTGACTATATAGATTCCTATCTCAATCGTATTAGACGGAGACCCTCGATTCACATCACGATTCCGGAGAAGCCTCCATAAGATGATGGGAATGCGACTAAATTTCAGCACGAGCTTTTCATCCATAAACGAGATAGATAGACGGAACGGGTGAACCGGATACTAGAAGACATGTTGAGGGCTTGTGTGCTTGGACTCGGTCGACAAGTTGGAAAAAATATCTATCATCGGTTGAGTTCGTTTACAATAATAGCTACCAATCGAGTATTGGGATGACATCCTATGAAGCTTTATACAAGAGAAAGTACCGATCGCCAATACATTGGGATGACGTAGGTGAACAAAATTTGTCGGGACCGAGTTGATCCAGACGAACAGTCGGTGTTTTTCAACAAATCGGAGCGAGAATGAAAATGGCACGAGTCGATAGAAAATTTATGCCGACATGAGGAGAAAAGAGTTGGAGTTCTAGGTAGGTGAAAAAGTATTTTTGAAGGTAGCCCCTATGAAAGGCGTAATGAGATTTGGACGAAAAGGAAAATTGAGTCCACGTTATATAGGATCCTATGAAATACTAGAGAGAATTGGTGATCGAGCCTATAGGTTGGCATTACCACCTTCGCTCTCATCAATCCATAACATATTTCATGTATCTATGCCTCAAAAATACGTGGACGACCCCAATCACATATTGAGTGGCGAACTCCCCAACCTCCGAGTCAATCTTAGTTATGAAGAAGGACCGGTGCAAGTCTCGGATCGAGAGATTAAGAAATTATGAAATAAAGAGATTCCTCTAGTCAAAGTATTATGGAGGAATCATGAAGTGGAAGAGGCAACATGGGAACGAGAAGCGAGAGATACGGGTGTGGTACTTTGAATAATTCTAACGAAATTTCGAGGATAAAATTTTTGTAATGAGAGAAAGATTTAACCCTAGTAATCGCTAAAATAGGAATGTAATAAACGTTTAACATTAAAACCTTGTGAATAAATAAATAAATAAATAAATATATGTTTGAGAATGAGAAATAATTACTAGAAACTTAAGAGAATATTTATAAGGGTCAAAATAGTTTTCCATGCTTAAAAAATATTTTAGTGATTTTTCGATACATAAATAGTAGTTATTGCATGAGAAAATTAATTAAAGCATGTTGTTGGTGTATGAAAAATATTATGTTTGTTTAGAATAATTTTTAGAAGGGTGTTAGATTATTTTATATAATTTTATGAATTTTTCTACATATGGTGAATATTTCATTGAATTTTCTAATTATAGGAATAGTGTGTTTAGAGATAAAGAATTAAGTTAGGTGACTTAGAAGTATGAAGAATTTTTTTTAAGGCATAGAAAAATCCTAGGGAATGTGTAGGAATACTTAATAAATTTAGATTAATTTTATTAGGTGCAAGGAAAATTTTCTCTAAGAAATAGACTAATTTTCACATTAAATAATTAATTTAGCAACTCAAATGAGGTCCAAAAATTATAAAAATTTAAAATAAACTCCCTTAATAAATATTTGAATTGATTATTGAAGTAAATTCCCTTTATATTGGATTAATGTTATCTATGCTACTATGCTTTGTCTAATTTTATATCGATTCTTATGACTTGGTTACATAACCATTCTACGTAAGCATTCATGAATTCATACAACTTGTCTGGTTCATCGCAATTGCATATGCATGCTTAGCTCATGAATAATGTTTTAAGTCATGGAAACGTATTTAATGCTATGAGTTTTTGATAACGATCGAAATTATTTTAAAGAAAAGGATTTTCATGACTTTGAGGTTTTGAGGAAAAGGACTTCATGGGTTTTCTATACGGTGATGGTAATGGTTCGGGGTCGGGCAAGTGAAGAAGTGCACTTTTAGAGGCTCGGTAGGGTGCGTCCGTGGACGGGTATGGTTTGCCGGAAATATATTGTGGAAACCCCGAAGTACCTAAATGGGACATGTCTAAAGACAGAAAAAGGATTTTCATACTTGTTTGTGAGATGTTTTATGACATGAGAAAAAAGGATTTCTTACATATATATCGGTATTTTATACATGCATCTACATGCACGAACACTACATATATACGTTAATTTACCGGGTTGTAGCTCATATAGTTCTTTGTGGTGTAGATAAATAAGATACTATGGCTTCGGGATGGGGCATACTACATGTGATTTTATTTACGGTACTAGCTACCGACTTGCATGTTCTAGAATTAGTCGGATCGTGTTATATTATATTAGAAGCAATGAACAAGTGTAGTACTTTAAAATAATGTAGTTAGAACCGAAACACCGATCGTAAAATGATAGTGTACCGATAGTAGTGTAGTTACTTTAAACTGTCTACTCGTATGCTAGCATCTTTGAATATTTAAGAGAATTTCTTAATTAATTTTTAAATAAAAAGAATAATAAATATGAAAGAGAATAAGTAATACAATAATAATTGATAATAAGGAATTATATCTCAATGAATTACAATTGTTAGTAAAGAAAGGATTTGAACTAGCAAATAACCTCGAATCCGAGTTCCAAATACTCGAGTAAATAGATCAAATGCGAAAAATTTATAACGTCTTTTAAGTTAAAGTATAGGACCTACCTGATCAATATTAAATTTCTAAGACATAGTTTTCACTCTAGACATTAAGTTACGAGTGCCTTGTTAGTTTGCATTCATTGCACTTCGAATGTAGGTTAACGACGGTAATATTCTCAACCTTTTAAGTTCTAGGTTGGGGGTGTTACATGTAGTATGTGGCAATAAACTGGTTTTTGTATGCTAATAGCGTGGTATATATTTAAATAAAATATTAATAATAAAATAGTAGAGTAATCATAGTTTGTGTAATTTCCTTTAAGTTATTTATTTTTTAACTAGTACCACAAGTAAATTAGAACACCGATTAAGATAAATGGTAACTAGCAATTATTCACCAAATAATAAAGTAAAAACAATCAATAATTAACCTAAAAGGTTTAATAGTAAAAAGAAAAACAAGTATCAAGTAATGGATCATGCTTAAATAAATTTAAATAAGTTAAAGAAAAAAGGAATTTAGGAAAACGAGAGAATCACGAATTCAATTAATCCGAGTCCATAGAGTTTAAATAAAATAATAAAACATAAAAAATTCATAGTGTATTTTAGACTAAGTTGTAGGATCTAATTATCATTATTAGGCTTCCGCAACGTAATTTATACCTAAGAATATTAGCAATAAGTTACAATATTTTGTTAACTTATATTCTTTGCTCTTCAAATATAGGTTAGTGATGGTAACATTCATTGAAAATATATTTCCTTACTCTACTAAATTTGTCTATTCCCCCACCATTTCCCCAAATTCGGGTGATTTAACGTCTTTGTTTGACTTTTCTAAAATCTGACCAAAACATTAGCCTATTACCCATGATAATTCTATTGACCATGATGCATCCTCGAGTTCTACACCTTACCATATTCCTTCTATTTTTGTTGATGATTCTGTTTGTCATCATGATACATCTTCTTTTTCTTCTCTTCATAAGTGGACAAAAAAGAAAGAAGGTTATGGATTGTGCCATGTGCATGGATAAGATAAAAACGTATACTCCCTTTTTCTCACTTTAAAGATAAAATAATTTGAAAATAAATTAGAACTAAATATACTATTTCTTATGATACAAAATATATATTAAATTTTAAAAAATTTAAAAATGCATTTTTCTTTTTTATGGGAGTTTATTTTTATTTTCAATTTATATATTTTTTTATTCTAATAGTTTCAATTTCAATTTACCCCTGACTATGTGATTATAAAAAGAACATTATCTTTGGTTTTTATTGATTTTTAAATCACTCTTTTTAATTTTTTTTGGTAGACATGCCACCATCCATAATCCTTTTTAAGAGTCAACAAACGGCAGTACATAAGACAAGTTAACACAATTATGTAGCGAAGAGTTTAAAATAAACTCTGATCGATTTTAGAGGGTTCATTTGAGCTAAAATAATACAACATGTTTGATTCGATCAAGTATCAAAGTTTAAGGGACCATGGTGATTTTTTGCCCTAACGAAGTGGAGTGTCAATAATTTTGAGAAATGGCAAATTCCTGCCATCCCTCCTTTAAACCATTTACATCTCAAAAGTTAACAGGTTAAATGACTTTAAAATTAATTTACAGATTTTTTTTTGGTGAAGGGCATTTCTAAAAAAAAAATATTGTCAGAGAATTTAATACATTTTAAAAAATTTTAAAAACAAATAAAATATAATTAAAAATTGAAAAATAAATAGAAAACTTTACGTGTTATATAAGAATAAATTAGTATATTTGAGGAAAAAAAAGAGATATCAAGAAAGGGAATACTTTAATTTATTCCCTTAATTAAGCATTAACTGCTACTGCCGCGGCCACTTAATTAGTGAAATGTTAGAGGTGATTAATGATTATGTTTTTCGTGTGTGACGAGCTTAATTTTCCTTGATATTTCCAGAAAAATTGTAGAATGTTAGAAGGCCCAGTCTTAAGATTCCAAGCCCTTGGAATTATTCTAATTACCATTGAAAAATTGGATGCAGTAATTATTTACCATCCGTTTTGCATCAGACAGTACCTAACATTTTAAATCTGACATTCATGATTCAACCACAAAGAAAATAATAAGGCATTTTAATTTCACAATATGGCCAGGTCCGAATTAAAAATTAGGCAAAACCCAATCCTTTATTTTCATAAATCTATCAAATAATTCCTTGTAATTCGATTAATTCAATATATATATATATATATATTCAATTTCAATCAATTGAGCATAATTTCTCAAAATGAATGATTTTTACAGACAGATCAAATAAAAAAAATAATATACTTAATTTTTTACCATTTTCTTTACTATCTTACGATTGTTTATTTGGATGATTTCATCTGTTGACAATTATTTGCCAGAGCAAAGCTGTATCCCTGAGGCATATGAAGAGTAAATGGAATTTTTGGGTCGAATGATTGAGACAAATTTTGTTCTGAATTGATGAGAGAATCTTCAAGGCATAATGGTTTGGGTAATGCTAACAACACATCTCTATTCAGTTCTTATTTCAATTTCTGTTATTAATTCTAGCTCTCTAACATCTGATCTTTTTCCCTCTAAAATTTGCCCCAATTCCGTTATTGAAATTGCCACATGATGTCCACATTACAGCTTCGCAAGTCTCAGAGGCCAGCATCTTATTTGTTATTGTTCGCGTTTCCATTAACCACATCTGCATGTATTGCTCAAAAATGATACGAATCTATGGGATGTCCATGTAGGTTTGATCTGGATGCTGTAAGAATGATTTTGAATAGGACAACTTGGAGAGATTATTTTATCAGTCAAGGTCAGAATTCAGTCGCTCTGTTTCTGATGCTTTTCGTGATAAATGATCATGGATGATTTCTCTCAATTTTTTTTTATTTTTATTTTTTATGTGAGAGATTATGTTGCGTAAACAAGCCGTACGAAAAAAAGTAAGAAGCGAACTATATATATATATTATTGATTTTAAAAATCGTATTTAATTGATTGACATTAGAAACACATATACTAAATTTACTGAATTAAAAATAAAAGAAGTTATTTTATGGATTTAATGGAAACATATGGTGCAATTAGTGTGCAATGAGTGGGTTTTGCCAAAAAAAATTATCTTCATTCTTCCACCCGCCTCGATTTAAAGCCCCAAACTTTTAAGTGGGTAAGGCCCAGGCCATTTTTAAAAAATTTAATGCGTTCTAGGTTGCTTAACTGCTTTCACGTGGATTTGGAGCCTCAAAATTAGCCTTACAAAATACCTTTTATATATATATAAAAGAAAAATCGTTTACAAAATAGGTCCACTTGCGAAGAAAATAAAGCAAATTTATTTTGGGAATACATAATATCTTCATGGTTCAATGAATTATGGAGATGAAATCTGCATCCGAGATCGAGACAAACTAAGAGTATATTATAAATTCGCCTCTCGCAATTTGAGAAATGAATTAATTATTCTTTTACGTTTTAAAAATTAATTATTTAATTTTTTATATTTTAATTTCGTTAATAACTTAATTATTTCGTTAATTTTTTCATTAATGAAGTGATAAGGTGCTCTTATTGCAATATTTTTTGTTTCTAATTTTTTTTAATGCATTATTTTTCTTTATCACACATGTCTCCTTTTTTTTTCTCTCTCTCTCTCTCTTTTTAAGCACCAAAACAAATTCTTATTCTCTTCTCAAATTTTTACTTCTCATTTTATTAATTTCTACTCTCTTTCTCTCTTTTCAAGCATCAAAGCATATTTTCATGGATGAATATATATGTTGAAAAGTATTTTAGGTATTAGGTGTTAATTTGAAAGACATGACAAAAACTTAACGATTGAAGACTAAATGATTAGTTTTTGAAATGAGAATGACTAATTAATTTGTTTTTCAAAACAAAAGGGACTAATATATAATTTACGATACAAACTAACTATTTTTTTTCCAAGTAAACTAACCACATATTTATATGTGAAAGATCCAATAAAGCTTCGTTCTATCAAACCATAGTTTTAAATAGAAAACTCGAAGGATCATGTGTCCTATGGAGATACGGAATAAAACAAAAATTTTCTTCATCTAAAGAGGCTAAGATCATGCCGTTGAATCAACTAATCATATATTCATGAACTAAAGTGATGAATAGAGAATTACCTCTTGTAGTACGGATTTAAATTCTTTAGTAGGTAAAAGGAGTTGTCCAAGCATCCGACCTCTATTGATTATCCACACTATCCAAGTAGCCACAAAGAATCACTCAAAACCGGTAGAGTGGTAGCTCCTCCTTTTTTATTATTATTTAGTGTTTCCTATAGAAATCTAATCCGAATAATTTTGCGATAACCCAAAGAGAAAAGGAAAGTAGTGTGTGCTAGGGTTTTTAGGAGAAAACTATTTTTTCTTTTGTCATGTATCCTAGCTCTCCTTTTAATTGTGTCAAATTTTATCTCCTAGTAAATTTTTCTTATTGTCGCAGACTCTCTTCCTACTTATAGGGGAAGAGTTTTTTGACCTTCAAGGATAATGAGAACGGTGGCAACTTATCCTTATTTGGACTCTTGGTTGTTGCTTCCTAATCCTCTAAGAATTAAGAGTTATTTAACATATGAACTTTTCATCTTTATCTTTAAAACATTCATCTTTATCCAATAAAGTTCATGTTTATCTTCCCACCAAAATATCTTCGAGGCTTTTAATTAAACCTATTGGCCCAATACTATTTTGGCCCAATTAATTAATTTAGACAATCCAAATTAATAAATTAGATAATTTTAGGTGGCCCATATTAGGAAATAATTTTCTAAAATACCCTTTTAACCTAAATTAGGAAACTAATTTTTATTTTAGGTTATTTACTTCCAAATTTAGAACTAACTTCCAAATTAAGAAACTGATTTCTAAAATAGAAAACTTTCCTTTTTAGAAAACTTCCATTTTTGAAAACTTTCTACTTTAGGAAACTTTCCATTTTTGAAAACCCTTTTCAAAGTAGAAAACATTCAAATTTGGAAAGTTTTTCTAATATCTTTGCTTTTCTTTAATCATATGAATGCTTAAACTTATGCGTGTAACTTAATAGGGTCCTAGATATGTTGGCAATATATCAAGAACAAAAGACACCTCTTTTATCTCTTGATACATAAGTCAAGATTGGCCTTTAGCAAGTTATTATGACTATCCAATTCTCTAGGAGGATTAATTAATCTATTATTACCTTTTACGAGTATGGTTACCATACAATTCAATCCTCATGTCAACTTATTACGAGTGTGATCTCGAATTTGGTTATAAGTCTTGTTTGATTATGATCACACAAGTTTTCTTTGATTTCCAAATGTCTTCGCTTTTAGAGTAAACGAACTATCCTCTATTGATATACTCCTAATATGACTATAGATTTCTTGAGCGGACATTCATTGAAGTGTAATGTGATAACTTCCTTAGCATACAAAGAATGATATGTCCTATCTTAGTCATCCACCTACCTCCAATTAAATTCTTAGTACATCTAACGAATCGCCTACGTGCAACCCTTTACTAGGTCTATCGAAACAAGTGTCAAAGTGCATAAATCCTCTAATGAGATAACCATGATGACTTTAAGTCTAAAGACCAGTTATACCCATCTCATATGAGATTTTTATAGACTAAACCAAATGGGTTCTCATTGTGAGTCAAGTGTAGTGATATGTTCTCTAACATAAATCACCTAAGTGCTTACTTTGGCATCATCATGCCAATAGGTGTGAGATCTCATACAACTATCGTATAGCATGAGCATAGCACTCACAAGTCTAATCGTATATAGTCAATATCCATTCTTCACAATGCTACGACTTGAGACATTTAATGATATCATTTATATGCATTAGTGTTTGTTTTACATTTTTAGATTAACATCTTTAAATCAATCATTAATGCAAATGCACACCATATAGACTTCTATCTAATTTTATTCAATCAACAAATATAAATGACAAGAATTAATAGAAATACTTCTTTTATTATAAATAATATGAACAATTCAATAATATAATAACTCAAACTCATCCAAACATAGTTTGATCTTGGGCATCTACAATAATAATCTCCCACTTACATTAGAGCCAACCAATCATATCTCTTATTTCCGATGATCGAGTAAGGTTTCATGTTTCAGTTATGACAAAGGCTTAATCAAAGGGTTAGCTATGTTATCATCGATGTGAAACTTTTCTATCCTTAAGTTGCTACGACCGATAATTTCTCTAATCGGATGGTAGCATCATAATACATGCTCGGACGAGTTAATAAGACCTTGGTTCCTTATCTTGTGCAATAGCTTCCGTTGTTATCACGATACAATACTATTGGATCAACAATGCTAGAAACCACTTATAGTCTAGAAAAAATTTATGAATCCAAACAGTCTCCTTAATCGCTTCTATGGCTATAATATATTTAGCCTTGATTTTTGAGTTGACCATTGTTTCTTTCTTAGAACTTTTCCAACTAACAACTCCACCGTTCAACCGAAAAAGGAATCCTAATTATGACTTAAAGTCATCATGATCAGTTTGAAACTAACATATGTGAACCCTTTCACTACTAGTTCATCTTCTTTATAGACTAGGAAAACATCTTTAGTTCTTCATAAGTTTTTTAGAATGCTCTTCACAACGAATCCATTGTTTTTCATGCGGATTAGCTTGATATCTACTATATATACTCAAAACATATAAGACATCAAATCACATACATAACATGACATATATAATAGATCCTATGGCTAACGCATAATGAATGCGACTCATCCTTTTCCTTTCATTTTGTGTGTTAGGAAACTCGGCCTTGGAAAGTTTCATGTCATGTGACATTGGAAAAAGTCCTCTCCTAGATTCTTCCATACTAAACCTCTTTATTATTTTATTAATGTACGTGCTTTGGGAGAGTCCTAACATTTGTTATGATCCATCTCTATAGATCTTAATTCCTAAAATGTAAGCTACCTCTCCCATGTCTTTCATGAAAAAGTTATTAGATAACCAATTTTTTTACGATTACAACATGATGTTGTTGTTGTCGTCAATAAGTAGTATATCATCTATATATAGCATAACAAAAACAATTGCGCTCCTATTAACGTTCTTGTATACGTAAGGTTCGTCTTTGTTTTGTGAAAAGTTAAACTCTTTGATAGTTTTATCAAAACATTGATTCTAACTCCTAGATGATTGTTTAAGTCCATAAATGGACTTTTGCAATTTGTAAATCTTATTTGCATGTTTTTGGTGACAAAACCATCGAGCTATGACATTTACACATCCTCATTTAATTTTTCAATAAGAAAAGTAGTTTTGATATCTATCTACCATATCTTATAATTGTGATATGCGATAATCGTAAGTATAATCCAAATGGATTCAACCATTGCTATTGATGAAAAAGTTTCATCATAATCAATGTTTTGTTTTTTATAATATCCTTTTGCCACCGGTCCGCTTTGTACGTGTGTACATATCCACCCACTTACACCCAATAGGTTTAACACCTTTAGGGGGATCAACCAAAGTCCATACTTGGTTAGTGAACATGAATTCCATTTTTGATTTAATGGCCTCATGTCATTTCTCGGAGTTAATATCTAACTTTGCTTCTTCATAGGTATTAGGTTCTTCATCTCATATAACGGACAAATCTTCATGTGTAGAGACTAAAAGGTTAATCTTTTTAGCTCTTGACAAATCCTCTTAGACCTACAAAGTTCTTGTGTATCGATTTATGGGATAGTTACAATGCTTTGTAACTTTTCTCCTTGGTGTTCCTCTTATGGAGCGTTAATTTGTGAGTCTTCTCTAATCTCATCAAGTTTAACCTTCCTCCTATTAGTTCTAGCATCTATAAATTCCTTATTAAGGAATATAACATACATAGCCACAAACATCTTTTGTTCTTATAGTTGGCAAAAGTAATATCCATTTGTTTCTTTTGGATATCCCATAAATTTACACTTTGTTGATTTAGGCTCGAGCTTATATCCGTCTAAACATTTGACATATGCTTCATAGCCCCAAATCTTAAGAAAAGACAAATTTGCTTTTTTTCCTTTCTATATCTCATATGGAGTTTGATCAACAGATTTTGTTAGAACCCTATTCAAAATAAATGCCATGGTAGGAAGTCCATATCTCCAAAATAAAATAGGGATATCAGTTTAAATCATCATAGATCGGATTGTGTCTAACAATGTCCTATTCTTCATTTCGGATATACCATTCAATTGTGGTATTCTAGGTGGGGTCTATTATAAGAGAATCCCATTCTCTTTTAAATGATCTAAAAACTTAATGCTTAAGTATTCTCCACCTCGATTTAATCAAAATGTCTTAATACTTTTGCTTGTTTATTTCTTGACTTCAAAACTAAACTTTTTGAACTTTTCAAATGCTTCGGACTTGTATCACATGAGATACATGTAACCAAAATTTGATTTAACATCGATAAAGGTTATGAAATAATCATATCTTTCTCTAGCTTAGGTGGACACGAGCCCACATACATCACTATGTATGAGGCCTAACAAATCAGCAGACTTTCTCACCTTTTCCACTAAAAGAAAATTGTCATTTTGTTAAATATATAAGATTTACGGATATAATAAGATTCATAATCAAATAATTCTAGATATCTATTTTCATACAGTTTGGATATGTGATTCTTTTTTATAAGGTTTCGTCGATGATGCTTTCGATAGGTTTTATTTAGGTCATTTGTTTTAAGTCTTTTTGTATTTATGTTATATATAGATGTGTCTATGCTTAAAACATATAAACCGTTATTTATATTAGCATTTCCATATAAAACATCATCTTTATAAAAGGAACAACCTTTGTTCTTAAATAAAAATGACAAACCATCTTGGTCCAAACAAAAAATGAAAATGATATTCTTAGTTATATTAGGAATATAATAACAGTTTCGAGTGTAAGTAGAAGTCCATATGGTAGTGCTAACATAGGTGCCTATAACTAATAGTATAACTCTTAAACCATTATCCATGCATAGGTCAATCTCACTAGAAGTAGTCTTTCTAGCTTTTTTTAGTCCTTCTAAATTTATGCAAATGTGTGTACCACATCTAGTATCAAATACCCATGATGCGGGACTAGAAGTAGAAAAGTTTATTTCAATAACACTAATACTTAAAGTGCTATTAGAACACTTCTTTTGTATCCCTTTATGGTACTCTTTATCATCTATCATATAGAACATTTTTTCATGTTGGAGGACATTTCTCTTATTTATTTTTCGAGTCAAGAAAGTTTGTGCTATTTAAAGCATTACTTCCATTAACCATCGATCTCATCAATGCATTGTCGATCATACTATGCAACAACCTTGACATGATATAAAAACATACGGTTTGGCTAATTAAATTGCATAAAATAAAACAAAGCATAAATTAGTTAGGATCCCATCCTCTAACATGCATTAACCTTGAGTTATCTTAATAAGTCATACATGAAGGATTAGGTAAATAATTCTTTACCAATTACATCTAATGTAATTCTTAATCTCATTACCATGATAACTCATTGTCATATCACATCTTATATGAATACTAATCTTTGCTTATAAGTTTATTGGACCTTGAGTTATCTTAACAAGCCTAACAACTCATTTCAAGTTAAACCCAACGTTCAAGGACATCGTATGACCCATAATTTGTTTTCCTTAACAAAAAAGTGATCTTGAGTTATCTCAATAAGCCAACAACGACCAAGAGATTTTTCTCCTCATAACGTTAGAAGGAAATTAATTTAATATTTTATTTAAAAGATTTAATTTGATTGGTCTTATCCTAACATGCATGCTAATCAATAATCATATAATATACATACATCTCATATATGATACAAGGATCGATGAATGGTAATGGATCTCTAATAATTGCCACCTCGAGCCATAAGAAGACTAGTGGGTCAAATACCTAAGTGAAAAATTATTACTAATTTTTTAGGAATGTCTTTATTTCTCGGCATCTTCTCTTTACATATATTCTAATTCCTATCTTCTATTTTTATATTTAGTTGAATAAGAAACCTCGAGTTATATTCGAGGGGAGTAAGATGAGAAGAGAAATTATAATAGAGTAACGAGAGAAGGCGAGCGCACATGTCCTTTTTATCCAAAAATTATAAATATTCATTCCTATAAAACTAGGTCAACTCATCCATACCATTCATACATGTTTCAATCACATTGATACATGGCATATTAATGAAATACGAGTTCATTCAAAACTAAATTATAAATCTATGTTTTGGTCATTTTATAAATTTATTAAAATTTCACTAAATTTTATTTTAAAAAAAAATTTTAGGCGTTGGGCCCAAAGGCTTTTAGGCCTCGAGGGCCTATAAGCTTCAATGCCAAAGCTTTCAACTTGGTATGCTTATGCAAGCTTGCCCACAACTAGGAGCCTAGCATACGAGCATCCGGCTTACGTGCTCATACGTGGGCCCGGCCTATAGAGCCCGATGCACGAGTGCCTAGCCTACACGCATAGTGTGCGTGCACTAGCCCGCAACACTTGGCAAGCGAGTGTCCGGTACGGGGCCGTCGCGGCACGTAAATAGCCGCAGGTTGTTACGCATAACCAACCTAGGGTTTTCATGTGCTTGAGCGCCAATGTCCAACGTTGGCCTCGCTCGCCCCTATTGATTTTTAACCAAATTTTAGTTTTTAAATTCATATAAATTACCAAAAATACAAGATTTACAATCAAGCATAACTAATTCATGCAGTTAATTATAATTAATATAACATGTAATCAAAGGTTCAAGGAGGCTCGATACCAATTGAAGGATCATGCATATTATGGAGGAACGAAATAAAAATAAAAATTTCCCGCATCCAAAGGGGCCAAGATCATGCATATTCATGAATTAAGGAAATGAATGGAGAATTATCTCTTATATCATAGATCTAAATTCTTTAGTAGAGAAAGGAGTCGCCTAAGCATCCGACCTCTATAAATTATCCATGTAGTCCAAGCAACCATAAAGAAGCTCTCAAAATTAGTACGATGCTAGCTCTATCTTTTTTTCATTTAGTTATTGTTTCCTATAGAAATCTAATTTGAGTAATTTTATGATAGCCCAAAGAAAAGAGGAAAATGGCGTGTGTTAGAGTTTTTAGGAGAAAACTATTTTCTCCTTTTTATTTTCTTTTTCTATGTACCCTAGCCCCCTTTAATTGTGTCGAATTTTCTCTCAAATTTTCTTTTTGTTATCACATCTCTTCTTCTTTCTTGTCCTCCAAGGACAATTAGAGAGTTGACAACTTGTCCTAATTTGGAAACTTAGTTGTAGCTTCCTAATCCTCTAAAGATTATGAGTTATTTAACATGTGGGCTTTTAATCTTTATCTTTAATACATTCATCCTTATCCAATAAGGTTCATGTTTATCCTCCCACCAAAATATCTTTAGGCTTTTAATTAAACCTATTGGCATAAAATCATTTTGGCCCAATTAATTAATTTGGATTGTCCAAATAAATTAACTTAGATAATTTTAAGTGACCCATATTAGGAAACAATTTTTCAAAGTACCTTTTAACCTAAATTAGGAAACTAATTTCCATTTTAGGTTATCTACTTCAAAATTTGGAACTAACTTCCAAATTAGGAAACCGATTTCTAAAATAGAAAACTTTCAAGTTTAGTAAGCTTCTATTTTAGAAAATTTTCTACTTTAAGAAACTTTCTATTTTCGAAAACCATTCTAAAATAGGAAACTTTCAAAATAGAAAACTTTTTTCAATATCCGTACTTCTCTTTAATCATGGGAATGCTTAAACTTATGAGTTCGACTTAATAGACTTCTAGATATGTTGACAATGTATCAAGAATAAAATACACCTCTTTTATCTCTTGATACATGAGTCAAGATTGGCCTTTAGCAAAGCATCATGACTACCTAAGTCTCTAGAAGGATTGATTAATTTGTTATTACCTTTTACGAGCATGGTTACCATAAATTCAGTCCTTATGTCAACTTATCATAATGTGATCTTGAAACCTTTGTGAGAAAGCTTGTTCAATTATGACCACATAAGTTTTCTTCGATTCCCAAATGTCTTAGCTCTTCGAGTAAGCCAATTATGCTCTATTGGTGTACTCCTACCGTGGTCATAGATTTTTTAAGTAGAAATTCATCGAAGTGGAATATGATTAACTCCTTTAGCATATAAGGAATGATATATCCTATCTTAGTCATCCACTTACCTCTATTAGATTCCTAGTACACTTAATGAATCACCCATATGTAACCCTTTACTAGGTTCATTGAATGAATGTCTAAATGGATAAATCCTCTAATGAGATAACCATGATGACTTTAAGTTTAAAGACTAGTTGTACCCATCTTGTATGAGATTCTCATAGACTAAACCAAATGGGTTCTCATGATGAGTCAAGTCCAATGATTTATTCTCTAACATAAATAACCTAATTGCTTGCTTTAGCATCATCATGCCAATGGGTGTGAGATCTACTATTGCTGTTGTATACCATGAACATAGCACTTACAAGTCTAACCATTTATAGTTAATGTTCATTCTTGACAATACTACGACTTGACACATTTAGTGATATCATTTATGTGCATTAGTATTTGTCTCACATCTTTCGATCAATCACTAATGCAAATGCATATCATGTGGACTTCTATCCAATTCTATTTAATCAATAAATGTAAATGATAAGAACTAATATAAATACTTTTTTATTATAAATAATATAATAATACAATAACTCAAATCCATTCAAACATGGTTGCATCTTAGACACTCGCACTAATACAAACGTGATTGTACAAACGGTTGTGATTGTGATCACAAGTAGTGGCTTATCACAATAATAAAATAACGATTAAGGTAACCAATATCATGAATTTATTAGTAGTTATTAATAAAATTATTTTGATTCACATATTTTTAATAATTTTACTAATTAAGCATAATAATAACATCTTTGATAGTTTAATATCAAACAATAATTGTTGAATTTATGATAAAAAAAACTAATTATAATAACACTTCTAAAAGTTTAATATTACACAAAAAATAATAAAATTTATTGTAATTTTAAGATGTAAGATTTCATGTGTGTAGTGTAGCACCCACAACCCAACGAAGAGGCCATGAGTGGTACGACGGCGTCAAACATTCATAGAACACTAGACATGGTTGCGACACACTCGGCCAGCAGAGGCTAGGCATGACACGACCATGTTTTATGCTCGTCGAATATGCAATGATAGCCTTATGACATTAGACTTGTATGGGACATGCAATGCACAATTGAAAAATCTTTTCTTTTAAGGCTTAAAGGCATAGAATCAAACATATGGCAAGCGATACGTGCTTAAGCGCAATCAAATTTTTTTTTTTTTTTACCTTCTAATTCTTGAAGTGCGAGATAAGATGAGTAAGGATCGATCCATATGGACTATTTAATGAAATCACAATAACAAGGGAATGAAAAAATGAGGGTTTTATTTATAACGAGGAATAAAAACTTATAATGAATAAAAATCAATAAAGAAAAACTCAATAAAAGATTATATCAATTCTAAGAAATTTTCTCCTAGTCGTAAACCGATCATCGACCATCTAAATATGTAATTTTGCTATTCAAATATTTAATCGGAGATTATTTTGAAGTCCAATAATCTTTATCTTTCTAATTTCATTAATTTGAGCCCAACACTCAAATTAATCCTTATCAATAAATCAATTAGTATTAAATAATCTTTTTAAATTTACCGATAACATTATATGGATTAGAAATGATTTAAATATGAGCAACAATTGACCAAGTATGAATTTATTTAATTCACTTTGTGTCCCTTTTAAACAAATAACAAAAAATTGGATCATAATTGTTTAGTTTAATTGCTAGTCGACTAAAAGTCATAACAATCATAGATTATGATTTCGGTTTAACTATAGACCACATAATTGAATCAATTAATAGATCTCTTAATCAATTTAATCATGTAATCATAACATATAAATTTAAGAAACATGAATATTTGAATAGAAAAATTATTGATATTGAAAACAAAATCTCATAATTTACTAACCGGATTGAGTATCCTTGAATCGACTATCTAAAATTAGCTAGACATGAATGCAATAAAATATTTAATAAAATTCAGAGCAAAAGTGAGAGGAAGGAGATAGGGATTCTATCCCATCAATTCCTATTTATATCGCCAAAAATAATAAAAAAAAGTAATTGATTCTTAATTCTCTCTTAGAATTCAAAAAGTCGATTTTCTATTCGACTTTATTATCGGATGTGGACTAGATACATGCTTGAATTAGATTTTGTTTTCTTCGAGAGAGTTGTCGAACTATTTATATTTCTAATGCATTAATCCTTGCATTGATTGGATATCTATAATTTCTATTATGGGCTAAATATTGCCATTGATTTAACGAGTCTACTCGAGTTTGCGGCTAAATTATTCCATCAAAATGGCCTATTTTGGAGTCGAGCCTTTATAAGAATTATAGATATGCCTCTTAAATTTCTCATGGGCTGGTCTTTCATCAATTGGAAGTCTAAAACTCTAGATATGAAGTAAAATTTGCAATTAGTATGTACTTCACATTAAAGTCGGATAGCTTTATAAACTAGACTATGAAATGTCATTTGGAAGCCCAAAAGAACTTAGATTTTTACCCACCATACCATTACAAAAATCTTGAGATGTCCTCTATAAAATATATGAGGTCATTTCCTCCAAATCCAATTTTAAGACTTCGAGAAAACATATAAGAAGCCTAAAAATTCTAAGCTAAACATGTTGGATTTCTTTAACATTTAAGCATAATTACTCTCAATTCTTAGTTTATGTCTTAAACATGAATATGTGCATAAATTATTGTAACAAGACATAAAACATAGCAAATAAAATAAATAAAAAAGAGAATAAAGATATAATATAATGTATCTATCGGTAGCATTGGTTCAATTTATTAAAAGCAAATGTGAATTTTCACGTCATGACGTAAAAATTATTTAATCAATGAAAAGGGCATGTTATGACATAAAACTTTCAATGTAAATTTGGCTAACACAATTTTGCAAAATAAAACTTCATTTCATAAAATGCCAACTAGTTCATATATTGTCATGGCTGAAAAGTCTATTTACACATTGCTTTTACAAACCAAAACTAAGTAATGCACATTACATGGATAATGTTTAGACTACTAGCTTAGCATCTACATCTATATTACACATTTTGGAAAACTCAAAATGCATCTAGCAACACCTCCAATGCAACGAGCATGCTCTAGGCCTCGTTATGATCACCTATACCACAAGACATAAATCGTGAGCCAAGACTCCATAAGTATAACCATACATGAGTCTATTAAACAAGTTTTCATGATAAAAATCCTTTTCTATCTTTCGGACATGCCCTACCAAATGTCCGATTTAGCCATGATAAAACATCATAAACTAGACATAGTCTAGTCGAGAGCCAACCCTAGGTATACACTAGATCATTCTTGTGGATGGCTCTGCGAGATAGGGATTCTATCCTATCAATTCCTATTTATATCTCTCAAAAAAAGTAATTGATTCTTAATTCTCTCTTAGAATTCAAAAAGTTTGATTTTCTATTTTGACTTTATTATCGGATATGGACTAGATACATGTTGAATTAGATTTTGTTTTCTTCGAGAGAGTCGTCAAACTATTTATATTTCTAATGCATTAATCCTTGCATTAATTAGAGATCTACAACTTTTATTATGGGCTAAATATTTCCATTGATTTAACGAGTCTACTCGAGTTTGCGGCTAAATTATTCCATCAAAATGGCCTATTTTGGAGTCGGGCCTTTATAAGAATTATAGATATGCCTCTTAAATTTCTCATGGGCTGGTCTTTCATCAATTGTAAGTCTAAAACTCCGGATATGAAGTAAAATCTGCAATTAGTCTATGCTTCACATTAAAGTCGAGATAGCTTTATAAACTAGACTATGAAATGTCATTTGGAGGCCCAAAAGAACTTAGATTTTTGCCCACCATACCATTACAAAAATCTTGAGATGTCCTCTATAAAATATATGAGGTCATTTCCTCTAAATCCAATTTTAAGACTTCGAGAAAACTTATAAGAAGCCTAAAAATTCTAAGCTAAACATGTTGGATTTCTTTAACGTTTAAGCACAATTACTTGTCGATTCTTAGTTTATGTCTTAAACATGAATATGTGCATAAATTATTGTAACAAGACATAAAACATAGCAAATAAAATAAATAAAAAAGAGAATAAAGATATAATATAATGTATCTATCGGTAGCATTGGTTCAATTTATTAAAAGCAAACGTGAATTTTCACGTCATGATGTAAAAATTATTTAATCAATGAAAAGGGCATGTTATGATGTAAAACTTTCAATGTAAATTTGGCTAACACAATTTTGCAAAATAAAACTTCATTTCATAAAATGCCAACTAGTTCATATACTTGTCATGGTTGAAAAGTCTATTTACACATTGCTTTTACAAACCGAAACTAAGTAATGCACATTACATGGATGATATCTAGACTACTAGCGTAGAATCTACATCTATATTACACATTTTGGAAAACTCAAAATGCATCTAGTAATACCTCCGAGTGCAACAACATGCTCTAGGCCTCGTTACGATCACCTATACCACAAGACATAAATCATGAGCCAAGACTCGATAAGTGTAACCATACATGAGTACGTTAAACAATTTTTCATGATAAAAATCCTTTTTTATCTTTCGGACATGCCCTACCAAATGTCTAATTTAGCCATGATAAAACATCATAAACTAGACATAGTCTAGTCGAGAGCCAACCCTAGGTATACACTTAGATCATTCCTATGGATGGCTCTCTATGAATATGCACTCGACCTCTTTGCTTACTTAAAATATGAGTTCATGAAATCTAATATCCATTACATGTCATCGGTTCAATGTCAATTCATCAAGAATTCATCTCATAATGCTATGAAAATTTAAGACTAGTCATTCAAAACAAGACATCAAGCAATTTTCATTAATTCGGGAAGAATTAATACAAGCAAGACAAGAAAACATATCGCCTTATTCTTATGAAAGTTAAGGAAAAATCATTCAAAACAAGACATCAAGAAATTGTTCATCGGTTTGATAAATTTAAATAAGCAAGCCAAGCAAATATATCATCCCATGCTTATGAAAATTCAAGACAAGTAATTCAAATAAGGCATCAAAAAAAATGTCTTTCAATTTGGTAAGAATTCACACAAAACACAACATTTCATAAAGAGATGTTCACAATCTCTCATCAATGGAATTCATACAAATTAGGTCTTGGAATGTTAGTGAGAGTTAAACTTACTTAGACAACCTAGAGATGAAAAAAAATACTTTAAGATCTCTCAAGAACTTCACCTTACCCCTTGTCTTAGCTCTCGACAAATTGCTTAAACTTTCCTTCCTCTTAGTTAGCTCCCTCTCGAGGTCTCTCTCTAAGTTTTTCCTTTGTAAGAATAAATGGCTAAAACCTTAGTCAAAGAAAACTTTCATCTATTTATAGTGTTAAGCCATGCATAAACAAATGGAAAAAAAATCCTAGGTGATGACACCTCCCTAGCTAACTCACCCATGCAAGCATAGGTGGTGACACTTATTTTTGCACTAACTCAAGTTAAAATAAGCCCCCTCTCACTTGTTCAATTAATTTAATCAAGCCCTTTGATTAAGTATGAATCAATTTAGGGTTCTATAGGATCACATATAAGCAATACATATAATATTACGGACATACAAGATATAGCATTCGATAATGAGGCACACAACAAGATATGAAAATCATCAACGAAAATCACATATGAAGACATGATAATTTTTATCGTCATAAAGCGAGATGTCATGGTGTGGCTATTTTTGACAATGCAAATACAAGACAAACATAAGCATAGAGCATCAAGAAAATCACCCACTCACACACACATACACATACGCACACATGTGTGTATGTGTGTGTGTCATGCTAAAGGGTATCGGTTGTTACATCCTTTCCTCCTTATAAAAATTTTGTTCTTAGAATTAACTTACTCAAGATACACGGCCCTCAATTTGGTCTCTCTTTCCATATAACTTTTTTTGTGTTATGATTCTTCTAAAAAATTGTAACCAATGGAATGTGCTTATTTCTTAATTACTTAACCTTTCGGCCTAAACTCTAAACCAGACTTCTCTTTATAGCTTAAAATGGACTTCGGTTCTATTGGTTTGATTCTTGAGACATGACTTAGATTGTCAATGTACTTTCATAACATAAATACATGAAGAACCTTGCACACTACGATAAGAGATAGAGGCAAAGCCAATCAATAAGTTGTATCACTAATTCTTTCCAAAACTTTAAATGCCTTATGTATCATGGGCTCGACTTTCTTTTCCTCCCAAACCGCATCACTTCTTTTATTGTAGCGATCTTTAGAAACATGTTATCCCCAAGCTAAAATTCTAAGTCTTTTTTCCTCTTGTCGATATAACTTTTCTATTGATCTTATGCTATTTTCATCTACATTTTGAGTTAGTTTACAACCTTAGATTTTGTTACACCATCTTGAGTCCAAGCACTTTCCTCTCGCCAATATCACCCTAACACATGAATGTCCAATATTTTCTCTCATATCACATTTCGTACGATGGTATATCAATACTAGCTTGATAACTATTATTGTAAGGGAATTTAACTAGCGATATATAACTTTCCCACCTCATGAACCAACCAAGCAAACAAATTTATAACATTTATTCGAGTAACTTGATTTACCCTTTCGATCTACTCACTTATTTATGGGTGGAATGTAGTGCTAAAATTCATATTCATCTCATGGCTAGATTCAAGTATTTCCAAAAATTTGACATAAACTGTAGGTCTTGATCTGTCATTATTAACACCAAAATTCCTTACAATCTCAAAATTTTATTCATATATAATTTGGCATATTGCTATATCGTGTACACGGACTTCACTATAAGAAAGTGAGCTGATTTTATCAATCAATTCACGATTACCCAAATGTCATCTACCCCTTTTTTTGAATTTGGTAACCCAAATATGAAGTCTATGGTAGTGTGTTTCTATTTCCTTTCAAGTATATCTAGTGGATTTAGCAAATTAGAGAGTCGTTGATGCTTGACCTTGACTTATTAGCACGTCAAGCACTTAGCCATGAATTCAACAACATCTCTTTTCATGCCTTTCCATTAATAGATCTTCATATATATCTTCATACTATCAAGATGAATGGTATGTGGCATAGCATGAGCTTCTCATAAAATTTCTTGATGTAATTTAGTTTTAGTTGGGATATATAATCTATTACGATAACGTAAAACTTCATCATCATCTGTGGTAAAATTTGATTTACGCCCTACTCCCACTTTTTGCTAAATTTTAGTCAAGTTTGAATCTCACAACAGTTTCTCCTTGATTTTTTTTTTATCTCAAATCCACATCTAAAACCATCAAATATAACACATTGCTACTGGCCTCTCTTGATAGAATTTCTAGTTGTAGCTTCTTTAAATCGTTGATGATTTTGGCTTACAACACAACATATATCTTTCAACTTAACACATGTGTGATGACATTTACATTCCTCAAATGATAATGGGAAATTAGGTCATAATCCTCTAACACTTCAAACCATACTTTCAATGAAAACATAATAGCTATTAGCTCTAAGTCATGCATAAAATAGTTTCTTTCGTATTCTTTCAACTCGTCGGGAACATTAAGCAATTACTCAACCAACCTATATCAAAATAACCCGAAGCCTAATATTCGACGTGTTAGCGTAAATGATGCAATCTTCATTATTTGATGGAAGAGTCAAAATTGATGCTGAAGTCAATCTGAATTTTAGCTCTTAAAAGCTATTCTCACTCTCATCATCCCATACAAACTTGACATTCTTCTTCTTCTTCGTAAGTAGGATTGCAATTTTTGAAAACCCCTTAACAAACTTGTAGTAGTAACTTGCCATTCCAAAAAACCTTCTCAATTTGGACACATTTTTTATTGCTTCCACCCTTTCACTACCTCAACCTTACTTGGATTTATCAAAACCCATCTTTAAAAATCATATGCCCAAGGAATGATACTTTCTCACGCTAAACTTGTAACACCCCCAATCTAAGTCTTATATGGTATTTTATTTAAATGGTTAAATTAGAATCCAATAATATGAGTTTTTGTCCAAATTTTGGCATTTAATATTTCTACACATGATGTAGGAATATGAATTAGTTTTAGTGGAATTTTAAAAAAAAATTTATACCTAATTTTTAATTAATTGAGACGTATTTTTTCTTATTTATTAGGGATCTTGTATGAAAACTATTGTTTTCCTAGTATTTTAAAAATGTTAAGGAAGGAGGCTTCTAGACTTACATTCATTGCACTCTAAATGTAAGTCAACATTGATAATACTCTTAACCAATCTAGGTTTTAAGATGAGGGTGTTATAAAAATGCAAACTTTTTGAACTTAGCATACGGTTTGTTCTCTCATAAAGTTTGCAATGTAGTCCGTAAATACTTGGCATGCTTCTCTTGATTCTTAGAGTAAATTAGAATGTCATCAATGAACATAATGATAAAGTTGTCCAAATACTCTAGAAAGACTCGATTCATAAAATCCATGAACACCGCATAGGTATTGGTTAACTCAAACAACATCACCAAAAATTCATAGTGCCTATACTATATCTAAAAAGTCATTTTCCTCACATTCTCTTCTCTAAACTCTAACTAATGATACCAAGATTGCAAATCAATTTTCAAGTATAGTGTGCTACCCCTTAGCCGATCAAGCAAGTCATCAATATGAGAAAATAGATACTTGTTCTTGATGGTAACTTGGTTTATCTTTGCGATAGTCAATACACAACCGTAACGTTCTATACTTCTTCTTCACAAATAACAAAAGAGCTCCCCAAGGTGAATAAATAAGCCAAATATAGCCCTTGTCCAATAAATCTTCCAACTAGATTTTCAACTCCTTAAGTTCTATAGGTTCCATTCTATATGGTGCTTTTAAAATCGATGTCATTCTTAATTCTAGCTCAATCTCAAATTCAACTTCTTGTTTAGGTGGCACGTCCAACAAGCTCTAAGGAAAGACATTCAAAAAGTCCCTCACTACGTTAATGTCTTCAACTTTTTTTCTTTCTTCTTGGTATCAACCACATTGACTAGATAAACCAAGAAACCATTTTAGATCATTTTCCAAGCTATCATGGTTGAGACTATCCCATCATTTTAATTTATCCTCGGCTAAAAATTCAAATGGTTTTTCTACTGATGAACAAAATTCAATCTTCTTTATAAGACAATCAATCAATGCTTCATGTTTAGATAAGTTATTCATTCTTAAAATAACACCAAAATTATGAATTGTCAAAGTAATCAAATCAATCTTCAAAACTCTATCCATAACCTCAACTTACAATTATAAAACATGTTTTTAGACTCGGTTCCTTAGGTATAACCCTTAACTTTCTTAACAAAAACCATGCTATGAATAAATGTATAACTCCTTCATCAACTACAGTATATCCAAAAAGATTAAAGATTAGAACATGTAGTAAATAATCATTGTATGCTTCTACTCGACTTACTCTTGGATTATTGTGTACACAATCATTGAGACTCTCGATGCAACCCTCTTTTTCGGATAATTATTTTCCATATTCTCGACTTCCTTACAAAAGTAACAAGAGTTGGGGCCAATTAAATAATCACCAATGTGTTTGAAACCACACTTGATGCAATTCAACTTGTCTTATTTTTTGCCTCTCCATTGCCATTCTACCATTGTTAGCCTCTTAGCACTATTCTACCATACTCTTGTATTTAGATTTCTCTTGGCAACTTCGCTCGATGAATCTTGATACGGCATTTAGGCTTTTGGCTTGTTGCAGCCATGTGACCTCTTTTTGGTCTTTTTCAATTTCTAATGCCCTACTAACCCTATTACTATAAGTATCCATTGATTCTCATACAAAGCTTAGCACTTTCAAATTCAGACCCCTCAAAAAAAAAAATTATACGGTAAACCCTAAAACAAATGTCATGAATTGGCACCCTTGTTCAAACTTGTGAACATACTAACCCATCAGCATGTCCCCCTATTCTAGCTTCATAAATTCTTAGATCTTTTCCAATTTCACACTTTAAGAAAATAACTTCTCATTGAACATCTCTTTGAATTATGCTTATATAAGGTCAAACATATCTAAAGAGACTTTCACCGACTCTCATCATGTCCATATGTCATTGGTCATCATAAAGATGACACATGATACTCTATATGTATCACACATTTGCTCAAAGATCATCTTAAGCAACTCAATCCATCCCTTGACCATAATAGGGTTAGATTTATAATGAAAATATATTGGATTGAATTTTTGAAATCACTCAACTATGTCGACCATCTACAACGGTATTGGCACTAGATGTAGCATCTAAATTGCCATCAAAACTTGCATCCGTTCACCATATCTCCGTTATTACTATTGTATCTAGACTTGCTACTACTATAATAGTTTAAATACATGTTCTTTCATAACCTTGTTATCCACAAGTCCATCATCTTCCACTTGGTGGGTAGCCTTATGACTTATCCCCTCACTATGATGATTTTTTTTACCATACTATTCTATTCTAGATCTTGCCCATATGACCATCATGATTCATAATCTAACACAAACACATCCATTAATATTAATAAGTAATAAGCATATCATATATTTCATCAAGCAAACATAATACAAAATCAACAAATGCTAAATATATCACTTAGTCATCATCATACAAATGTGCTACGAAATCAATAAGCATATTTGTTATGCAACAATCAAGAATCCATAAGCAATAACCATCAAATCCATCAAAAGTTCATACTCAATAGAAATTTAAATACTTACACGTTGATGATATTACCGGAGCTTGAGTTTATGTGTACTATTTAAGCTTAATAGACCAACTTACTCTTATACTACACTTTAGCGCCCGCGACCCAACAAAAAGGCCATGGTGCTTGTGAAAGTGTCAAACATTTATAGAGCATTGGACGTGGCTACGACATGCTCGGCTAGTAGAGGTAAGACACATTATGGCCATCTTTTATGCTCGTCGAATGCTAAATGATGCCCTATGACATGGGACTTATATAGGACATGCGATGCACAACAAAAAAACTTTTCTTTTTAAGGCTCCAAGACATAAAATTAAACATATGGTAGCCATGGTTCAACTTATTAAGAGCCAACATAAATTTTCATGACATGACTTAAAAACATTTCATCGACAAAAAAGGCAAGTTATGATGTAAAACATTCAACATAAATTAGGTCAATACAAGTTTGCAAAACAAAGAGTCATTTCATAAAGCATCAACTAGTTCATACATTATGATGGCCAAAAAGGTTATTTATACATCATTTTTACAAACCAAAACTAGGCAATTCACATTACATGGATAATGTCCAGATTACTAGCTTAGAACCTATATCTATATTATGTCTTTCGATAAACTCATAATGCATCAAGTAACACCTTCAACAAGACGAGCATGCTCTAGGCCTCATTACGATCATCTACACTACAAGGCATAAATCGTAAGCCAAGGATAAATAAGTGCAACAATACATGAGTTTGCTAAACATGTTTCATGATAAAAATCCTTTTCTATCTTTTAAACATGCCTTACTCAATTTTTGATTTGGTCTTTTTTAAAAAATCTTGATGAAAACATTATAAACTAGACATAGTTT
The DNA here is from genome assembly GCA_963924115.1 of Dovyalis caffra. NCBI lineage: Eukaryota > Viridiplantae > Streptophyta > Magnoliopsida > Malpighiales > Salicaceae > Dovyalis > Dovyalis caffra. The sequence goes on from CAWUPB010000994.1 coordinate 6,847,339, forward strand.
AATCAAGAGCCAACCACTAGGTATACACCGAGATCATTCTTGTGGGTGGCTTCACTATGAACATACACTTGGCCTATTTGCTTGCTTAAAACATGAGATCATAAAGTCTAATGCAAATATCATGTCATGAGTTCAACATCAATTCATCAAGAATTCATTTGAAAATGCTACAAAAATTTAGGACTAGTCATTTAAAATAAGGCATCAAGTAATTTTTCAAATATTAAGCAAGAATTCACGAAACAAGCCAAGCAAACATACCTCCTCATGCTTATGAAAGTTAAGGGCAAATCATTCAAAACAAGGCATCAAGCAATTTTTCATCAATTCGGCAAGAATTCACATAAGTAAGCCGAGCAAACATACCATCTCATGCTTATGGAAATTCAAGACTAGTCATTTAAACAAGGCATCAAGAAAATGTCCTTCAATTAGATAAGGATTCACACAAAACACAATATTTCACAAAAGGATGTTCACAATCCCTCATCAATTAAATTCATACATATTAGGTCTTGTTATGTAGGTGAGAGTTACACTTACTTGGACAAGTTGGAGATGAAAGAAAACTCTTTAAGATCCCTTAAGAACTTCACCTTTCCCCTTGTCCTAGCTCTCGACCAATTGCCTAAAATTTTACTGCCTTTTGGCTAGTTCTCTCTTAAGGTCTTTCTCTAAGTTTTTCCTTTGCAAGAAAAAATTTCCAAAACCATAGCCAAAGTAAAATTTCATTTATTTATAGTGCTAAGCCATGCATAAAGAAATGGCTAAAAATCTTAGGTGATGACACCTCCCTTGCCAACTCATCCATGCAAGCCTAGGTGGTGACATTAGCCGATAGAGTTAGTGAGGTTAAACACACATGAAATGAGGAGTTTCCACTTAGCTAATTAGAGAAAATTAGAAAAATTTAAATAAACTGGTCTATAAAAATATCTAGGTAAAAAGTCGGTTACATATGAAGAAGATATAACATTACCACCATCTCGTCCTACTTAAAGTAGAGTTGCATTATTAGCATGTGAAAATAAACATTTAGTTTTTCTATATTATGTTTCTATGCCTACTTGAACAAATTTATTTTAGTAGGATGGAATCAAATAATTCAAGGTTTATGTTGAGCTAAGGCCGATAACCATGCTTAGAGGATAAAGGTGAGGAAAATTAGAATTTTGACTAATTTTTAGTGAACACGGCTTATACTAATAAATAGGTGAGTTTATAAAGATCAATAGCCTTTTATTAATATAAGCAACAAGTCATTGACAACTTTACTCACATAAATGGAAAGCCAAGAAATGACTTCGAGTTATGAATTTAAGAAGTTACCGACAACTTCATCATATAAGTGGGAAGCCACCAATAATTTTATTTCACTCAAGCAAGGAGTAGATAAATGGTTTGAAATCCATTGAAGACTTTATCATATAAGTGAGAAGCCCTCGATGGCTTCATTTCGGACAAGGAGAACTCAAATAAAATAATTTTGAAATCACTAACACTTATTTCATAAAAGTGGTAAACCACCAATAACTTGTTTCAACAATTCAAAATTAAATAAAATTAGTTCGAGAGTCGCCGACAGACTCCATCTATATAAGTGAGAAGCCATTAGTAGTTTCTTTTTGAGCAAATAGAAAATAAGTACAATGACTCCAAAATCGCTAGCAGACTTTGTCTCATAAATGGAAAGCCACCGATTATTTTGAAATTATTTTATTTATTATTTACTTGTTTGAAACAAAGCCGTCGAGGGCTTCTCACTATATGATAAAGTCATCGATGGCTTCATAACTAGTTATATGTTCTTTGCTTGAACAAAATGAAGTCATTGATGGTTGTCCACTTATATGATGAAGTTGTTAGTAACTTCTTCATTACTCGAAGTTGTTGGTGGCTTTCCACTTTTGTGAGTAAAGTTATCGATGACTCACTCGGTTAGGTTAATAAAAGGCTATCGATCTTTAAAAACTCACCTATTTGTTGGTATACATCGTATTCTCTAAAGATTATATGAAATACTAAATTTCCCCACCTTTATCCTCTAAGTATGGGTTTCGACCTCGGACCGACCTAAACTCCGAATTACTTGATTCCATCCCACTACAATAAGTTTGTTTAAGTAGGCATAGAAACATAACAAGGGAAAACTAGATTTTTATTTTCACATACAAATAATAAAGCCTGCTTTAGGTAGGAGAGGATAATAGTGATGTCACATTTTTTTCATGTGTAACCAACCCCTTAACCGAGATATCTTTATAGATCAATTTATTTAGGGCTTTCTAGTTTTTCCTGATTAGGTAGGTAGTGACTCCTCACTTCGTACGTGTTTTAACCTACGAGCCCCCATCGATAAAAATGGCAACTCTATATGGGACTATGTCATGCTAAGGTCAAGTTTTGAATGTTAGTGTTCATAAATCTCTGGTTATTTGTTATGTTTTTATGCTTGTAAATTTTGAATAAATAATTAGCCTTTAACTATTTGCTTGTTTGTTTGCTTATACATACATAGTGTTTTTCTTTGTAGATTTTATTCATTTAATTTCATGTCTTTAGTTTTTGAGACTAGATATGGGATGATGTCCTCACACATAACACTACACATACTATTGATCACACACACTTGCCTTTGGATTTAGGGAGAAATTATTGGTGCCCTAATGGGCTTCACCCTAGGTAACACTCACGAAGCCTCAACTCTTTTGGGAAGGCTGCCACTATCTTGATAGGTAACCGATGGTCTCTATGTTACCACCTTTGTACTTAGTCGGTCTTAGTTCTTCTTAGCTAAAAAAGACCTTATTAAGAGTTAGATAGATCCTATCCACTCACGTAATGATTAGAATCGACCTTAGAATTATCTTTCCTAACCACTCATGTATTGAAACCTTGACTAAAAAATTGGTCATGAATATTTCTGAATGAGTGACAAGAGAATTCAAGTCTAAATTTATGTAATATTTAAATATCAAAAAAAAAATTTACCGTTCGATCAGAATATGTCAAAGGTTTCTAATGGAACATAACTTCATATTTAAACCATTTAACAACAAAGCAATCCATCATGCTAGAGTTTTCAAAGGTTACCAATGAAATTTACGTTCATCTTTAAACTAACTTGAGTTAATACAAAAGGATCAAAAATTCAATGAATGAATCCTTTTATCACCCCATATGAAGGCTACTCCATTTGTAGTCTTAATTATTTTTATTTTATGTCAATATATTATTTAGGTTGTTATGTTTTGTTATTTTTTTCTCCTGTGGAGAAGCATAAGTCATCATGCCAAGATTGTATTTTCCTCCAAGAGTTGATAGCTCAAGCCAAAGTAAAAATAGACAACAAAGAAAGGGCTTAACTTAAGAAAAGCCATTAGAAGGAGTTAAGTGCTTTGAAAGTAGAAGTGTGTATGCTAAGTTGCTTTACTTGAGTAAAGTCTATAAACTTATGTATTTGTTGAAGTGCCTCATAGTCGGAAAATGGGTTAGTCATCTACTATCCTCGAGGTTTTCACTACCATACCAATATCCATTACACGAGTGGTGATTTCTATGATACCTTTCTCCACTCCTCATTACAAGGATCTTAGCATTATGAATCTAACCGAGTCACACAACACTTAGGGAAACATATGAGACAACCCATCCCGAAGCTCTATCTTAATTCCATGGAAGCTATATAATTTGCAAACATAAGCAAATCTTATGATTGATTTGGCTACTAACAAAAGTTGAAACAAAAAATGAGCTTAGAAACTGAAGCCGAGAAGTTTAGTACCATTAAAGAACATCCTAAAGCCATTAAGGGTATGAATATGTATGACCCTCTTTTGACGAGTAGATAGATGCTTGATTTCAAATATCATGATTCTTAAAAAGTTTAAAGTGCTAAAATTCTCCAAATACATCGAGAGTTAATAACCAAGAACTCACCTTAGGATTTACTTAAACAAGATGAGTCGAAGTTGCTCATGATGAAAAGTTTTTGATTGACTTCTTTCAACGTCAATGTTAACCGAGATAAGGAAATCTACTTTTAATCCAAATAGTTATTTGAATCATTCACATCAATAATAGATTTTTCCTTAAAATGTTCAAGTAAAACATCCTTCATAACTCGACCATTAGTAAAGACAATTCAATCAAGACAACTAAGAAAATGCACGTCACAAAAAATACAAGGAAATATTTCTATCTCTTCTATCGACCAAGTAACTCCTATGAAAACCACTCTATAACAACCTTTATTTTCTAAGTGTGGTATAATCCCAATAAATCTTTTGAGTATTAAGAAGGCATAATTCATCATAATATTAAAAATTACCTAGGCTTTAAGAAGCATGTTCGCTCATTGATTGACCAAGGCTTAATTTTATTTAATGATGCTTTAGGCTCTCTAAATGCGAGAACCAATCATCTTCTTAACCTTGCTAATATCAATGGAGTAAATGTATTGTTATTGGATTGAATTGGATATGACAATAAAAAAGACAGGTTTTGAAATTTTCTTATCCTATTTGTTTGACATGTTATCTACTGTCGGCATTAACAAGAAACCAATCAAGTCTCGAAGCTTCATTTATGTCGAGTCCTTCTACAAGTTCCATAATGAGAGTGAACACAATATTGATGATCATCATGAATTTCATCAAGAGGTACAAACTATGATAGTTCTAGGCACCTTCGAGTAGAAAAAAAGAAAAGAAATGAGAGAAGTCTTTCTACATTGCTAGTTTACATAACAAAGCCATAAGTTTGAGCCAACCATCTTATGCTATGGTAGTGAACATTTTGAGAATAGAAAAATCGATGCTAAGAAGGAAGTCATACAACCTAGGTTAATGCTTGAGAGTTTAGAAATTATGATGTTTTTTATTGACATACTTAAGGATGTCTTTGACATTGATTAGCTTGTCTATGAGACCATCTAGGGGAAGAAATTGAATGAGCTGGTCGGATTAAGAAGCATCTTTTTTTTTTCAAGGCCAAGTAATTTTCTTATCGCATTTATCTATTATGCTTTCATACGATGTTAATTTAAGGAATTACGTAAAAAAAATTTCAAATTGCCACATTTGCATTCTTTCTTCTATTATGTTTTATTCTCATTTTCACCTTACCTTTGGGACATTTAATATGATCATATCTCTAAAACAAAAAAACACTAAGTGATTGCTCTAAAAAAGAGGATCGAGCATAACTCTAATTATAATATGCATGAGAATGAATACAAAGAGAATGCCCAAAGCTCGTCAAAGAAGCATAAATGTATCTTTATTTTATGAATGGAATCTTATTTATATTGAATTTTATTTATAAAAGAGTTATGATTTTCTTGAATTGAGTCATTTCTTTAAAAAAAAATTCCTTATTATCTTGGGATGATTTTATTATTGATTTGAAATAAAGAGATGTTTATTTAAAAGTATCATTGTCATTATATATCATCCAAATCAAAGTGAGTAAAAGGGCAAACTCATTCAAAATCTTTCAACATTGATCAACATTCAAAACATGTCGTTCAAATGCTAGGAAGTAGTCTCACTCTTTTTGAAACAAAAAATATTCTTCTCCTATTCACGACAAATCCTTTTAGGACAGTTTTGCCTAGGATAATCCATCATTGTTCATAATGAAAAATAAGTGATTTGATGTGTTAAATGATGATGAGTGATACACATTCAAGTCATAAAGGCTGCCTTAGCCATCATTTTTCTTTATAAGTCAATAATAGTTTTCAAATGAAACTAGAATTTATCGAGCTTAAATAAGATCATATTTGAGATGAAGAAAGATCATTTTTGCATCCTATTCCATAAACAAAAAAAACTTATCCCTTGTTGTCTAGCTTTGAGCTCAAAGGATTTCTTTCGATAATAACCTAGACTAAAATCATCCCTCGCACTAGGGGCAATTTTGAAGTCATAAATAATAAAGGACATTCTCCTAGAAAAAAAATGAGAAATGATAAAAAGCTGTTCATAAATTAAAAACTTATTGAGAAAACCTTTGAATGACTTTGAAAAAAAAAATGAAAGCACTAAGACAAAAAAGAGAGCTATCTAGAGTGATCCCTTTCATGAATGCTAGGGTTAAAAATTCCTAAAACAAAAAAAAATGACAAAACTAAACATAAAAGAAGAATTGATATTAGAAGATAAGATCAATTGGTGAGATGACAAAGTCAAGACAACATACATAAAGTGATCTCGAGGAACAATTAAGTGATCCTAAGTCTTTACACCCTAAATACTTTTTAGGCCTTTTATATTATTTCATTCATAACTCAAAGCCATAGCCTACATTATGTGCATGTGAAAGCCCTTTTTATGAAAGATGACTTGTTTGTGTTGATGAGTTCTAGCTTCAAATGAGAAGAAGAAAATTTTTTTTGAATAAAACTTGACTTATTTATTGTATTAAAAACCAACATTTATGACATTAATTCATGAATTTTCATTAATTAACTGGGGCAAGAAAGAAATGAATTGAGTCTTTCTAGATAAAACGACTTATTTGAGCCAAACTTTATTCAAAAGATTTTTTAGTTCCTAAAATTCATCCGAGCATGCCATGCTTTGGGACAAAACTTTTATTAATCACCTATCAGAAGAGACCAATCCCTTTCAAACTTTTGTGATCCAAACACATTTTCCTAATCTTAGCCTAAAAATGGATCACATTGAGAATTGCATTTCAGCATTACGGATGCGTTTTGACTTTTAATCAAATAAGCCAACCATCTTTCTAAATGAGATCAATTTCTTATGAATATCTTAATGATTTCTCTCAAATTATTCAACTTTCCTTAATAGGGAATTTTTAAAATAAACAACCCGATCCATGAAAGTCATAACAAATGAAAATGATTTTTTAAAAATTTTTAAAAAAATCTCTCAAAGACAAGTTCACATAATTAAGCTCAAACGTCAAAAAAAGAATGACGACACAAGCAACAATAATGAAAGGTAAATTGTAAATGGATGCTCACTACCAATACTTCGAAACATTTTAAGGTCAAACTGATCATAAAAGCGTGCCAACACTAAAAGACCAAGCATTTCAACTTCTTTCCTATCCGGAACAACAAGGCGATCATTTAAGTTATGGTTAAATATTCATTAGCATGATCATTTAACTTTATTTTTCTATTCTTGACTCTCCTAATATAACATGATCCATGATCTTTCATCTCTTAAAGAATCTTTGTTTTCACAAGTATGATCAATCCCTAAAAAGAAAAACTCTTTTCTTTAATCTCATGCACGATCTTGTAATTGATGTCATTCATAAAATATGGTAATGCATTGAATTAGCATATGATAACTTGATAAGCATCTTACTTAGACTTGATCTACAAGAGGTCTACCTCTATGAAATCTATTATAAGACCACCTCAACCATTTTGGATCAGATTCTTGATATGTGTTGCAAAAATTCTAGACATTTAGGAAAAATACCTAAAAAGGAATACCAAAGAGCAATGATCTCCTATTTTATCAAAAGAATGAACACCACTCAAATGACATAGGCAATGGTCCAAGTAGCCATCCCAATAAACATAAGAATAAGGGCATAATTAGAAATACAAATAGACCGACTCAATAAAAATAGTTGGCCTAGAACTTTGAACCCATTCAAGTTAGACGACACCCAAATAAAGAGAAAAAAGAAAAACCTATATCTTGATAGTGATGACCTATACTTCTTTGAAAAGTCCACGTCGGTTTAGTGCATAATGGTCTATTAAATATTCTCAAAAAGCATGATCTGTCACATCATTTAAAATCTATATGGTATGTCACATCGATCTAGGTCGAGTGGTCCGTCATAATTCATCAAAAAATAACATGGTCTCGTCACCTTATTTAAAAACAACATGGTATGTTACATCCTCCTAAATTGACATGGTCTATCATATCAGTCTACATTAAAGTGGCTAGTCATATCTTATTAAAAAATATGATATGTCGTGTCATTCAAAATCAACATGGTCTTTCACATCACTTTAAGTAAGAGTGGTCGGTCATATCTTGTCAAAAAGCATAATTTGTTATGTCATTCAAAATTGATGTGGTCCATCATGCTAGTTTAGGTTATGGTGGTTTAATATATCTTTTCAAAAGCATAGTCTATCGCATCATTCAAAATCCATATAGTATGTCACATCATTTTAGGTTAGAGTGGTCTATCATATCTTGTAAAAAAACATGATCTATTACATCATTCAAAATTGATATGGTCTATCACATCAATCTAAGTAAGTGTGGCCAGTCATATCTTATTAAAAAGTATGGTCTACTCATCAGTCAAAATCAACATGGTCTATCACAATACTCTAAGTTAGAATGGTTAGTTATATCTTATCAAAAAGCATAGTTTGTCATATCTTTCCAAATAAACATGATCTATCACATCCCTTCAAATCGACATGGTCCGTCATGTTCTTCTAAATCAACATGATCTATCATGTCCATCTAGGTTAACATGGTTTGTCACATCCTTCTAAATAGATGAGGCCTATCACATCCTTCTAATTTGATGTGGTTTGTTATGTCCCTCCCGACCAACATGGTTTGTCATGTCCCTTTAAATCGATATAGTCTATCACGTCCCTCTAAGTCAATGTGGTCTATCACATCCTTCTAAGTTGACATCTTTTATTATATCTTTCTAACTAGACATAGTCCGTCACATCCCTTTAAGTCGTTGTAGTTTGTCATGTCCCTCTAAGTCAATGTCACATTCCTCAACCTCAATGTGGTTTGTCACATCCTCCTAACTTGACATGGTCCGTCACATCCCTTAAAGTCAATGAGTCTATCATATCCTTTTAAGTCGGTATGGTTACATCGCTCTAAGTCGGGATGATCTATCATATCTTTATGAATAGACATAGTTTGTCACATCTCTCTAAATCGATGTGGTTTTTCATATTCCTCTAACTCAAGATGGTTTGTCACATCCCTCTCGGTGGATGTGGATTGTCATATCTCTCAAAGATGATATGATCTATCACCACCATGCAAATCAATATAGTCTATCACATCCCTTTAATTCAGCATGGTCTATCACATCCCTTTAAGTAAACGTAGTCCGTCATATCCCCCTAAGTCAACATGGTCCGTCACCTCCTTTCAAGTCGGTGTGGTTTATCATATCTTTCTAAGTCAACATGGTCTCTCACATCTCTCCAACTTGATGTGGTTTATCACATCCCTCTAAGTAGACATGGTCCGTCACATCCCTCTAACTCAACGTGGTCCGTCATATCTTTATAAGTCAACACGGTTTGTCATATCCTTCCATATCGATGTGGTCTCTCATGTCCCTCTAAATCAACATGGTCTATCACATCCTTCTAAGTTGATATGGTTTGTTAAATTCCTCTAAATCAATATGGTTTGTCGCATCCTTTCAAGTTGGCGGGATTTACAAAATCCCTCTAAATCGACATGGTCCGTCACATCCTTCTAAATCAATATAATTTATCACATCCTTTCAAGTTGATGTGGTCTATCACGTTCCTAAGTTGACATAGTCCGTCACATCCATCTAAGTTGACGTAGGTCTGTCACATTCCTCTAAGTCAACATGGTGTCTCATGTCCTTTAAGTCGACGTGATTTGTTACGTCCTTCCAAATCAACATGGTTCTAACCCATTTTCAATCTATTTTGAAGAACCTAAAAAAATTGGTTGATCGAGGCGAAATCAAACATCCTAACCACCACAAAAGAACTCCTCTTGGTCTCACGACTTGATCGGTATCCTTGAAACCCTAAATCATTGCTAGAATTACCATCTAAAAGAGGAGGAGATCCGATCAAAACTTAAGAGGCTTCGACATCATCCATCGATGCCTTTACCACCTTTGGATTTTTTCTACAATACGGGTGTTCTACATGCTTGAAGAACCACCAAAAGTCAAACAATCAATTCGCATTTGACATTTTACCTTCTAGAGGCATTTTTATAATTTTACGAGTATAAGGGCTTTTGATTAATTCACTCCTAGGGGCATTTTGGTCATTTTATAACTAACCGGTGGCATTTCATTCACTGCATAGTAGCCTTCTTGATACCTACAATAGTTGTTCCCTCCTTTTTGACTAACTAAAACAATTAGTCCTTATGGAGATTGAAAACAAACTAATCCGAAGACGGAGATCTCGATGCGTTCACGATACTTGGGTAACTTTTAAATTCATATTGATTATTTTGAATAAAAATAAGTGTGAAATAATGCATTATGAATTGTTGTAATTATTCCATGTTACTTGTTTTGCTTAAACAAAGTTGTCAATGGCTTCTTACTTATGTGGTCGAAGCCGTCAATGGCTTTCTAATCAATTTACTAGTTTTTATTTATTTAAAACAAAATTGTCACTAGCTTCACACTTATGTGCTAGTGGTTTCGGAGTCATTTTACTTTCTTTTTTTGTTTACTTAAAATGAAGCTATGATGGCTTCCACTTTATGTGGATGGAGCTACCAATTGCTCCCAAACCAATTTCATTTAATTTTAAATGACTAAAATGAAGTTATTGGTGGCTTTCCACTTATGTGACAATGCCACTAGTGATTTCAAAATTATTTTATTTATTGTCTGCTTCTCCGAAATGACACTATCGAGGGCTTCTCACTTATATGACAAAGCCATTGGTGACTTTCAAACCAGCTTACCTACTCCTTGCTTGAGCAAAATAAAGTCATCGATGGCATATCAATTATGTGATTAAGGTGTTCGTAACTTCTTAAATCCATGACTCGAATTCATCGATGGCTTTCCACTTTTATGGATGAAGTTGATGGTGATTCACTTGCTCATGTTAATAAAAAGTTATCGATCTTTAAACGCTATAGATTGTGTTCTCTAAAAATTAGCTAAAATTCTAATTTCTCTCACCTTTATCCTCTAAGTATGGGTATCGACCTCAAATTGACCTAAACCCCAAATTACTCTATTCCATCTTGCTAAAATAAATTCGTTCAAGTAGGCATAGAAACATAATATAGAAAAACTAGATTTGTACTTCACATGCAAGCAATAAAGCCTATCTTAGATAGGATGAGATGACAATGATATTATATCTTCTCCATATGTAACCGACTCCTTTCCTAGATATCTCTACAGGCTGGTTTATTTAGGATTTTCTTGTTTTCTCCCATTAGTTAGGTAGTAACTCGCTCATTTCGCATGCGTTTTACCCCACGAGCCCCATCGACAACACTCATCCGTGCACTAACTCATGGTAAAGTAAGCGTCCTTCTCACTTGTTCAATTAATTCAATCGAGCTCCTTGATTAAGCATGAATCACTCTACGATTTTCACATGATCACATACAAGCATCACATATAATATTAGGACAAGCAAGGCGTAGCATTTGGCAATGAGACACACAACAAGACATGGAAATTGTCAACGAAAATTAGATGTCATAACATGATAGTTTTCATTGATGTAAATTGGCATGTCATGATGCGATTGTTTTTGGCAACGCAATATAAAACAAACAAAAGCATAAAACATCAAGTAAGTAACACACACATACACACCACATAATGCCATTATTTGATAAATAATGGCATTACATAACTATAATATCGTTATTCGCTGTTATTTTTGTGAAATAATAACGAAAACTCTATAATGATAAATAATAATAACATAAATATTTAAAATAGTTATATAACGAGTTGTTACGTTTTTTAAACCATGCACCAAATTACTATCCCCCTTCCTTAAAAAGAAAAGAAAAAAAACAATAGTATTGAATAAAAAATCTACGAAACACAAATTAATTTTCTTGTTTATTAACTTTCATAAAAATTGTTTAAAGAACATGTTACATGAGAATTTTACTATCAAATCTCGGCTTACTTAGCAATCGACTTTAGAAATAATGATAGTATGATATTGCCTAAGAAATAATGACGATATGATATTGCTTAAGAAACACTCAAACTTCAAAAATATCCTTATATGCATATCGGATACATTTACTAGTCGGATACGATTAAACATAGATCGGACATGATAAATAAATAATAAAAAACAAATTCAAACTTAGATATGCTAAGAACACAATTAGAATACATAGTGGATACGTCACTACAACATAAAGGCAAATTAGCGATAGGCAAAACCGTCGCTAAATTAAAAAAACCATCACCAAAACGAATTTATGACACATTAGCGATGGTCACGTGATCGTCGCTAAAAAACTCGTTGGTATAATTTAACGACGGTTTTGACCGTTGCAAAATTAGCGTCGATCAAAAACGTTGCTAGTCCGTCGCTAAATGTCGATGTAAATACTTACGAAATTAGCGATGGTCGATTAAACCCTTGGTAAGGCCGTTGCTAAATAGTGACGGATTAGCGACGGTCCAGGACCGTTGCTAATAATTTTGTCTTTAGCGACGGTCCGGACCATTGCTAAGACCGTCGCTAATTAGGAAAATAATTTTTTTTCGATCGAAATAAAATGAGGTAAAAGTAACAATTTTAAAATAACCAAATTCTCATAAAATATCATAAACTTAAATTTTTATTATTCGAAATGTATTAAAATATCACTAAATAATTAAATGATTATTAAATAATAAAAAACGAGTACATAAATTACAATTAATATAAGAAAACGTAAAAGCTAAAATAAATTAATGTTCAAGATCGGTCGGAGGTTGGGTGGAGTCGTCTGGAGGTCGGGTTGCATCGTCGTCGAGTCTCGGGAACGACGGATGAACTACCACCATGATCAAAATACCGCATGAACATCTGCTCGCATACGTAACATCATCGTCTACTGCTTGTCGACTATAGGTTCTCAACTCATTTTTCGTATCCAACAACGATGTCACTTGGTCTTGGATGCTATTGACGGTACCCTCTAAGTTATTGATGTGTGTCGTGTTTGCGGATGTTTGCTCTTGTAATTCCTTTAGCTATGCCTCGTCGGCTCCATTGAATCTGGAAGTAGCAGAAGATGAGCTCGCATTGACGGTAGAATTAAATTTTTAAATACAACTTAATAATTTATTTAATTACTAACAATTACATATATTTCTAATAACTTTATTTTTTATCTATTTAATATACTTTCGAAAAAAACTAAATTTTTTTTAATAATGTAATAAAACTATATTCAACAAGTATATATTAATTTTTTTAATACGACTTATTTTTAAAATTAATTAATATACATTTAACATATTTGTCATAACTTAATTTTTTATCTATTGAAAATAATTTTGAAACAATGCTATATTTTTTCTTCTTAATTAATATTGTAATGACTTATCTATTTAACTAAATGAACAACTAAATATATAAGCTTAATATTTAATCAACAAAATAACAATATATTATAATTTAATTAATATTTAATTTATTGATTAATTTTGTACTTACCTAACACTTTAACTTAATGAACTAGTACTAAATAAAGTTAATAATGTTTTCAATATATTTTTAATCACTTAAGTAAATTAACAATTAGCGACTATACTAATAACAATAACAATTAAAATAACAACATAAAATAAAATATAACAATTATATTTTCTAACCAAAACAATTAACAATAAATTAAACTAAGTAAATTCACAATTAACAATCAAATTAATTCAATCAACAACTAAAAATAAAAATAATAGTAAAATTAAAAATTAACAATAAATTCAATTAATCAAGAATTAACAACAACATTAACATAACAATGAACAATTAAACATTTCAATTAACTATCACAATTTACACTAAAATAACACATCAAATAAATTTTAATTAAATAATCAAGTAAAAAAACCACATGCAATAAAAAATCAATTCAATAATTAAACTAACAATAATAAGTAATTAAACAAAAAATTAAAAAAATATATTTTGCTTAAACAAATAACTAAAAAAATTAAAAATTGAAAGGAGGGATTAGATTTAGGTGGACCTATCCTAAGAGAAGGATGAGAGGGGGCAGCTACTGCCGGTGAGACCACGTCGGAGTTTGGTCGTCGAAAAACGACAAGTTGAACGATAGAGAGAAATATTGAAAGGAGGAGGAAAAGGGGGAAGAAAGAGGGAATTTTTAAGATACAAAAGCTTTGAGGAAAGAGAGGAGAAGTTTGGAGCAAACAAATGGCGGATCTAGTCGCCGCCGGAGGAGAAGAAGAGAGGATTGTTTGCGAGAGGGAGAGAATTCCGCATTTCGGTTCGACCGGAACTTTTAAAAGGTAAAGTTTTTAGCGATTGTCACATACCGTCGCTAAACTCGTCGCTAATAATAAATTTGAAATTAAATTTGACCATTTTCCACCAACGGTTTAATTTTAACGACGATTTAGCAATGGTCTCGTGACCGTCGCTAATTGTCCGTTTGCAACAGCTTATTTTTGAAAAACCGTTGCAAAACGTAAATTTAATTATGTATTAGCGACGATCTAGGCCATTCGCTGAACTCCTTACCAACGGTTTAGCGACGGTCGAGCCGAATATTTTTGCAACGATTTGAGGATATCAAACCGTTGCTAATTTGGGTATTTGCCTTCCGTTTCGGACCGAGCCCAATTGCTAACGGAGTAGCAACGGTCCAGGACTCGTCGCTAACTATTTAATGTTTTTTGCAACGGTTTTTTTGTAGAAAACCATTGCTAAAATATTAAATTATTGTTAGCAATGGGTTTTGACAATCGCTGAACCCAATTTGTTGAACAACACGTTCAAATCATAGAGGGGTTTTTTTATGCATTTATCTCCTTAGCAACGGCTTACCGATAGGTTGGACCGTTGCTAAATTTGCAATGGTTTATTTTTCATGGAAACCATCGCTAAAACGGTTAACCTTTCAAAGTAGCAACGGATTTGTAGACCATTGCTAAAAAATAGTCGCAAATTAAAACATTTGTAATCGTTTTTTAGACTCGTCACTAAAATCAATAAAACCGTTGCTAATTTTAGTAATTAGCAAAGGTTTTTTGACCGTCGCTAATAAATATTTTTCTTGTAGTGCGTGATGGACACAACTATGACTCTTTTAAGATTAATTTTGAATTAAAAAAAAAACTTGGTTCAAATTTTATTTTAAGTTTTTTATTAGTTAAAGTACTTAAACATTTAACTAAAGAGAACCGTACTTCAATATTTTACTTAAACATTTAACTAAAGAGAACCTTACTTCAATATTTTTTATTAATTTTTTAATAACGATAAATGAACAGATTTCTATATGAGAAATATTTTTAATAAAAATATATACTCTATTTATTTTTGGTAATTTTTATCGTGAAATATATGATATTATTATTTTTAAATTTAAATAAAATATCTAATTTGATAACAAATAACAAATTGAAAGGGAGATATATAGTAATCATTAAATTAAATAGGAAAAAAAAGAAATTATCACCAATCTTTTTATGATATCATAATAGCTATCCATATAATTTCTTTTTAAAATTTTCAAATTTATTGCATTGTTAAACAAATATAATAACACAATTTTTATTCTTTTCTTTTTTGGCTTTGTATATTCATGTGTTTAATTGATTATGCCTTATTATTATGGAAGTAACGAGATAGATCATATGACTAACATATTCAAGCATTAGACCTTGTTTTCAATAAATTATAAAGGAAAATAGTATAATGCTTCTTTAGTTAATAATTAAACTTTTTAATCATGTGACTATAATTGGTGTACCGTAAAAAATACGATCCAACACGTCTCCCTCATCAAACTACAAAGAAGAGGCTCACCCGCTTCAAATATGTATGCATGGGACTTCGTACAAAAGAAACTCCTACAACCAAGTAGCACTCATTTGCCTCACTCGCCATCATTATTCGACTTAATTCACTCTTCCGTTGAAAAAAAAAAGCATAAAAGACATTGTCCCACACTCTAACTTTCAAAAATAATAGTATTTATATTGATACCCACAGGATATTCACTTATGAGATTTCTCAACTTGCGAAATATCTATTAGAAGCCATTGCTCACAAAAAAAAACAAAAAAACAAAAAAACCTTTTTGCCCTTAAGAAAAAGACGAATACACCATCTACTCCATGTAAGTTGATTATCTCCACTACTATTTAATAATTAACACTACATATGTTAAAGAGAGTATTGTATATTTTCTTCACACATAGCAAAAACACATTGTTAAGCCTATTCAAACTATATTCATTCATATATATACTATTAAGTCTAATCGAGTTGAACATCTCTTTTCATACATTAATTTAACTATTGAAAGATCCTCAAAAACTCCATATGTGGACTTTGTTTTGTAGGTATATGCTATAGGATTCTAAGACAATAATAAATCTCTACCTCACGATCAGCAAAAGAGAAAGCGCATCAAACCAGTCAAATTATTCGAGGATCTAAGACGTCATCAATAACCATGCATTAATATCATAACTTTTACAATAGCCTTTTTTTTTAATAAAATGCAAGTGTTTTATTCTTATATATTAATAGATAAATATAAAAATATAAAACTATAGAAAATATATTTACTAATTAAAATTGAAAATTGTTGTTTTTCTTTTTGGAATTGCATGCTTTTTTTCCTTCAATTTTCTAGAACGCTAAAAATAAGGAAAAAAAATTGTTGGTCAATGTACCACGTGTTACATTGTCTCATTTTTAATTTTAGAAAACATGGAGTAATTATTATTGTTGTTGTTATTATTATTATTATTGATAGAAAGAAAAATGGTCTACTTCTCTTATTCCAATAAAAAAATTGATTACGGAGGTATTGTATGTATTAGTCACTAATCTTGCGAGAGAAAAGAAAATCTAGGTCTATTTATATTATAGCAAGAAAAATTGAAGTTTACTACCAATTATCTAACTCACCTTTAACCAACTAACTAACCGCATAATTAGTTTCTTGACGAAGATAATGTGGTAGCCACGTGTTTAAGCCTTTTCTTCTATTACTCCTTCTCAAGAGGAGCATGAATGTCAATCATGCTCATCTTGTTTGTAAGAAATTGAAATTAAGAAGGATGAACGAGGCTTTGTGAACAATTTCGTAAACCGATTAACATCCGAGACATATTCTAACTTTAAGACTCCTGCAGTAAACTTTTTCCCAATGAAATGGCAATCCATTTCAATATGCTTTATCCTCTCATGGAATACGGTGGTTCTTGGTTATGTATATTGCCGATCGATTATCACATTTAAGTGCAACCGATTCTTTACGCTCAAAACTTAATCCCGCAAGTAAAGTCGGTAACCGGATCACTTCACAATAAGTTGTAGCCATTACTCCGTATTCAGCTTTGGCTGAACTTCTAGCCACCATAGTCTCGCTTTTTAAATTTCCAACTAATAAGAGAACTACCAAGAAAAATTTAGTAGCCGATCACCGACCTTTTAGTATTCCCGGATTCCGTCCAATCACTATCACTATATGCTACCAATTTATCGTCAAATTTTGAAGAAAACATCAAACCTTTGCCGGAGGACTTTTTCAAATACCTTAAAACCCTAACTAATGCCTACAAATGTGTTTTTACCGGCTTATCCATGTACAATGAAAGAACTTGAGTTGTAAATGAAATATCTAGTTTGGTAAATGTCGGATGTAATAGTTTCCCCATAAGTTGTCTATACACAATTAGGTTATCAAGAAAATCATATTCTATTTGTACAAGTTTTTCACTTAGATCAACTAGAGTTAAGGTTAGTTTTACACCTAACAATCCATGTCGGTTAACAAATCAATCACATACTTTCTTTGACACAAAGAAATCCCTTTTTCGGACCTTGCTACTTCAACACCCAAAAAATACTTCAACTTTTCCAAATCCTTCATTTTGAATGAAGAGTCTAAGAACGACTTGGATTCTTCAATAGCTCGTATCACAATTATCCGTAATAACTATGTCATCAACATAGATAAGTAATGCAAGAAAGGCATCAACATATACTCTTTTAATGAAAAAGAGTAATCCGAATTGGATTAAGAAAAACCAAAAGACAAGTAAAGCTTGAATAAATTATGAGTTCCATTATCTTGATGCCTATTTCAATCCATATAAGGACTTATGAACACTGGCAAACATGTTATGTATACTCCTCTAGGACTTAGTATCCCAATGGAATATCCATATAAAGCTGTCTCCTCTAATCACCATTGAGAAAAGCATTATTGACATCTATTTATGATTTTGACCAGCCTTGAGATGCTACAAGGGCTAAAAAGACACGAACTATGGTTTGCTTGACCATTGGACTAAAAGTCTCCTAAAAGTCATACCCTACTTGCCGACTATAGCCCTTAGCCTCTAACCTAGCTTTATATCTATCTATAGAACCATCTGCGTGAAGTTTGATTTTATAAATCCACTTACAACCAACATTGTGATACACAAAAGGAAGAGAAACAATAGTCCAAGTATTATTAAACTTGAAAGCATCAAGCTCGGCTTTCATAGTATCTCTCTAGTGAGCATATTGCATAGCTTGGTGGAATATGTGAGGTTCATCAAGGTTAGACAACTAGTCTTCCTAATAAGAATATCTATAAATGAAGTACTATGTGGTGTCGAAGTAGGTATATTATGTGACGTAGAGTCATGCACATCGGATGAGACATCATTGAGATCAAAACTAAAAGAAGAAGCTAGCCCTTTTGGAAAGCAGATCATGGATTGGAACAGAAATTAGATGTTATGAAATAGGTGGATCTAATGAATTATATGATGTATGAAGAGAACTATTAGGGAAAAGATGCGGTGTTTAGAAGAAATAACATTAGGTATAGAAGAAGAAGAATCAAGCTTAAAAGAAAATGGAAGAACACACTCATGAAAAACAACATCTCCGGACACAAAAACGATTTAGAAGCCGGATCATACAGACTTGTAAGCCTTCATACCATTAGGATAACTAATGAAAATGCGTTGTCCGAATCTAAGGTCAAACTTCTTCCTACCATGAATAAGAATATACGCAAAACAAAGACAACCAAAGACTTTAAAATGATTATAGAAAGGAGGTTTGTTGAATAAAAGTTCATAAGATGTTCTGTTTTACAATATAGAGGAAGCTATTTTATTGATTAAGTAAGTTGCAATTCGAACTCGGATCTCCTCAAAATGAAATAGGTAGATGAGATTGAAAAAATAAAGCCCTAACCGTAACAAGTAAGCGTCGATGTTTCCTCTCAACAAGACCACTTTGTTAAGGAATTTCCACACAAGACAATTGATACAAAACCCCTTTTTCATAATAGAATTAAGGTAAGCTAAATTCTGGACCATTTTTTGATCGAATTTGTTTCATATGGAAACCAAATTGAGTGTGAATGAGATTAAATAAACTAGGTATAATGGAACTAACATCTAATTTG
This sequence comes from Dovyalis caffra, assembly GCA_963924115.1. Lineage (NCBI taxonomy): Eukaryota > Viridiplantae > Streptophyta > Magnoliopsida > Malpighiales > Salicaceae > Dovyalis > Dovyalis caffra. Next base: position 6,866,721 of record CAWUPB010000994.1, read on the forward strand.
GTTTTCATTAAAAAAAAAAAAACCCAAGTCATTCGAGTAAAATTATCAAATATTATTAAAAAAATAGTGATATTTTCCATATGTAGATTGAGAATAAATATCCCAAATATCAGCATGAATCAATTGAAATGGGATAGTAGTAGTTTGAGTATGAATAGAAAAGGAGAGAAATTTATGCTTAGCCATAAAACAAATGGTACATGGAACTTTATTTGACTTTAACACAAAATGAACTTGAGCACAAGTTTGATGAATGAATTTTAGTTTGTCGGAAGACAAATGTCCTAACCTAAAATGCTAGAGATCAAAACAATCCCCAACATCAAGAATAATACTAATGTTATTTGCAAAAACAGAAAAATGACCAAATTGTAAAACTTGAATATTGGAAGAATTATCATGTGATGATGACTGAAGTAGAGTAGTGGAGATTTACGGTAATAAAATACCTCTTTTAACCTTAGCACGTCCAATCACTATCCATGAATGAATTGCTTGAATAAAACAAGAATCACCATTGAAATTAACAACTCTCTTGTTACTAGTAAGTTGACTTACAATTATGAAGTTAAATTTGAATGAGGGGACAAAAAAAAACTTGTATAAAACTAATTTAAGAGACAAAGACATAGTACTAGAATATGTAGCAAGAGCCTTAGATCCATCCGGCATTATCACAAAGTTTGGTTAATGGTATGACAAGAAGTAAAAGACCTTAAGCTATATGTTATGTGATCCGAAGCTCTTGTATCTATGATCCAGGATGCATTATTCACAAAATGTGTTAAAGCTTAGAGAAATTGTGTACAAGCAACGATGTGAAGATTTAATGTCTACATTGTTGGAAGAATTGAAAGGAACCTTGGCTAATGCATTTTGTTTGTTGAGAATAGCCATCAAATGCTAAATTTGATGTTAAGATAATGATACGCATGGTTTTGTCTCTATATCAACACTATCCAAGGATGAATCCTACCGATTAGCTACTTTATTAGTAGATGAAAAATCTATCCGTTTAAATACAAAATTAATTCCTATTAAAGTAGCTTTCCCTCTAGCAAACTCGAATTAATTACGGATGGAGCAACTCTTTCTTTAGCAAACCTCGGATTATTTGAAAAACAAATCAATTGAAAACACCTATCCTTAGTGTGACCTATTTTTCCATAATGTGTGCACATAAAAGCATTCTTAGGCTTATTTTTAAAGACACCTTTAGCTACCATTACTTAGGATTCTTCAAAAGGCTATAATTGACATTTGAGATTCCTCTCTTATAACCAAATTATACACCTCATCAAGAGAAGGGAAGGGCTTCATCATGATCACATGAGACCTTAGTGCAGCATAGGACTCATTTAAGCCATTCGGAAATCAAAAAACATAATCATTTTAATGCGGATCTATATATTTCTTGAAGCATTCAACATTGCACCTACTACATTCAAAGTGTGGCAGTGACCTATAATTCCTTAATTCTTTCCAAACTAAATTGAACTTAGTGAAATACTCATTAATGCTACCATTTCCCCGAGTAATCATACACAAAGTATGTTGTAAGTTAGAACACTTTAGAATCATCTACTTGTGAGAAAAGTTTCTTCATCACTTTCTAGATTTCAGCTATCGAATCCATGTAGAAAATAGTTGCAATGATTAGAGGTGAAATAGACCTAAGAAACCAGGGGATAATGAGATTATTACACCTCGGTCATGGTCCAAACAAAGTATCATCTCGGGCTGGAGCAACGAATCGAACCATCAATAAATCCGAGTCTTATTGTGAATTGATAGAGCAAGCAAAAAGGAACGACTCTATGTAGCATAATTGATAGAAAAAAATTTAGGAGAAACTATCATAGTACTATGATTATCAATATGATGAAGATAAAAAGGTGATCGAGGATCTTCAGTGAAGAAAATCGAAGAAGATGCCATTGATATACTAGAAATTGCTTGATAAACAACAAGAATTGCTCTGATAGAAGAAGAAGAAGAAGAAGTGAATCTAGTTTGTGTTAGGCTCGATACCATGATAGAAAGAAAAATGGTGTACTTCTCTTGTTCCAATCAAAAAATTGATTATAGAGGTTTTGTATGTATCGCTCACTACTCTTACAGAGAAAAGAAAATCTAGGTCTATTTATCTTACAACGAAGCAAAATTGAAGTTTACTACTAACTATCTAACTAACCTTTAACTAACTAACCGCACAATTAGTTTCTTAATGAAGATGATGTGGTAGCCATGTGTTTAAGACGCTTCTTCTAATTATTATTATTATTATTATTATTATTATTTGAGTTAGTTTAGCTATTGATTAGACTCGTTTGAGCAAACTAAATGGCTAAATGCTTAGACAAATAAAAAAAAATTCAATCAAGACTCCTTTTCTTTAAGGATTTGGCAAATGAGAGAAAAATTTTGTTGAATTTGATGAAAGCTAAGGTATAAGGCTACCCCGTGTTCTTGCTTTTATGGTTCCTATTTCATTTGTGCCATTTTTTTTTAAGGAAAAGCATGCAATATTATATTAGTTTATATTTAGTTTATTTTCTCTTATTTTATTACGATTTGCCAATTTCATGTTCTTAAAATCAAATTAGGTAATTGAAATATCAAATTCTTAGTTTTTTATCAAATTTCTCTAATTATCATTATATTTAACAATTAACCGAGTTGACCATTAATTGGAAAGCCAAAACGATATCATTTTGACATTCCACTATTAATTATATTTTTAAAAAATATTTTTAAATATTTTTAACTCCCTTAATCTTGAACTTTTTTAAAAAACTTTTTTCCTTATAAAATATTATAAACATTTTATAAATATGTTTAACCCCTCTAATTTTGAATGTTTTTCAAAAAAAATTATAAAAAATTATAAACATTTTATAAAATCCTTTTTTTATATAATTTATAATTTATAAATTAGAGGGTCAATCTCTAATTAGCCTCATTTTAATTTATAAAATGTTTTTATTAGTATAAAATTGTGTATTGCTAATTATGTTTTTTTACAAAAATTTTTTTATAAAATGTTTATAATATCCAATGAGCATTAAAATATTTATATATAAATAATAATATTATATAAATTAAAATGAGCATAATTAAGGGTTGACTCCCCTAATTTTATAAAGTATATAAAAAAATTTAATGTAAAAAGTTTAAATTTTTTTCAAAAAACGAGAGGGTTAAAAATATTTATAAAATTTTTTTATATAATTTATAAAATGTTTATAATATTTTATATAATTATTTTTAAAAAAAATATTAGGGGGGTTAAATTTTTTTAAAAAAAATAATTGACGAGTGGAATGTCAAAATGAAATCGTTCGAGCATTTCAAGGTTGACCGTTATATATAACGACAATTGAAAAAATTGAATCATTTTTTCCCAAAAACCAATATTTTAGAATTTAAGTTACGCAATTTTGATACTAAGAGCTTGAAAATTGTCAAATTGCAATAGAATATAGGCAAAATTTGTCATTAAACCGTTTATATTTTATTATTCCTTTCAGTTAGGCATGGCTTTTTTTTTTCTATAGTTTTTCTTCTTCTTCTTCTTCTTCTTCTTCTTATATATATATATATATATATATATATAGACACACACACTAACCCTCTTAAAATTAAAATTATTCTAAAACAAATGATTGTCCACCCTTTTTTTATTGGTAAAAAACAAAAAAAAGTATGTCTAAATCTGTGTTATTTATTGATGCAGTTTTTTTAATAAAAAATTCGAAGAATTGTAAATTAAAATAAGAATTTTAAAAAATTGGGAGAGTTTCTTCCGAAAAATGTATTTAAATTAGTAAGTTTTACAACTGCCAACAGGTTACAGGTTAATGGCCTATTTATGGAGTATTTCAAATTCTTTCGCCTTTCTATTTTTACCTCAAGTTGGTGGCCGTTTCAACTAATGCCACTAGCAATAAGAGGTCTGGCACTAGACTAACCTAGCTAGGCTAAGCTCCAGTTATTTATTCCTATCATTGTTAATTGGGCTGAAAATTCTCGTTTAACTTCTTTAATGCTAATCAAATTAACTACTTCTAGAAAAAGGAAAATTTAATTAATTAGTGATTAAGATAATAAACCTTCTTTTTTTCTTTTTTTGTCTTCTCCAATTAAGGAGAACACCGTACCGTGCCTGCATTGCATATAAACTCACTCTGTTTTTGTTCATATCAAAATTAAGCAACGAGTAAATTAAAAATTAGTCCCTATTATTTCAAGAAATAAATTAATTAGTTCCTCTCGTTTTAAAAATTAATCATTTAGCATCTCATGTTTTAATTTTGTCATTAAATTAGTTTTTTCATCCTTTTTCTTATTAAAGTGGTAAGATATCCTCATTAAAGTATTTTTTGTTTCCAAATTATTCTTTTCTTAATTTTTTTTTTTTTTTCATTCACATACATTTCTTTCATTTTTCTCTCCTCAGATACCAAAACAAATCCTTGTTTCTCTTCTTAAGTCTTCTTTTCTCACAAATCTCAACTTCTCATTTTATTAATTTTTCCTTGTTTTCTCTCTCCTCAAGCATCAAACCATATCCTCGTGGATGAGTATATATATTAAAGGGTATTTTTTAACTGTTAGATGTTAATTTGACATATTTGTCAAAAAAAAAAAACGCTTAATGATCAAATAATTAGTTTTTGGAAAGAAAGAAACTAGTTAATTTGTTTCTCGAAACAAGGACTAATTTATAATTTGTTCTTAAAGCAACCTTGCTTGAAAAGAGAGACCCAAAACATCATTCGTCTTCTCTCTGTGCTTATTATCTCCTTCCCTTTTAGGCAAAATAATGTATCCAGCATCGTTTCTTGGCCTCCTCATCGATCCTTCTTCGGCAACACCAGCAGTGAGGTTGGTCGGCTGTGGCATTCTGTTTACAGAGCGTTGTAGCAAGCATCTATCATCTAAAGGGATACTTATTACTGCTATTGTCAGGAGTATAGTGTTCGCTACATTGTGCGTAATTGGCTACTACATTCGGAAGAGAAGGATAGCATGAGCTAGATCCCAAGCTGCCGTTGTGGAAAAGGCGGCGAGGTGACCAGTTGGAGCAATGCAGCCACCAGCTAAGGGGATACGGTGTCTGCGAAAGGTTGATCCCACAAAGGTTGTTAGAAGTATGTTGTTGTTCTTTGTTCTAATGCTGTTTGACTTGATCCCAGATGGGTTGGTTTTGCAGAACCCCTGTTGCGTTGTTGCAAGATCGATAAAACCTGCTCGGTTGGTTTGTAAATTGTAACAAACGATACCTTCATTCATATAAAAGAAAATATTTAATCTTCTATGGGTTCTTCCTAACAGTTCAGGAAAAAATTCCAAAAAACGTGGAAGATGAGTTTCTAGGCTCGATTTATCAGATCACGAAAGTTGAAACTGGTGAGATAAAGATGAGAGTCAGTGTAGTTGAGGCATGGTAAAGACGACTGTTGTGTGGATCACTTAAGATGTTAAAGAGCTATGGTGATCTGACCTTTCTCTCTCTGGCTTTTTTTTGTTATACAGATGACCATGAAGCCAGCTTCAAAATGTTTTCAACTTAAGTTAGTAATATAACACGAATTGGATTTCTTTGTACAACAGTTACAGTAATATAACCTCTGAAAGTAAACAAACGATTGTGTGATCCTCAGTTTCGACTATACTGCAAAAGTTTTGCCCAACCAAATCCGAACAAAAAAGAAACAGAAAATAAGTAATAAAGAAAAAAATATGTAAAACAATATTCTCCTCTCTAATGGAGGCAAAGTCGAGCATTGCTGTCTGAAACATGGCAACATGTCGGCTGGGTAGGAGGTCAAAGGAATTTAGGATCAGCACAAAACTATTCCACTCTGTTAGTGCATGATAAAATCGTAGATTTCATTTCTTCTTTGCTCAATGATGCTTGAACTATCACCTGGTCCAAAATAGAGCGTTATCTAAAAAAATTGTTTAAGGTGTTTAAAAATAAAAGATCATGACCGTTTGTTTCTTATGAAGAGATCAGTTTCCCTTCATACAGTCACAACAGAGTTTAACTTCCACCTTATTCAGGCAAGCATATTTCATCTTTTCGTTCTTTCAATTTCTTAAGAGATTGCAATTTTTATTATTGGGAAGAATTCAGAATTCCTGCTCTTATGTAATGATGCTCTATTGCCAAGTTCATGCTATGACATTATAAAGTATAAAGATGGAAAACTCTAAAAATAAGCTCTTCAAAAGAAACATAAGTGAAATTGACAGGTCAAGTGGCTCATACATTCATGCATTGGTCCCTCTTTTCACTTGAAAGCGGGGAAAAGTACGATAGGTAGTTTCAGGAAGGTGGTACTATAACATCTTCAGCTAGTTCAAGAAGCTCTTTTGTACAAGGTCAAAGTTCAGGACTCAAACATGCTGATTTAATAAGTGGAGAAACTTCAAGGTAATATAGAAGATGAAGTAAAATGAACTTTAAAATTTTGAAGATGAGAACGGGGCCAAACTACTAATGCAAGAGATTATCATAGGGATGAAATTTTCAATTTGCAATAAGTGAATCTCTTGATCACGAAGATCCATGGGACCATCAGGAATCCAATTACACTTGCAAAATCCAAAAATTTTACCTCTTGTACTTTGTTTCCAGATCGAGCAAGCAATTTATACTGATTTTCAAACATGGACGCCATGTAAACCTGAACCAGAACATAGATGGGAGTCAGATTAGCTAGCTATGACTTGAGGAGAACTAATAAAAAGAAGGTGAGAAAAGGTGCTATATTTCAGAGTTATGAAACAAAGGCTATACTAACAGATGGTACACTAGCTACAGCTACTAACACCATGCGATGACCATGATCATGATTATGGGGTGAGTTGCCCGTATAATTTGTAAATTCTGGTGAAAGATCTAGTTGTTAAATCCTTGTACCTGAAATGTGGGAGCTAAACCTGGACTCAAGAAAAAGCGGCCTTTGGATACGGACTGGATCCCTTCAATTCGTTGCAATTCTTTAATAAGTGATTCAACATCAGCCCACTGCAGAATTCCAAGTCAGAAGATTCAAGAATAGCTACAATTTAGAAGATGCAAGAATAAATAGAGCATCATTGAACTAACTATTGGTAGTTGCTTCCATATACACATGCATCATAGGAAGTACCCAGTAATTAACTGGGAAATGGAAGGCAAACTCGTCCAATCTTCTAAAACTGCCAGCTTCGTGATATGATCAGCAGAATTGCATTGTATGTGTGTTACTAAAATTGTCAAATCAAAATTTGAACCAAAAAAATAAATATCACAAAATGAAATGGAGAAAGCATAACAATGTTTGTGTTTCCATCACCAGCCAGCACATGGCTGTTGATATATGAATCATTATAAAAAACCATCACCGACCTTAAACCCTTTCAATCATCAAATCCCATAAATTTCACTCTTATTTATTTTGTCACCTTCAAACCCTACTTTTCACAATTTGGTGATTTTTCTGAAAAGATTATTTAACACATGGCAGGGAACAGCAAGGTAAAAGCTCAGTTCTAAAATTAGACATCACCGAATCAATTGATCATATTGGAATCAGCACAATCATCCATTTTTTGCATGAATAAACTTATTTCGAGAATATTGCTTGAATCTGATAAAGCAAGTTTGGTTGGTAGTTGGGGGCCTTATTTCCTTGTTCTTTTTTATTCAGAAATCATAGCAATGCATAGATTATTGTTCGGCAACTCCACTTCTATCCACATATTGTCTTTCTACAATCACATTGAAATCCCCAGCCTTTTCTTAATTACACAAAAAAAAAAAAAGAAGCAGAAAGCCTTTTATTTGGCAAGACAAAATGACGTGAGTTACTCAAAAGGTGATAATAAAACCTCAGAATCTGCTTCTGCTGCTTGTAATCTCCCATCCAGGGCATCACGACCACCAAACACAGACTCCAGGGTCTCAATTAGAGGATCAGGCTGCCATGGGAAAGAGAAGCAACACATTATACAAATGACATACAGTTTAATTGCCTCGGCCTGGGATAGAAATTCGGCATCGAATAAACTAGTTAAATATAACTTACTGTAATCTCCTTCAATGATAAGAAAATACGTTGAAGAGTAAAGTCCAATTGGTGAACTTTTGCCTCCACAATCTGCAAAAAGAAAGACTTTCTTCAAAAGTGAAACAACATGAAAGAATTTGAAGCAAAAGAAGCGTCAAAACAACTAGGTATCTGATCAGTTTTTTATCACCAATTTTCAATGAGGTTTGGCTGTTGGAAAATTACTCATGCCAGACAGCACACAGAATAAGGACAGCATTTTACTAGAAGATCCACATATTGATGAGGCTATAGACAATCTATTATGGTGCATTATGGCACCAGCACAAGTACACGGTTAATGGAGATTTATAATTGTCTGAAAATTTTATCGTAAAATAGATAACATACCTGACCAACTTTAAAAAAGGATGCAGGGTTCAGAGTGGCATCCCATGATACCTCCGATGCATGAATTAATGCAGGCACACCTTCAACCTAAATGAGAATAGTTAGGTTAAAGATTTTGTTCAAGTATTCTAGGATCTCATGACTCTACACTTTTGACTCTATTTTAAGGAGTTATATACTCAAAAAAAATTGACACAGAGCAAACAACTCAAACCCTCCACTAGTCAATTAAGTAATCTCTTCAACTTTTTTTTTCTGCATATCTTCTTTAAAAATATTCAAACCTCCCTATCATGCAAGGGTTTCTTGCTTATAAGAATCATCAGAAGTCATTACTTCAATTCACCTCGATGAAAGTAGCAAAATTATTGATTTACCTCAACGAAAATGCCAAAATAAGTTATTTTCTTGATGCAGCATTTAACAACATCTCCAATTTGAAGTTTAGCCTGCAATAACAAATGGCACGAGAACATCAAGGCCAGAAGCTTATCTGATAACCTAACGAACAACACCCTTTTGGACAACATGAAATCCAGATGTATAGGAGATAAAAGTTTAACCTGAAATTCATTTGACAATCTAACAAACAACAAGCTTGCTCTTTCACATCTAGCATGTAACATTTTGATTGCTATGGTGCGTTTTCTTGCTAAAGGCAGTTTTGGTTTCATTGTGAAACAAAACCCAACAAGCATGTCCAGGTTTCATTTTAGAACTGAAAATTCCATGTAACTTGAATAGAAAAACTATATGAATTGTGAAAATAATTGTCACTGTTAAAAAGTTTTCTAAATGTTTTGAGGAACTTAAAGTTACCATATAAAACAAACAAAAAATGAAAAAGATGTAGAATAAGTTATTTTCTTGATCGCATTTCACAAGAAATCCAATTTGAAGTTTAGCCTGCAATAACTAATGGCACAAGAACATCAAGGCATGATTTTTTTTTGGCAATCTAACGAACAACAAGCTTTTGGACAATATGAAGTCCGATGTAAAGGATATAAAATTTTTTGCATCTAGAACACTGCCTTATCAGTTTTCTATTCTAGTGTGAATTTTTTTTACTACTATGGTGCTTTTCTGTCTTTCAATACCACTTCAACCATAATAACAGTAAGTTAACAGTCAAGGATGTTTTGTTTTCATTGTGCACCAAACCCAACAAGCAAATCTAAGTTTCAGTTCTCAAAATTCTAACTAGAATAAAAAATTTATATAAATTGTGAAAATTATTGTCACTGTCAAACTTTTCCAAATGTTTTTAGGAACTTAAAGTTTGCATATAAAACAAACAATATACAATAAGCATCAAGAAATATTGCATCTGGACATGCTCCTTACCATTAGATGTCTCTTTTTCTCAACCAACTCTTCCTTCTCTTTTGGCCTCAGAGAAACTACAAGTTTCCTCAATTTTCGATCAGTAATTACCACATTCACTTTGATTTTCTGCAAATAAGAACATGAAAATTCGAAAGAGAAATGCTTAAGATTAAATTATCAAGTTAATTTTCAAACCTGACCAACAAAAGAAGACAGGAACTTCAGTTTTTCTTGGTCATATATCATAAGAAGATCCTCTAACTTCATATCCGGCTTAATTTCTCCCTCAACTTTTCTATTGATATTTGGATCAATGCTTGAATAAAGAGGTTCATTCTTTTCAGGGACATCATAGCTTCCAATAATTCCTAAATTTTTCTTGTACAGTGATGGATCCAATCCTTTCTGTTTCAACCATGACTCAAAAGCTAAGAACTTCCACCTTGCAGCTAGATTACGGTATGGCAGAAATCCTACTAGTGAGCCAAAAGATACCTGCAAAATAGTTACATAGAATTCAGAAAGGTTGCAAGGAAAAGAACTTGATCTGCAAATAACATGGCAAGAGAGGAGAAAACAAAGTCCAAGCAAAGCCCATTCACTAATTTGTCAAATTGGACTTACGATGAAACCTCTTGCGCTAAAGCTAATTAACTCAACTTCTACTCTTTCTCCAGTCCTAAGCAAATCTTCTGCCCTTTTCCAATCAGCATCCTACAAGTCAATAAACTCCGAGAATTACTAGTCAACATTTAACAAGCAAAAGCATTAGAACGTTAGATAAAGATATAATAATCTCACCTCCAGTGGTGATATGGACAGCACATCCTCACTAGCATTTCCAAAATTTTCAGGATTTACAGGATTCGAATCTTCTACTCTAGAGGCTGATGTTGCTTTCACATATTGATCTAATCTATAAGAGCAGCATGTTAAATAGAACAAATCTAACAAGACTAAGCATACAAATGCTTTGGCAATTAAATATAAATCTGACGTATGACTCTGCAGACCTCTTTGGTTTCCCTTGCAGTGCAGCTTCCGTAGAGATCTTGACAGCAGAATCAACCAAATTGCTATCAGATTGTTTGTTTAGGGCAGCTTCCTCTTCAGCAAACTCAATATTGCTCTTCTCCAGTGGCTGCCTTCCTTAAAAATTAAGCATAGTTTTTTTTTGACAAAAAATAAAAAAAGAAAAAAGAAAAAGTCCACTGATATGTGCTTTTACATAGAAGCTAAAAGGTGGGTTCTGACAGGATCACTCTTATATTTGAATCGTGCTGCGCATTAAAAATGGAAATGGGAAGAATAAAAGAAGTCCCACAAAATAGCAACATCAAACCAAAGAAAATTCAATTATGACAGTGAAAGGATTATTATAAAGCAGTATAGTTTATTACCTGATATGTAGTTATCTTCTAGTTCTTGTTCCTTCCCAAATGAGGCATCCCCAGTTTCTGAAGATTCTCCAAACTCACTCTTCATAGTTTCAGGTTTTTTTAACAGCGTAAAGCCACTATATCTATCCTCGCCTTCTTCTTTTTCAACCCTCGTTCCAGCACCAGCATCATTCACTGCAGCTCCTACATTACCAGAAGACTCTTGCTTATCATCTACACTCATTGGTCGTGGCTTTCTCAGCAGTGTCATATCACTGAACTTCTCTTTATTTTGATCATTTCCCATTTTCAGTGTTAAATTTGGTAAAATCTTCACCCTATTCCTTGACGGCTTATATTCCAAATCACCCTCTACATACAAAGATGGCTTTCTCAAAATAACATTCGGGACACTACGCTTTGTAGCATCCATTACTTTTCCAACAGGTTGGTTCGGTTTCTTGACCTTGGGAGCTATTGGTTTGTCCTCTTCTTGAAATTTAAATCCTTCCTTCGGAACAGGCCGAACTAAATTCAAACCATCCAATACCTTGGATGGTTTCTTTTTCATTGAAACATCAAAAGGAACCTCCTTTATTTCTACTGCTTTACCCTTGTTCTTGTAAAATGATTTCTCAACTTCAAGATATGAAACATCCGGGTTTTCCTTTCTAGCCATTATCTAAGCAACAAAACCGCAAAATTAAAATCACCAATTCAATCAAATTCACAGCAACAATTTACAAACACCCTTAAAAAAAATTGAACTTTAAAGGCTTCCCATAAAAAATAGACATGTTTTCACTTGAAGTATTGAACTATATATGAAAATTTTAGCTAAGCTAAGCATAATTTTCCATTCCTTGAAAACGCAATACAGCATTTACCTTAGCAAGAGTAAGTTTGGGGTCTTCACCAAGTAAACGACCAAACTTGAGCTCCATTTGGTCCCATTGGTCCAGCTTTGGTTGTTCTTCTTCTTTTGCAGCCAAAACCAAGAACCCATTTTTCCTAGGAAACCAAATTTCTCTCCTTTTGCTTCCTGTTCTTACTCTGCCTGAAAATGAGGGAAACGATATTTTATTCACAAAGAAGGAAGATGAAGTGGCTGTGGTGGTGGCAAGAGTAAGACCATCCATTTTTTGTGGGGATTTGAAAGAGTAATCTCATCAGACGGTGGTGAATGGCATTGAACTATGTTTGATATTTTGCACTCTGCGACCGTGTTTTTGACAAAGATAAAAAATTTGAGACTATTCGAGAAGAAAGAAAGGAAGGGAAGAGCTCTATCTCCCTCTCTTGATAGCGTTTTATGGTTTGCTACTTAATTTTCATGTCCTATCAGAATATGCCACGTTTGTTACCCCAGCCATGTATGTAGCATGCCATTTCCCTAACCCAGTGTTTTAGATATTTCCTCACGAGAGGAAAGAAAAGAGAGAGAAAAAAATAAGAAGGAAGAAAATTATTTTTCATTTGTTGTTTGAATAAGAATAGAAATAAAAGTAAAGAAAATATATTTTTCTTGTTTGAATAATTGTAAAAAGAGAAAGGAAAGAAAATATATTATTATATATTTATTATAATACTCCTATGATTATATTTCTATATTTAAATATTTATAATAAATTTGTATGAATATTTTTTTTCATTCAAATTGCACAAATGATAATAATAAACATCAATTACATGTTGAGGATAAAATTATAAAGTTTTTTTTTTGTCCATTTTTTATGGAACAAAAAATAAATGAAAGTGCACGTGTAAGACATTGTCAATGTATATTAATATCAACGAGTTCAGTTGATGATTATCATTTTCGGTAATTTAGGTGGGATGTCAAAAAGTATCGCTAAAATTATTAATTAAATGATTATTTATATAACTTTTTTTATACAATTATCAATATATTTTTCATCAATTATCAAAAAAAAATTGATAAAAATAATAATTTAATTGATGAATTTAGGAGTATGCCATATCAAATATCAGTAATCGCTAAAGTTGCAAAAATTGCATGTACTCGTTGGAACTTGCACATCAAATAAAATGACAATTTTGAATCATGTTTCTTGATAACAATATAAATTTTCAACAAGCAAGTTACCATATCTAAGTAAGACCCATCAAGCAAGCATGTACAACCAAAATCATTATGTTGTCATGAATCGCCGATTTCTATATTTTTCAAGAATGGCTTCTCTTCGCTTTCTAATCTCCACCTTTATTCTATTGAGATCTTCCTCCTCTTGTTCGACTAATTTCAATGCAATCCTTTCTTCAAAATCACTTTGTTCATCTTCATATCCGAAACCACATATAAAGAACATAGAAGTTAGGTAAAAAAAAATATACCGACCGGTATATATTTTTTAAAAGTTAAAAGACGTTTTGAATTGAAGTAAGCATTTCAATTATGTGGATTAAAATTACTCGTTAAGAGTCTCTAGTACATAATCTATTCAAGGCGACTAGCCTAACAAAAACTTCTACTTTTGGAGGTGTCAAATTCATCCAAACAAATAACTTAATACAAGACTCACATGCTAGAAGAAAATTATAAAGCATAGAGCTCTAGGATCCGACCAAAAAGGAGCCCCTTAATCATAAGACCAAATAAGATGATCGTTAGCTTCCATATAAACATAAACCTAGAAGTTATTGCTCTTAGTAAATTCACTAGATTGTAATCGTATCTACCATCCGAATTTCGAGTTCTAAGAATAAGAATTCTAAAAATCCATCTTATCAAACATATAATGATTATTTACAGACCAACATGTAGAGAGAACGAAACACTTATCATAAGGGACAAGATCCCACCCAAATATGCTTTCAAAAAAAATTGATGATTCATTACCCACCACATGTATGACACCATCCACTATCAAATTAGAGAAAAATCGAAGAGGTAGCAATAGTTGTACAAATATCCTTCCAAAGAAAGTGAAAGAGAACTAGTGAAAAAAGCAAGCCATTTTTATACCTTGGCTTGTGTTTTTGAATAATGAAATCCTTTCACTTTGACAAATTCCCATCACTCGAATCTCTACAAAATACAATCACAATTGTCATAATATTATCTTTTAGTGTTGTTGGATCAAAATGTTGTAAGGAAGGTCGTCTAAAAAAACCTAGAAAAATATAAAGTAAAAGATCCAAAGCACAATTAAAAAAGAATAATTGAAAAATATAAGTAGCAATGAATTGAGTTTTTGAAATTGAAGTTAGTGAAACATTTTAAGAAATAGAAAGGAAGGCTACCAACGAATGGTGAATAAAAGAGCATCAAAGATAATCATTCGTAATCGACCTCGTCAACCGAATCCTCTTCACTCAAATACTCATCAAAGTACTTCTTGCTAGCTAGGTTTTCATCAAAGTGAAGATATACCCCACACCTTTTCACCTTGTCGTCAATGTGCGTAACTAGTGTGCCTTAAAGCCGTTGTGCCTACAAAAGAAAACGAAAGCTATTGTGCCTTAAAGCCGCGATGTGCAAATCTATTTTGGTGAGTTTTGTCGTGATTTGTTACTGCATAGAGTAGAGAAATGGAGAGGGACGGATGAGGCGGATGAGGGCAAAAATGAGAATATTCATATTCTTAATGTTTTGTTATTCTTTTTCTCCCACTTTCCTCTCAATTTTAGGAGGAAAATGGGTCCCACCAGCTGTAACTTTGTTTATTATTATTTTTTTTCATTCCAAAATTTCCTCTACAAAACAAACGAGTGAAACTTTTCTTTCCTCTCCTTCATTTTCCACCATATCCAAAAAGGTCGTAAGACGAAAGGTTGGATTATCCAAAAATAAAAATTAAAAAACGAGATCGAAAGACAGCTTTAATACAAAAACATTTTTACGGAATTCAACCATTCATCGCTTGAAATAGAATTAATTATATAATTTTCTTTTGTGAATTTTCCAATTAATCGATGTTTTGTAATTATTTTGATATTAACTAGCTTTTTTTAACCAACTACAGCACATCAAAAATACTATTTTTTTTCAATCAATTTTCAAATTCTAATAACTAAGAACGGTGCAACTTTAATTAGCTTACCAATCTTATTAGATTAAATTATTTCATTAGCTATATATCAAGAGGACAAAAAGTAAAATTTTGCTTTAAAAACAGGGATTAATTTGTTGCGTACAACGGGGAAATAAAATTATTTTGCATTCAAAAAATTACAAAGGAGGAAGAAAAGCAACACGAGAAATCAGAAAAATCAGCCAAATAGAATGCACGTCGGAGGTATTTTGCCCATGCATAATTCATAGAAGGCAGCGATTGGGAAGAACCCATCTTGACAAGGAAGTCACGCTATTATTATCCCCTTAGCTGGAAACATACTCCATTATATAAATTCATGATCTCTGTAAGAAAGTGTACGGTTGATGATAGCATACCACCAACTGCTAAATATCGAGGAGAAAATGCTCTAAATTGTGGAGGAAAATAAATCGATGTGACATGAGTCATGTTGCATTATTTTTTAATAAAATATATATTTTTTTAAAAAGCATGAGGTACTATTTCGAAGCAGTAATTTACTAAAAATTAAAGGACAACGTTCGGTTACTTTAGCTTTATTATTTGAAACATTATACAAGCTTTGATATTTCACTATTCATCCTCTCACAATTTACTATGTGTTTTACTATTCATGGTCATTTTTTTACACTTTCATCCCCAATATTGTCAAATACATATTTCGATCTACATGTTCATTTGTTCATCCATTTTAGTGCCTAAGTGGAGAAAGAATGCCGAGAAGAAGAGAGAGACGGGAGAAGAGAGAGATCGTTGGCCAAGCTCATTTAGGTCACTCCGACCGACGAAAATTCACTAGATTTTTTTATCTTTGAGAGATGAGTTTGTCTATGATGGTTTCAAGCCATTAAACAATTAGAAGAGGTAGATCGAAGCAAAAAAAGAAAAAAAAACGATTTGATTTTGTATTTTTTATTTTATTTTTATGTGTATTAAAATGATTTTTAAGGTTTTAGATGTGTTTATTAGCTTTATTCCGATCATTTAAAGGTGTTTGGGGAAAAAAATGATGTAGAAATTCAATTTCTAAGGGTCCGAAAGTTGACCCTTAATTTTTCGACGACCTCGAATTCTCCAAAAGTTACAATTTTTTTTTTTTTTTACAGGAAAGCCTTGGCGCACGAGCCTACAATGGCGAGGCCTACCCGCATAGGCCAACCACGCCGAGCCTCCCTCGCTTTTTTTTTCTTTTTTTAATGTGCAACCCGGTTACACAAGCCAACCGTACGCTTCTCTCTCCCTCTAAATTTTTTTTTTATGATTTTATTTGTTAATAAATTTAGTTTTTTAATATATGAATTTTGAATTAAAATTGTAGAACGTTAGTGTTTTATTTTTTAAAATATATTATTATAATTTATACAGTAAATTATATGTGTGTGTGTCTTTTTTTTCCTTTATA
Source organism: Dovyalis caffra (assembly GCA_963924115.1). Lineage (NCBI taxonomy): Eukaryota > Viridiplantae > Streptophyta > Magnoliopsida > Malpighiales > Salicaceae > Dovyalis > Dovyalis caffra. The sequence goes on from CAWUPB010000994.1 coordinate 6,883,342, forward strand.
TATATATATATATATATATATATATATATATATATATATATATATATATATATATGGAATTAGGTGTGGAAAACATAAAAAATAAATTCGTTATAATTTTTAGATTATAGAATATATATGATTTTTTTTTTTAGATTTTAGTTTCAATATGTATATCTAATTGTATTACGTTTATTGTTTAAAATTTATTTCTTATTAAAATTCTCATCATGTTTATTTTTTATATGATTTTATTTGTTAATAAATTTAGTTTTTAATATATGAATTTTGGAATAAAAATTTAAACCATTAGTCTTTTATTTTTTAAAAATATATTATTATAATTTATACGAGTAAATTCTTCTTTTTCTTTTTAAATGAGTTTTTTATTTTTTGAAATCTATTGTTAGAATTTATAAATTCTCACAGAGAAAGAGAGAGAGATAAAAGTATGTTTTAGATAGTTTGACTCATTTGTTTTACAAAAAAATTAATAATCAATTAAAAGAATTCACAAGTTTTATTTGCTTATATATATATATATAATTTTGTTAGAAATTAACTATATATCTACACATATGATACCAATTATTTTTTATTTATTTTTAATATTTTAATATTTATTTTTTAATAAAATAAGTTAGATAATTTTTGAAAGAGTCTGCTTAATTATTTAAATACAAATTTTCATGTTAATATTATTAAATATTTTATTAATAAATATATATAAATTACAAATAGTTAATAATTTGAATTAATAAATTAAATGATTTCGCTCAATATATAGATTCCATTTACATCAATCAGCAGAAACAAAACTTCGCTCACGTTGCATCATACAAATAGTTAATTTTACGTATTTATCGCACTATAACGCGAGTACCTCATTCTTTTTTTTTTTTTTCAATCTCAGATTTTAATAGTATTTTTAATTTGGTCACATTTTATTTTAGTTTTTTTTCATAATTATTTTTATTAATTCAAATTTTCTACTTTAATTTGTCATTTTTCTTTTAAATTCTCATCCAATTACTTTAAAATTATGGTCCTCAAATTTTCTATATAATTTAAAAAAAAATTAAAAATTTTAATTGTATTGTGATTTAGCCCATTTTTAAAATTTTATTATTATTTAAAATCTATAGCTTTAATTTGCCCTTTTTTGTTAAATTCTCATCCAATTAATTTAAAATTACATTTAATGATATTTTTCATTCATTTTAATATTATTCATTCTTTTCTCATCCAATTAATTTAAAATTATATGGTCCTCAATTTTTTTATACATTATTTTTTTATTTAAAACTTTAATTTTATTGTAATTTGATCCCATTTTATTTTAGTGTTTTTTGTTTATTATTTTTATTATTTAAAATTTACTACTTTAATTTGTCATTTGTAAAAAAATTCTCATCCATTTAATTTAAAATTATATTAAAAAAATTAAAATATTTTTTTTACCTTTGATTTCATATATTTTTATACATTCACGTCATAAAACAGACTATCAAATTAAAATAATTTTTCTAAATGATTTTATATATTTTATCCTACCCGCAGACATAACGCAAGCCAAAAATCTAGTGCATACTATTTCAAAATATTTATTGTGATTGTTGGATCATCTATATATTATAAAAAAAAATCTAATTTTTTTTATTGATCTTAATTTATGATGAATTTGTTTATTTATTATGTGAATTTTTATTTCATATATATATATTTGTGTGTGTGTGTGTGTTAGGAAAAACAAGTTATGTTACTTGCTAGCCTACCTGTTAAGTAGCAACACTATTGTTTTTTTTTTTCCTTCCCTTCGCTTCTTTTTGTAAGATTTTCTTTTTCTTTTTCTTTTTTTTTCTATATTTTTATCTAGTTGGTTTCTCGCGTTACATTATAAGTCAAATATTTTTTTTTTCAATTTGATAGACTATACTATCTTGTTGATCAACTAAAATATATAAAACTAAAAGTAAAAGAAAAAAAATTCATCTAATTCCATAATTTTTAATCAAAAAATTATATTTAATTTATTTTTTTCATGTTTTTCATAAATTTTGTAATTACAAAAACACAATTTGTATTCTTTAAAAATGATCCTTTTAGTTTGTTGTTTCTTATGAAAATTGTTATCAAATTAATTTTTAATTTTTTTATATAATTTGATTGTTAAAAAATATGATTTTTTTTTATGTACAGATTTTTGAATATTCTTTTTTAATAAATAATCAATTAAAAAATAAAATTCACGTGTTTTATTTTTTTATAATTAAAATATATCAAATCAATTTTGACACTATTTTTGTTGAGGTAAAATAATGTACAAAATAATTGATTTGTACAGTGATTTCAACAATACAAAACAAAAGGCCTACCAGATATACTTTTGAAGGAGAAGCATTTAATGTTCCGACCAAAAAAAAAATGAAAATTACAAAAAAAAAAAAAAAAAAGCATAAAAGATAGGGAAAAAAAGGAATAAGCAAAGGAAGATAAAGTAATACGCCTAACTACTTGATGGTATAAAAGAAATTAAACTTAAAAAAAGGGCAAAAAACCAACCACTTGGAATAAAAAATTGAACAACCAATTTCTTGGTTAAAAAAGACAACAACAATCAGCAAATCTAACGCCAAGAGACAAATCAACTGAAACACAAAAACAAGAATGATCGAGATTGAAGAAAAAGCAGCACAGTACTAATGAGTTTGTGTCCACAATAAACTTGGATCTAAATGAATAGGAAATGAAATATATTTATTTCATTTTAATAGCCTATATTGTTTTGTTGGTCAACAAAAATATATAAAATTAAAGATAAAAAAACTATCTAATTTCATATTTTTAATCAAAATTTTAAATTTAATTTATTTTTTTATATATTTTTCATAAATTTTGTAATTTAAAAAAACGCGACTTTTATTGTTCAAATTTGATCTCTTCAATTTGCTTTCTTTTTTTTTTTATAAAAATTCTCATCAAATTAATTTTTATTCTTTTTTATATATAATTTTATTTATTAATAAATATGATTTATTTTTCTCTATATGCAGATTTTCGAATAAGTTTTTTTAAAATAAATAAATAACCAATTAAAAAATAAAATTCACATGTTTTCTTTGCTCATTTTTTTTATACAATTAGAATATATCAAATCAATTTTGTAGTTGTTTTTATTGCAGTCTACTAATTTCAATATATTTCTTACAACTTAAGATTTTTTTAAAAAAATATTTTTCAATTTATGCTACACATTCTAACCCATTGAGTATGGTCATAACACCAACCATAAAATTAATTTTATAATTTTTAATCAAAATTTTATATTTAATTTAATCTTCTTTATTTTTTCTTATAAATTTTATAGTTAAAAAAATACGATTTGCTCCTTTTTATGCATTCATTCTTAAATAAAAACCTATAATAATATAAATAATTTTTTTTAAAAAAATGTCTTAATATTTTTTTCATAATATTGATAGCAACAATCAATATAAAAACTTATATAAAGATTGACAAATGAATTTTTTTAGTCTTATTTAATATTGACGAGAAGAATAATTTTTAAAAAATATGTATATTTAATTTATATTTATTTATTTACAAAATAATAAATAATATTAATATAAAAAGTTATATTTGAATTCTTAGGTGGTTCTTCTAAACTATTATTTTAATTTTTTTATTTGAAAGAAATTAATTATAGAATATTAAAAAAATAATATCAAATAGTTGGTGTTATGTATGTAAATGCATAGTTAATTTCTAATAAAACCAATGATCCTAATTTTTTTTTATATATCATGATTATATTCGAGTAGGTCGAGTGTGCAGTATAAATTGAAATATATTTCTAAAAAACTTAACTTGTAAAAAATATATTGAAGTTAATAGACCGCAATAAAAATAATTATAAAATTGATTACAATAAATTTTGATTATATAAAGAATAAGCAAATAAAATACATGAATTTTAGTTTTCAATTGACTATTTATTTTTTAAAAAAAATTATTCAAAAATTCATACATAGAAAAAATAAATTATATTTATTAACAAATCAAAGTAAAAAAAAAAAAGGAAGAATAAAAAATTAAAATACAATGTCAAATTCGTATATAAATGTCCAGAAAAAAACCTCAAGAAACACGAAAATGCTACTGCATAATGAAAATAAAGTATGAGTGGATGGTGTCCTAAATGGTAAAGATAAAATTATTTCCTAGAGATAGTAGCATAGTACTGCTTCTTTTGTCTGTAAAAGAAGGCGGTAATCGTAGTAGATACGAACTGCTCAAGTTATCATGACATGAAAGTTCACGACGATCCTCCTTCAACTTGATCGTTCTGCTTCTTGAAGGTCCATCATAAGCGATAAACAATAGGACATCACCAGCATGGCGTACTTCTTGAGATCAATAGCAGTTGAATCATCAATCAAAAGATATTAAATTAAAACCAAACTCATTAGATAAAAAGCATAGTGAATTTGGAGGGTTCGAATTAAAAAAAAAGTTGGTTTATTTTTGTAAGAAAATTTAACGAGCATAAAGGAAAGGAAAAAATAAAGAAGGAAGATACTAAAACTTCAACAGTTGAATCATTGGTGAGAGACTGAAAACAATGAAAATTAGAACAACGCTCGAAAGGTTTTCATAATCTAAAGTGAAACTCGGTAAGGATTAGAATTCCTACCTAACTCTCACTAATGCTGTTCTTCTCTTTGATTTCTAGTCTCTCACCCTCTCTCTCTTTCTTTTGAAGTACGTATATTTTTATTTGATTTTTGCTAAATCCTATTCCTTTGCGGTTTTGGATTAGAAAAAATAAACGTGGCGGGAGAGGATATATATATACACACACAGGAATTTTGGTCATTACATACATGGAGGAAAGATTTTTTTTTTTTTTCTTTCCGTTATGTATATTTAACCAGGAATCTCTGTATTTTCTTATGATGTATTTATTTTTTGTACAGAGGTTGAGAGCATTGGTGGGTTTTTTTTTTTCATGTTTCTTTTGAGTAGGATTTTTTTAATTATTAATTAGAGAGTGAAGAAATTTTAAAATATTATAAAAATAACTAATAATACTTAATTTATATAAACAAGATAAACACAATGAAGATAGAGAATTAAAAAAAAATTAGCAATTTTTTTATGAATATTCTTATCAATTTTGGTGGGTCTGAATATTATATATATATATATATATATATATATATATATATATATATATGTTTCTCTTCTATAAAATAAATATTGTTTATTACTCTTTGGATAGCATAAAAAATTCCTTTCCCACCTATATTGTATACATTATTGGGTAGGATAATTTTGATCAGAAATTAATTAATACTAAGCTTAAGGACCAATTATAATAAAAGTAAATCTTATGGTCGTAATCAAATCACATTTCCTTTTTCTGATGGAAGGATTTCTTTCAGATGACCATAAGCTCATAACCATACATTAAGAAATAAGCAAAAAGCCTTGTTTATGATAATGTAGGCAAAGGTTATGCAAGTGTATGAGCCTAAGGAAACTCATGTCGTCGACCTTTCTTTATCCATGTCTAGATTTCTTCTTGTGTTGATATGGTTTTGTTTTTCTTAATTTAAAGGCCAATATTTTTTATTGATAAAGAAATTTTAGGAATTTAATGACAAAAGAGAAAGAAGTGAAATTTTATTTTCGTTCATCAAGTGCACCTGCAAATAAAGAAATATTGCAGAACTCTCTGTTTAGTTTCCAAATTCAAAGGCGAAACAAAATTCCAGGTTCCCATTCTCTGTTGACACATGCCTGAGTAGGAACAAGGAAAGCAACCACTCTTGTAACCTCAATGTCCCCCTGAGAGGCATGTGAAAGGAACAACACAGCATCGAGAACTAGTTCTGCACATTCTCATGAATTACGATGTCTCTTGTGCAATGGCTAAATCAGAGTTAGTATCTCCTTTTGCTTCTGGCACCGTTGCATTGTTTTGTTCTGCTTCAGAGTTTTCTTCTGGCAAATCTACTGCGTTTTTCTTCATTGTGGCAGTTTTGGTGAGATAACTGTAGCTTCCCTTCTGCTTAAACAATTGAGCGAAGTGGGCCTTGCAGTATAGGATGCCATCAAGAGCAGCATAGGACGAAGGTGAGATATAGCAACCCCCATGAGAACACCTGAAGCAGGACTTGTGATAGAATTCTCCCTCCACAGTCACCTGTCAAAATTTCGGTTACTACAATAGGCTTCCTTATCCTCCCTTCATCATATAATTTCAATCTCAAGTTATTTCTTTAGTTGATCTTGGTGCATGAATTATATTGATATGTGCAATATAGATATAAAGGAGAGTTGTTCTGACTTTTGCACTTCCATTTGAGTTTGTGCAAATATATGCATATGATGGATTAGGAATGAACGTTAATAATTGGGGAAACAAGAATTTTGTGTGTGTGTGTGTGTGTGAGAGAGAGAGAGAGAGAGAGCTGGAAATTTGATTAGAAACCTTCTCTAATGGGTATACAGTTTTTTTGCAGAATGCACATTTGTCTTGGGTGCCACTGAACATGGAGGAAAGTTTGCTTGGGGCCTTTGTCTGCATAATTGTAAAAGCATAGATCAAACTTCAGCATACAATCTAGAGACTTCCATCATAAACAAATTAAGGTAATGAAAAAGAAACGATTATAAAGAATCTTCTTAGTACCAGGCCATTTTTCTTCTCTCCAGCTAAACAGCCAGAATTGCAGAAACACATTGTTAGCACAACAACAAAAAGAGGTAAAATAGAAAGGATTACATCCTTCTCCATGGAACTCTAATTCCAAATATATGAAAAAACTTGAACTAAAGGAAACAAAGAAGGGGACTCACAGGGTTGGAATTTCTTGGTCAAATTGCCAGTTTCCTTGAAGAGCTGGTCGTAATGAGGTTTGCAGTATAAAACTCCATCAATTGAGCAATAGCTGCTCATCTATAAGACAAATTTCATCGTGGGTCAAATTCAATAATCCTGGTAAACTACCATATTTTCATTAATTCTTACATAGGCAAAAACATCAAAAGGGAAGGATGAAAAAAAGGAGGAGGATAAATGAATAGAACTCATACCACAAGAAGACCATTGCAGTGGCTGCATTTGAAGCACTTCTTATGATAAGGAACTCCATCAGCAGAAACCAATTCGACGAAATAAACAGTCTTATCACAGGCCTTGCATTTCTCTAAGGTCCCAGTGAAACCCATATTGTTTGTTCTAATGAATCTAAAATGAACAGTACAAATATCAGAAGGTGGCTTAGAAAAGCTTCAACAGGGAACGTTTAAAAACAAATTCTGAAAGTTCTACTCTCTATCTCAGAAGTTAAGATGGATAGAACTCACAAAATCTGTTCTTACCTTTATCCTTTCTTGTAATTACAGCCAGCAAATTAAAGGTCAATAAAATGAATGTTCAATGGATGGAGGAAAAGACTTGAACCGCTTATTTAGGCTATTGTGATCTAGGGTCCATATCTCTTGGAACATGAAATGTACCCTTCTAAGAATAGTGGGCTATAAAGATAGATATGAAATATTTCCTGACCAAAGATAGTGGTAAGACAGGAGGCAACAATTGCAACTACAACCCTCCTATTATGCGGCAAGACAAAGTTTTCTCCAAACAGACTTTTTACTATATAGGTAGCAGCGTATCTGTAACGTCAAAAATCGTGTGTGTGCATGACAGTAAAATACTATGTTGGCATTAATTAGATTCCAAAACTGGTTGACCAACAACTCTAGAGTCTCTGCTTATATATATATATATATATATATATAATGCTGCAAGTAATGTTCACGGACTTGGTCTCTGCTACTTGGATCGTGTTGAATGCTGAAAGTTTTGAAAATAAATGGATAAGTTGTAATACACAGACATCCATCTGCAGTTGAGGCATCATATAAAGATTTTAATGCATTAGGGCCATCATGTGTTGTTGCTTGGAATTTTTTTCGTTGCTTATTTAACTTAGAAAGAGAAGAAAGAAAATTGTTGGCATAAAGTTAGCTTCACATTTAATTGACAGTGTTTGACAAATATACAAGTAGAATTATCTATTATCAGCACACAAATATGGTGAATATTGAGCATGAAAAGTTTGTCTGAAAACCAAAAAGGTTTCAATCTTCACATCTCAGTCACATACAAACTCTACTTCTCCTCCTTCACAAGTATTCTGGGGTGGTTGAGAATGTTAGCTTAAGAAGTTGGTAAATTGGATGATGGAAGACACATTTGTCATATCAGATAATTGTTCCTGCAATTAGGTGGTGTGATACGATCCTATCAGTGTAAAGATACTAGGCATTCCGTAGCAAATAATGTGTGGAAAATGTAGCTACACAATTAAAAATCTTGAATTGTTTTGTTACCAAGTTCTTCAGAACTGCAGACACACCAAATGAGTAACTAACCTTCCTAGTAATTTCTTTCTTTCTTTTTTTCCAAACTGTAGAAACTTCAGCTAACACAGAAGAAAATATCAATTTCAACTCCGTCCTTGTCACAACTTGGGTAACGTAACACATGTTCTCCCAGTTACTATCTTTTACAATATCAAAAGACATTTACAGAACCAACAATATTTGAGCACACCCTAAACTAACAAGCCAAAAAATCAAGCAAATTCAATTCTAGCAGCCTTTTCTCTTCTGTTTCCCCAACTGTTGTTCTTTAGAATTTACCAAAACATATTAGCCACTAAAGCATCCGAGAAAGTTCCTTGGTGTATGCCCAGATGCTCGGAATTTCGCTGCAGTTTCCTCTACCTTGAGACAGTCTTCACCTTTTTTTGCTTCAATCATTGCTTTCTTCTCCTCAGCTGCCTTGTGGAGTTCGGCTACTTTGTTCTTCATTTTCTCTGCATATTCAGACTTCTTCCTCTCCACTTTTTCCTATCATATCACAAACTAATCAAGGCACCTTTGAAATAGTTCTTTGCAAGAATATATTGCACGAGTGCTTTGAACTATACAGTTTATTAAGTTGAAAAGAAGATCAGTGTGCTATACTAAGCAAGAGATACTTCAGTTCCTTGAGTTTATTACATCAAACTTCTTTATCTAAGTTCTTTGAACTATGCAGTTTATTAAGTGGAAAAGAACATCAGTGTGCTACACTAAGCAAGATATACTTCACTTAAGTTTATTACCTCGAACTTCTTTATTTTTTCCTCCGCAGATGCTTTCTTGGTTGTCTCCCACGATCCAATGGCAGAGATTTGTTTGTGAGCCCTATTTGAAAATTCATTGTGTTTAAATTGCTCAGAATCCAGCTCTGTAGGTCATCATTGAGTAGGAAATGAAAGCTTTATAAAAGCAAGTCTAATAATTTTTTAACTTGTAAAACTGATTCAAATGCAAAAATCCTTGTTCAAAGAGGACATTGCAAGTCCTCAAAGATGGACCTTAGTATGAAACAAGTCTATAACCATTTGAAAACGGAAACCTAACCAAAACTATCAAGTATCACACATACATTAATGAGCAAATTTGTATTTGCATATCTGGAGCACATACTAGACTCAACTTCTATGCCAATTCTAACGGAGTTTCTTTCGTTGGTAATTTAATAGCTTAACAGTGTATGGTTTGGTTCAGAAAATTTCTTCAGAATGTAAACATTTTTATAGCCTAAAATGCTCGGATACCCTGACTCAATCCCAGGGACTTTCAAATACATTATTTTATGTTGGATGACCAAAGAGCTGGTCGATTCCTGGCTTGAATTTACTTTCCATTCAGTGAGACTCTAAATTCAGGAGAACTTCAGACCCTAGCAAAGTTGTATATAGCGCAATCTTGTTAAACTAAGTGGTAGGTGCTAGTTCGATAAACTGATTAAACCTGAATCGTTAATTTCAAGCATGCCTTTGTGCTTGATTTGAAATCATGGAGTGGGAGGTCTGCTTTATGGTAATACGAAAAGATGGACAGTTCAAAGCTTTAGAGATGGTCTCTTACTGGTTCTCGGCTTTAGCTTTCTCATTTTCTTCCCATGCTTTAATTAGAGCACATCTTTTCTCCGTTTCAACCCTTGCAAGCACAGCATCTGAATGAATGATTACAAGTCATTATTATCTGTCGATAGGACAGGTATCGAATTTGATTAAGATAGTAGCCTGCACATACCTCTATCACTTGACCCTCTTGAATTTTTTGCATCAGCAGGTGGATCCGCAACCTCTGACACATTGAAGATTCAATCATATGACCTTGTTATAACATGTTTAGAGAATCATTCAATGATTAAATGGTGCTAGAGTCATTCAAAATTGCAAGCCATCAACTTTCATGGATCAAATTACAAACTTTCCTTATCCTCCCTATGTCAGGAGGAACCAGAAAGCAAAGAAAGAGAAGAATAAAAAGAGGGCATACTTTCAGAAACTGGGGCCAAGCTCTTCTTATTAACAGCATCCTTTAGAGGGGCTTCTTTCTCTTCTTTAACAGGTCCATGCTCTTCAGCTGTAGGCAGAGAGGCTGCCGCAGATTCAGCTTTATTGGGCTCCTCCTCTCCCATAACGAAGGCTTTCACTTTAGCTAACAAGACCCGAAAAACCATGTATGAAAGTTGTCACAAAACATTTGAGAAAAAATTCAATCAACATTACCATCTAAAAGAGAAAGAAAGGAACTGTCGTAAATATAGCTGGAGAGTCAGAGTCCTAGATGGTGGTAGGTACAAATGGAAGTTGGGTATGGACAAGAAAGCACATATAAAAAGATACATACACTATTTGTGGGATGATGGGGACTTTCTCTGGAAGGAGTTTATAAATCTGGAAGTTAATTCACAGTAAATTGAGCAAGTGCGGAAGTCATATACAGTCCATGGGTGCCTAAGTCATACAGAACTAAAAAAAATTTATGAAATCATAAGAAAGCGATTTACATATCAAGTAGTTTCAACTTTATAAGCATTTCAGATTCTGAATCATCAGGAGGTAAACCTCAGAAAATAATGAACTTGAGGTCAGCAATTGAAAGGATTTTGCTTTTCAAATAAAATTCTGCTCATACCTGAAATGAATACGGTGAAAGACGCCAGAAATATCTCAGTGTAAAATAAAAGAGTTAAAAAAGAAGACTGGAAAGCAGTGAAGAGGAAAGCTCAAAATCCTGTTATTTTTAGGACATTTTAATAGTAATCACCGCATTGGATGGAGAAGGAAATTCCCACAATTGTTGGACTGTTAAGGTGCAAGGTGAAAGCACAAACAATAAAATAAAGACAGAGATTGGATAGCCGACTTGGCAACAACCTTAACTTTAACGCTCATTTTGCCTACGAAGTTCATCATTTATACATAGAGAGTATTTGCTTCATCACAAATAAATTCCAAATATAGAAAGAATATTGAAGTATATTGCAAGTTATTTAGGGGATATTTATTTGTTAATAGAAAATTTAGCTGTATGGAAGAAGTTACAAATCCAAATAAGTACCTTCTGTTTTATTTGAGAAACAAATATGTACAATTCAGTAGTCATTCAATTTACTCTTACAAAGCAAATAAATAATAGCATTTACTGCCACTTAATAAGAATTGAAGGAGATATAGGATGGCATGGGTCGTAGACCCTTGGACGCATCTTTGCAACCATAAAAGGGCGTCAAAGCAGGTGGTTGGTTGGTCGTTATTGGGCCTACGAGTTGAACCATTGGAATCCCTCACATTGAGGAGTAACGAGTAAGATAATGCCTTCTGAACTATTAGAATTTAGATGTTCTTGTCTTCTTTGCTATTAGGATGATCATTTTCCTTATCAATACGTAAGTGACAGATGAAGTCACACGGTTTCTTAACACTTGGATCGAGACCACTCATTTTACGTGAGGCCATGATTAGATGTTGAAACAGCCGATTAGGCATGATGGGATGGAAGATCAGTGAATTTATTGTCAATCAGGTGTCGAGCAAGATGTATGTTGTATTTTTCAACACCACAAGATGTGTGTTTAATTAAAAACATAGAAAACTATCAGCATTACTTTTAGGTTTCGTTCTGATTTCTTATAATAATCAGACTCTATTATGATTTTTTTTTTTTTGAAAAAAATAGTTTAAAATTAATGAATTTAATTTAAACCAAAAACATTACAAGATTAGGCATATTTCAAGGCCCATCGAGAAGAAGCACAAGCACGAGCACAAGCACAGCGTGGCATGATCATGGGAGCAGGTACCGTGCGATCGGGTATCGGTACTCAGTCCATGCCCCTTTCCTTTGTTCACCAAAAAAATCGTGCCTTTATTTTATTTTATTTTTTAACCTAAAAACCCAAATCATATCTTTCAGCTCATTAGCCAACTTAGCCTTGACAACGTAATTGCAAGAATCCACGATGCTAGCGTGTCAAAACAGATTTAATAACAAAAATTTCTGTCGTTGTATTGTAATTTAATAATTTTAATTTTTTAATATTAAATTAGGTAATTTAAATTTTAAAATATCAGATTTTAGATAAATTTGATCCAATTCCTCTAATTCTCATTATCTAAGTTGATCGTTAAACAAAATATCAAAACGACATAGTTTTGTGAATTCATCTATTAATTTTTTAAAAAAAATATTTAAAAATAAAAGCTCGAATTAGGAGAATAAGTTTTGTGCATCCTCGCTATTAATTTTTTTTTAAAAAAAAGTTTAGAATTAGGAGGGTTAAAAATAAAAATATAAGTTTTAAAATAAAATTCTGAACTTTTTAAAAATAAAAATTTTAAAAAAGTCTGAACTTTTTTCAAAAAAATTATTTTTATTTTTAACCCTCTTAATTCTAAACTTTTTTTTTTTCAAAAAATAATAGTTGAATACATAAAACGATATTTTTTTTGACATTCTTTTTAACGATCAATCCAATTGACCGTTACGGATAACAAAAATTAAGAGATTTGAATCAAATTTGTCAAAAAATCGATATTTTAAGGTTTAAATTACAAAATTTAGTATTAAAATTCTGAAATTATCAAATTGTAATGGAACATAGGGCAATTTTTACCATTAAATCATCAAAGACATAGAGCGTCCTTTTACAACCTAACAACTATTATTGCAACTATTACGAGTCGGTTAGGGTGTTCATTACTCTTGTTGAAGCATATGAGTATTGTTAAACCATGCTAACTAAATACTCAAAGGAGATGACTAATTGTAATATCTCGCAACCCAAAATTCTTCATAAATATAAATATATTGTAAATATATTCTATTTAGTTAATAAAAATATATTTATTAAATGTGAGGAATAACGTTTAAACTTTAATTAAAAATAAAGTAAACACAATTATGATTGAAATGAAATACCAATGGAATGAGAAAAGATTGAATTAGAGATTGGTATCATAAATTGTTATGGTTATGCTTTGACATAGAAGCTTAATCACAAAGATTAAAAATTTAGGTTCTTGATTGAAATAATTAAGAAAATTTAAGGACTTGAATTATCTATGATAAAGGGCTAAACCGAGGAAAATTGTGAAGTTACGTGACTAAAATTAGAGAGCTTGATTGCAAAGATTAAAAGTCTAGGGCCTAAAGTGTAAAATGATGACATTTTGGGGGACTAAATAATTGATTTTGAGAGACTAATTCCAGCAAAATAATTTTGGAAAAGTGGAGATAAAAAGTGAAGTACAAAGTCGATGAAGAGAGGAGAAGAGAGGAAAAGAAAAATTAAGGAAAAAAAGGAAGAAAAGAGGGAAAATCAAGAAAAATCTAAAGAAGCCATTGGTAACCAACTTTAAGATTAATCCAAGTATGACACACTTGACTTAATCCTAAGGAAAAAGCTTGGCTATAAATATAGAAGGAGAAGATGAAAGGAAAGTTGGAAAATTAGCGAAACAAGCTAAACCAAAGAGAAAGGAGTTCAACCAAGAGAGAAAACATTAAACCAACGCATCAAACCATCTTAGACAACCTTGAAACAACCCAAAATCACCATAAAATCAATTTGGGAGAACAAGAAAAGAAAGTGAAGAAAGTTCCACTTTGGTCAAAACTTTGAAGAGAAAAGAGGAGGAAGAAACCAAAGAGGAAAAGAGGAAGATTATAATCCATCTATCATCATCATTAATATCAAGATTAGCTTTCAAATTCTTCAAAAACTATGACCAAGTATTAAAAGATTATGTATCAACCACTACCCAAGCCATTGGGAACATTTAGTTGTTCCCATCCCTACCAATTATTGATAAAAGTTTCCCTTTACACGATATCTTAACATCAAGTCCTATAACTTTTTTTACAATTAGCAAGATACCTTTTCTTGTAACACTTAAAGATAGTGCACATTGTCTTAAAAATTGGTAGCAATTATGGGTATAGTCTGAAATTTCATACATAACATATTGTAATTCCAAGATTAGACCTTATTAGCTAATATTATAGTTTTCAAGTTTAGTATACTCTACTTTAGTTTCACCCATGATATATCCCATCACCCTCTCTTTAGCTCGCCACATTTTGACAAAACAATTTTCAGACCATACTTGTTCATTATAACATTACTTAATCATAAAGTTTAATTGATGGTATAGCTTTCATTTTATTAAACATATTGATGGCCAACCAAGTACTTATAAGTTTGTCGTTGTTTAAAGAGGGAATGCATTGATGCTTGTCAAGGTAAGTTTTTACCTTGAAATCATGTGAGTTTCTCTCATATGATGCATATATTTTTCAATTATATTTTGGAGCCTTACATGTTGCCCTCACCATAAAGTCAATATTCTTCTTGTATTTAAAGTCACACTTTTGAAGAATTGAATGCTCTACAAAGCCTCTTTAAATGATTTGAACCATCAAATACCATGTCAAGGCGAAATAAGGTTTCTTTGCTTTTGGATCATAAACTAGTGTCTTGCTTTTTCTTCTAATTACAGTATCATCATATTCACCATTAGTTTTTTCATAAATGAAATTATCATCTTTTGAAATGTAATTAGTCATATATCTTATATCAATATCTAGGACCTCATAATCCTTATTGGCGGTAGCATTTTCAATAGTCTATTTAGTGTTTCTTCCTAATACTTGACCTTAAAACTCTTTTGTGTAAAAGTTTTTCAAATTCATCTTTGTGTTTTTCACCTCATCATCATTAGATAGACAATCAACATCAATATCAACCAAATTAGCTTCATCTACTTCATAATCTAACTCATCAAGATTTACACCATTTTCTTCACCACTTTCATCAATATCTTTAATGTCCACTCGCATCATCATTGTTGACCCCAATTTCACCATTAATTTTTTCATCATTTTCAGCTTCATTGTTGACCCTAACATCATCATTATTTTCAAAATAAAAAAAGACTCTCCCGTTATCCTCATCCGTACTACCAATGAAAACCATAAAGTACATTCTTACCCACTTGCTCATCAAGCTTCACATAACATTGCTCGGTGTAATTCCCACCTCAATAAAAGCATCTATAGTATTATGTCTCCCCAAAAATTAATTAATTGTATTACAACAAGATCACAATTCAAAGAAAAAAGCTTATTTTCTATTCCACTAGCAAGGTTTGAGAAATATATATCAAGAATATGCTTAACCCTCCCCTCCTTTTTTTTTTTGGCAAAATCAATAATGCTCCATATACATAAGTTGTCGATATTTTTAACAAAGTAAACAACTTTTTTATGTTCTAAATATTCAAATTTAGTATCATTGACAAGCTATCCCGCATAATGCAAGACAACTTTGGTTCTTTGTTTGACCGGTCCCCCACCACCGTGATAGTAAACAAAAATTGAATGAATAAAGAAAATAAAAAGATTGTAGACGTAGACAGAGACAAAGATAAAAGAATAAGATCCTATCGTAAAACCCTAACAAGTAAACAAGCCATTACAATATAAAAAAAAAGCCCCATAAAAGTACATATTCTAGAAGTCTCCATCTTATTGACTTTCGATTCTTGCAACCGTGTCCTTCTCAAATGTTGTATTCATATTTTTTTGGTTTTGAATTTAGGGTACAAAAAATAGGAAGGTAAAGTAAAAAAATATGCATGTTTTTAGGTTTTGGTTTTAGAGGTTCAAGATGATGGAAATACAAGAAGGTAAAATGATGAATCTTTATGTTTTTTGGGTTTTAATTTTAGGGTTAAGGATGAAAAAAGAGAGGAAGGTCAAGTGAAGAAGAAAATTTATGTTTTTGGGTTTTGAATTTATGGTTCAAAATTTATAGAAACGAGAAAAAGGGAAGAGAGGGGAAGAAGAAACGTTATTAAAAGTAAGCATGAAGAAAATGAAAAAACTAAATGAAAATCGAGTAACTAAAAATCTAAGAGAAAAGAAAAAAAGGCAAAAAAAGTGATTTCGTCTTTCAAGTTAACTGCTACATCATTAATTGATGGAAAAGTAGATGGAAAAACTTGATTGAAAATTTTAAAAAATTTGATATATTCAAATGATAAAAATAAAAGTTGTGTACTTAATTGAGAAAAAAAATCTAAAGTTGTTGTACTTAAAATGTAATTATCCAGTTAATTTTCTCATGAAAAACTAGCAACCAATTATCAGTATGAAATTATCAAAGAATTGTGATGGCTATAAAAAGGTTCCTCTATTTTGTGAAATGCTTCCTTTATTCCTATATATTTTTCTTTTTTGATTGAGTACAATAATATAAGCATACAAAGAGAAAACCTAAGAAAGCTAATAAAGGAAATACAATTGCTACACTTAATATTATAGTTGACCCTAGAATGAAGAAATTTGGAGACAAACTACTCCTATAATCCCGGACCTTAATAATAGTTCATGCTAACACTCCCCTCGAGTTGATGCATACATGCCTCGAACGCCTCACTTTTCATGTGAGTTGTAGAATTTTTTGCTAGAGACAACTTTAGTGAGTATATCTACTAGTTGATTTTCAAATTTAAAAAATGGAAACTTGATTGTTTTATCTTCAAGATTTTATTTGATAAAATACGTATCTACTTCAACGTATTTGGTACGATCGTGCTAGACTCGGATTATGAGAGATATCGATGGCTGCCTTGTTATCATATAATAGGTTTATTTCATTGCTAGGAGAAAAACCAATCTCGCTTAGCAACCTTTTTAACTAAAGAAGTTCATAATGACCCTTGGCCATTCCTCCGAACTCTACTTCAAGCACTAGATAATGCCACTCGCTTCTTGCTTCTTATTGTTTCATATAACAAGTTGCATCCTACAAGTGTAAAGTAGCCGAAGTAGACTTTCTTTCCGAAAAATCCCCGCCCAATCTGCATCCATATAGCCTTCATCATGCTCGGTGATTATTTTTAGAGAACATAAAACCTTTTCTAGGAAAGGACTTCAAATATCGAAGAATTTGAATTACTATATCCATATGATAGTCACTAAGGCAATGCATAAATTGACTTACTACACTTATAGCATAAATAATATCTAGACATGTATGTGATAAATAAATACATTTTCCAACCAATCTTTTGTCACCTTTTTTTATCGGTTAGTACGTGATCCGAGAACCGTCCTAGTTTATGATTATGAATAATTGGAGTATCACTCGGCTTAAAATCCAACAATCCCAATTTTGACAACAAATCTAGCACATATTTTCTTTGAGAAAGAAATATGCCTTGACTTGATCTTGCTATCTCTATTCCAAAAAATACTTCAATCATCCAAGGTTCTTCATCTCAAATTCTATTATTAATTGCTTTTAAAGTCTAAAGATCTTTTCCCAGTCATCTCCTATAAGGATCATGTCATCCATATAAATTATTAGTGTCGTTACCTTTCCAAATTTGTGTTTTAGCAATAAGGTGAGTTGCTATGTTGGAAGCCATACTTCTTCATAGCTTGGCTGAATCTCCCAAACCATATCCGTGGTGACTGTTTTAGTCCATACAAAACCCGTTTTAACTTACATATAACCTTAGCTTCTAAAGATACCATATATCCCGGTAGGATATCCATGTAGACCTTCTCCTCAAGGTCACCATGAAGGAAGGCATTCTTCACATCAAATTGATGCAAGTGGCCAATCCAAATTTACTACAAGACATAACAACACTCGGACAATATTTAGTTTTTCCACTAGTGAGAAAGTCTCTTGATAGTCTATACCATATGTTTATGTATAACTATTTTTCATAAGCCTTATTTTATATCTATCAATAGACCCATTCGCCTTATGTTTAATAGAAAAAACCCATTTACAACCTAATATCTTCTTTCCTTTCGATGGTGAGACAAAGATCCATGTTTTATTCTTCTGCAAGGACTCCATTTCTTAATGTATAGCTTTAACCCACCTCCGATCCTTAAGGGCTTCTAGGGGTGTTCGTTCGATAATTCGATTCGGTTTCGAACTTTTTTTACTTGTTTTGGGTTAATCGAATTGTCTAAAAAATAACCAAAACCGAACCTAATTATTATTCAGTTTTTCGGTTCGGTTTTGAAATATACCAATTTTTTTATTCGATAATTCGGTTTTCACCTTTAATTAATACCCAATATCATATGTTGATTCGATCGATAACTTAATTAAAATTGCATCGATTTCATGATCTCAACATTTATTCAAAGATCAACTTTTTTTAATGATAAGCCATAATAACACATAGACCCCATCCAAATTTCAAATAGATTACAACGCTACACTATTCTCTACACTTTAATAATGAAAAAGCAAGAATGTCAAACGACAATTCAATTTCAAATATGCAACAAAATAAAAAGTTAAAAACAATAATTCAAGTATTCAACATTCCCAAATTACCAAGTAACATAAGTAATTTATAAAAGTAAAAGCAACAAACTAACAACAAGAAAGCAACAATAAGAAGCCAACAATACAAAACTAAGTCACTAATAACTTGCCAAGTAAAATAATTCAAAAAACTCCAATAAGTCACAACTCACAACCACAAATAGACAAGTTCAAGGCTTCAAGTAAAAGGTTCACTAAATGACAAATTCTACAAAGAAAAGAAAAAAAAATGTCAATTCTATAAATATAAAGGCATTTACAAACATACATGGACACACACAAAGATAATTCATTAGAAATTTACCCATGTCACTCAAAAGATCAAACCACCATCCATTCATCATATATCTATCATAGGTGCATCCGTTGATAGTTTTAATAAATCTGAAAAAAAAATCAACACTTTAAGTCTTTAATATTAATTTGGAAGGAAAAAAGACAAATAAAAATATAAGAATTGAAAAACTTACCGGCTTCAAGTTTCTTAACATCTTACAAATCTTTTTCAGTAGTAATTAGCATCAAATTTCGAAGCCAATCTTGAGTACATATAAGAGCTTGCACAATGCTAGGAGTTAAAGAACTCTTAAAGGCATCGAGAACTCTTCCTCCAGTGCTAAATGCCGATTCCGAAGGAACAAGTAGATATTGGAACAACCAACACATTACGAGCCATCTTTGAAAGGATAGAAAACCGAAGAGAATTATTTTTCCACCACTTCAAAATATTAAAATTTTCATCTCCAATTTCGACAGATTCACGAAGATACTTATCCAAATCTGATCTTTTATCTCCATCTTCACTTTCATTGAATTTTTAAAATCGTGACATCCTCGCAAGTGTCTTTTTTTTTCTTTATGGCATGATTGGTGTCCATTCCATCACTTACAATTGAAACTTCGTAATCCCATTACTTTGACCACTAAGACCTTGATTTGGTGATAAATTACAATATGAAGCATACAAGGCATATGTACATTCTTTCACATCATTTGTCATCTTTTCTCCAAGGCAATCACCATGCAATTCGTTTAATGTAAATGCAACATAAGTAAGTTTATGTGTTGGATCAAGCACGGCTCCAATATGAATCAACTTATTCATTTTCTTCATATCCCCCCAATACTTATCAAAATTTTCTCTCATTTTACTAGCCATTGAACAAGTATCATCATCGGCACACTTTTGCCATTCTCTCAAATCAGCTTCAAGTATATAAATTTTATCAAAATAATTATTAGAAGTGATATATGAATGACCCGAAATAGACAAAGTAAGGTTATAGAAATTTTTCAATATTGTCACCATTTTCCTACAAGTC
This sequence comes from Dovyalis caffra, assembly GCA_963924115.1. Classification (NCBI taxonomy): domain Eukaryota; kingdom Viridiplantae; phylum Streptophyta; class Magnoliopsida; order Malpighiales; family Salicaceae; genus Dovyalis; species Dovyalis caffra. The sequence continues at coordinate 6,903,424 of CAWUPB010000994.1, forward strand.
CTCCAATCTCCGACACTAGGTGGCCCAAATGCCCCATCACCAAGATCCACATTAAGTTTAATACTATATAAATGATCAATTTGCTCATATCTCTTAAATGCTCTCTCAAACTTTTGAGTCGAATCTAACATCACATAAGTTGAATTCTATCTAGTTGAAACATCTAGATGTAATAAACTTTTAGAATCAATCTTTTTCAATCTCTATGCATTCCTTAAATTTTCTCAACCTAGCGGGAGATTGTCTAATATACCTCACGAGTTGCTCGAACACGAAGGATTAAAGGATTTGCATTTTTTAACCCATCGAAACAACAAGATTCAAAATATGAGCCATACACCTCATATAAAGTAATTCCCCATCTAAGATGCTATTACCCCAATTATTCAAAACATCTCTTAAATATCTAATCGCCACATCATTTGAACTTGCATTGTCTACAATAATAGTGAAAACTTTTTCAATTCCTCAATCAACCAAACACTTTTTAATAGCACTACCCAAATCAATACCCTTATGACTATCAACCGGACAAAAATTTAAAATCTTTTTATGCAACTTCCAATCATTGTCAATAAAATGAGATGTTAGACACATATAATTAATTCTTTGAATAGATGTCCATGTGTCCGTAGTAAGACAAACTCTTTGATAATTATTTTTCAAAAATTGGTTCAACTTTAATTTCTCATACATATAAAGTTGATAGCAATCTCATGAAATGGTAACCCATAATGGAATTTTAAACCTAGGTTATGCAATTGACATAAACCACTTAAACCCCACATTCTCGATAAATTTGAAAGGAAGTTCATCCACAATAATCATGTAAGCTAAAGCATTTCTAATGCAAGTTTGATCAAACTTCCATATGCTAAGAGTGCTTCTCCCATTTGAACACTTGAATTAGATTGAAGGTTCAATTCCGATTGGATAAGATCAAGCCTATGTGGGTGTTTTTGACATATGGCCATATGAGATTTAAGTGCAGTAGTACCATTTCTAGTAGGATGAGCAGTAAGTACCTTGTCACGAGTAATTACATCTCCCTTTGATGTCTTTATTTTCATCTTCAAACTTTATGAAATGGTCCCATGCAAGTGACCTTGGCCTCATTGCTTTTCTCTTCATCTTTGTGCTCAATTGTGTGTTTGATGAAGAGCCAACGATAATTATATCCGTTGTTGGACTTGGTTTTGGATGAGTTAACTCGCAAGTTCAAGCATTTGAGGATCATAACATCTACACAAATTCAAGAATATATTTGATTAGAAATGATTATTAAATACAAGTTTATATTATTAAAAATTAAAAATTTAAAAGTTAAAACAATGGGTAGTGTCCACCGTCAATCGGCTGACTACGAGCCAGTAGGCCTATCGGCTCGTGCCCGTAGGCCGGTGGCCACCCTACCGTCTAATCCCAATTCCCAAATGAAAAAAAATTAAAAGTCTTACTCATGAAAACCTAAAAGCAAATACTATATAGTCAATTACTAACTTCTCATATAGTCATATTAGGTTTCGAATGAAAAAGAGACAGAATCATAGAAACTTCAACAATAAAAGAAGTTACAAGACCCGAAGTATTAAACCCATCAACAACCCAATGGTTCCATTTTAATTACACAAATTTATAAATGATTCAGGAAAAAAATGAAATTAATCAAAAGTCTAGCATTTAACCACAAAAAAAATTGACCTTTTGAGTTTTCATTGGCTGGAACTGGAAGCACCGAAGCAATGAAGGCGTGAAGTTGAAGCACCGATTGTGATTTGTGAAATTTTGAAAGAGAAGGATTAAAGTTTAAACTTGGAAGGAAGCGAGCAAGTCGTAAGCAGTAAGTAAGAACTCGAGAGTCGTGAAGGAGTAAGGACTTAGCCACTTAGGGAGACGGAAGGGAGTTAGGGTTTTAGTCTTTTGATGTTTTGTAACTTTTGTAAGTTACAAAATTTAACTTTGCTTAACATTCGGTTTCCGATGGAAACCGAATGTGTTTTTAAAAAACCGAACCGAACCGAAATAATTTCGATTTTTTGATTTGGTTTTTTATTATATTTAAAAAAAAATGAACCGAAATTGTTAATTCGCTTCGATTCGGTTTGGTATTTCAATTTTAATCGAATAGTGAAAACCCCTAAGGGCTTCTTGTATTTTGTTAGGGACTTGACATGAAGATAACGTATGTACAAAAGCTTTGAGGGGCCTTGATAAATTTTGAGTGGATACATAATTAGCAATTGGGTACCTTGATCTTCTTTCCTCAAAATTTGAAGAGTATCTATTTAAGTGGCTTACCATGGTTTTATCTCGAAAGGTAAAATATAGCCAACAAAGGTATCCAAGTTATCTATATAAGGAGAATATGCATTAGGAGTGCTTACTTCGAAATATTCTCAAGAGAGAGGCTTCAAGTACTAGCGAGTGGGGGGATTTATTTTCGGATTCGGATGGCACGGGTTCAACTCTTGAGGAATACATATCGATATCAACATCACCCTCACAATATCTATGAGTGGCATCTTTAGATTGTGCCGACTCTAGCCTTTCTTTAAATTATGCTAATTAATTCTTGCCATTCGCAGGCCATCCAATTCGTTCTTCATCTTGTTTCTCCCTTTGAGAGGTGAATTGGTTACTAATGATGCAAAAAAGTTGTTTGTCTCGGAAAATGTAACATCCATAGTTACATAAGTATGCTTGGTAATAGGATCATAACAACGATAGCCTTTCCGATGTAAGCCATTCCCTAAAAAGATACAACGAATGACACAAGGTATTTATTAGGCACATATACCTTGTAATGAAACATGATGAGAGAACACGTGTAATGGAGTTTGAAAGTTTAAAACTTTTAAAGGTATTTGGTTTAGTAAATATACTCGCTATGGTGACAACATCATCCCAGTGCTTATTAGGCACATATACCCCAATTAATATGCTCACTCGTCTCTAAGATGTGTCGATTCTTTCTTTCCGTAACACCATTTTGTTATGGTGTTTGAGAGCATGAAGTTTCATATAAAAGACCATGACTTTGGGAGTAAGTTTGAAATTGGTGATTGGCATATTCTTCACCATTATCAAAATGAAGAATCCGAATCTTTATTGAAAATTAGGCTCGGATCATGAAATGAAAATATTTGAACACATTAAATACATTGGCTTTATGTTTTAGTTGGTACAATGAGGTCATTCGAGTGTAGCCATCTACAAATAGAACAAACCAATGAATAGAGAAGAAATAATGATTGGGAGGGTCCCCATACATCTAAATGTATTAAAGCAAAAGAAATATCTATTTATCCAAGCTTCTTGGAAAATGAACTCTATGACTCTTTGTAGGAGTGCAAGTAGCACATTTGAAGTCTAGATTTTGTAATTTTAAAAACAAATCTACAAACAAATGCCTCATATAATTGAATGATGGATGCCCTAAACGATGATGTCATAGCCAAATATGTCTTTCCTTAACACTAGTTGTGTGTTACATGTTGTTTGCTCTAACTCGGACTAAAGTCATCCAAGTAGCACAATCCCCCTCTTAGTACCATGCTAATGATTTCCTTCGTGAGAATATCATGAAAAAGATAGAAAGTAGGGTACATGAGTGTTAAACAATTTAGTTATGTGGTAACCTAGCTTACAAACATTAATGTATTTGAGAGGGATAAAACTAATAGGGTATGGGATAAGGAAAGAAAGTGTGATAAATTCACTATGCTAGCCCTCGTAATCGGATATATGACAACATTGGCATTAGCAATATTTTTTTACCTTGGTAAAGTGACATTTGAAAAATCATTGAAATCATATGTCATATGGTCGATTGCACCTAAGTCGATTATCCAATCACTATCCGCATTTTGTTAGAGCAAAGTAATGCGTTACCATAATTACCTTGATTCTCCGGACTTGTTGAGCCATATGAAGATTTTACTTATGAAGTGAGAGAAAATTCAGGTTCGGCGGTTGTTAGAGCCGATTTACTCGAGCCTCCATGAGAAGTAGTAGCTTCACGGTGTTTTTGTCCCTTAAGTTCATACCACCAGTCTAGATACCCATGTAACTTAAAGCAAGTTTCACGGGTACATTTCGCATTTCCACAATGAGTATATCATCATTCTTTTAATTGACCATTATCCTTAGAGGTTATATTTAATCTTCCTTAATCTATGGGGGAAACCTTATTTTAAAGAATGAGTGTTGATGGCCTAGCTTGACTCCCTTAAAAGCCATAACAACTCCAATTATGGTCTCTATGCTTGTTATCATTATCGTGTGTCCGGTATCCTCTCATTGGACTAAGCATAAGCCTCGCTCAATAGTAGGAAATGGTTTCATCCGTAGCACATCACTTCGGATATTTTCTAGTCGGTCATCCAAATCGTCAAGGAAAATGTATACTCTATCCTCTTATATGATAGAGTTATATTTTTGTATGTCGATAGCATATTCCATCGGATTAGGATGAGGAAAATCAATTTCTCTCCATAATCCTTGGAGATCATTGTAGTATTTTTCAATAGATCCTCCAACTTGCCTCATTCTAGTCACTCCTTTTTGTAGGTCATATAATTAGGATGTGTCAATCCCATTAAAATAAGTAGTGGTAATAGATTCCTATACTAGTTTTGCAGTTGGAAAGCAAATAAAATTGTTGATCAAGGATGGGTCCATTGAGTTGATCGGCTATCTCTTCACAGTCGCATTCTCATATCTCCATTTTCGGTATGTTGGGTCTATCTCGTGGGGTTGTGAAATATCTCCTTAAATATATCTTAGTTTGTCTTTGCTTGAGATAAACATCTCTACAACTCGGGACCATAAGGCATAGTTGGTGCCGTCCAACTTGATGCCAATCCGTGCAACGGAAGAATCATGGCACGGGTGTGATTCATAATGATTTTTGGTCAAAGCTTTTGTCATCCTTGTTGCCAAGTTCTCTAAGATGGAATTTGTGTGGTTGTCGTTATGTTACACCATGTCGGGAGGTTCCCTCATGGTTTCTAATCTATTCTATGTCTTTTTTTTGGTAAGGATGTGGTTATAGCAAGGGTTTTAAGAACCGTTGCTCGATACCACTTAAAAAGGCTCCTCTATTGTGTAAAAAGCTTCCTTTGTTTTTGTATATTTTTCTCTTTTTTGTTGAGTATAGTAATATATGCATATAAAGAGAAAACCTAAGAGAGCTAATGAAGAAAATACAATCTCTACACTTAATATTACAGTTGATCCTAGAATGAAGGGATTTGTAGACAAACTACTCCTATAATCCTAGTCCCTTATAATAGCTCACGCAAACAATGACATCAATCTAAAATGCTTTAAATATTTTTATGGTTTTTTCTAATGTGGTTAACAAACTTATGAATCCATAACAATCAGATTTCAGTGACTATAAATGGATGACTTAAATTAATGTGGATCAATTATGTGATGTCGTAACATATATAGATAGTGTAACTTGAGCTCGCACAAAGAAATATGAAATAAACTTGGCTCATGTAATAACTTAGGAGGGTGTAGCCTGTGTACTCCTGGTTACTATGTTTTACATTATCAAAGGACATTTCCAGAACGAACAATAGTTGAGCACATCCACACCAAACAAACCAAAAAATCAAGCATATATATATATATATAATTTAATTGTAAAACCGTTCTCTCTTTTGTCGTTAGAATTTGCCAAAGCATCTTAGGCTTAACTAGCTACTAAAGCATCCAAGAAACTTCCTTGGTGTATACCCAGTTGCTCGGTATTTCGCTGCCGTTTCCTCAACCTCTAGACACTCTTCACCTTTTTTTGCTTCAATCACTGCTTTCTTCTCTTCAGCTACCCTGTGGAATTCGGCTGCTTTGTTCTTCATTTTCTCAGCGTATTCAGCCTTCTTCCTTTGAAGTTTTTCCTATCATATCACAAATTAAACGAGCCACCTTTGAATCAATAGTGAATCTATTAAACAAGTTCTTTGAACTATATATACAGTTTATTAAGTGAAAAGAAAGATCAGTGTGCTAAACTAAGCAAGAAATACTTTGTTTCCTTAAGTTTATTTATTACCTCAAACTTCTTTATTTTTGCCTCCACGTATGCTTTCTTGGTCGTCTCCCATGATGCAACGGCAGAGAGTTTTTTGTGAGCCCTATTCGAAAATTCGTTGTGTATAACTTGGTCAGAATCTAGCTGTGAAGATCGTCACTAAGTAGGAACTTAAAGCTTTATGCAACCAAGTTGTACAATATTTAACTTGAAGAACTGATTCAAATGCTCTATAAACATTTGAAAATGGAAACTACAACCAAAACTATCAAGTATCACGGACACGATCCATATATTTAATGAGCATATTTGTATTTCCATATCTGGAGCATGTGCCGACAATGAACTTAACTTCTATGGCAATTGTAATAAGTTTCTTGGCTTGGTAATTCTGTATCTTAACAGTATATGAAAATTTCTTCTAATGTACATTTGATAGCCTAAAATGCTTGGATGCCTAGACTCAATCCCAGGGACTTTTTATGTTGGATAACCAAAGAGCTCGTCAATTCTTGACTTTTGAATCTACTTTCCATATATATACTTGTAAAATTCAAATTCAACAGAACTCTAGACCCGAGCTAGCAAATTAAGTTGGATATATTGTAATCTTGTTAAACTGAGTTGGATAAATTGATTTAACCTGAATTCATTTCAAGCAAGCTTTTATGCTTGATTTGATATCCTGGGAGTGGGGAGGCCTGCTTTATGCCAATACTAAAAGATGGATATTAGAGATGGTCTCTTACTTGTTCTCCACTTTGGCTTTCTCATTTTCTTCCCATGCTTTAATGAGAGCATATCTTTTCTCCGATTCAACCCTTGCAAGCAGAGTGTCTGAAGATTGATCCAAGTCATTATTTTCCGTCAATAAGAAAAGTATCAAATTTGAGAGTAGTAACTTCAAATCGTATCCTGCACGTACCTCTGTTATTTGATCCCCTTGAAACTTTTGCAGCAGCAGGTGGATCTGCAGCCTCTGACGCATTGAAGATTCAATCATGTAACTAAGGATCTTATGGTAACATGCACAATAAAACACAATTAAGTGGTCCTACAAAAATGCAAAAGGGCAAAAAATATATATTTTCGTAAAATATTAAATTATTATACTTTCCTTTTCCCCTCTTTCTGTGTTAATTTCTCAGGATAAGGATAAAGAGAGAGCATACTTTCAGAAGCTGGGACCAAGCCCTTCTCATTAGCAGCATCATTTAAGGAGGCTTCTTTCTCTTCTTTAACAGGTCCATCCTCTTCGGCCCGTGTAGGCAGCTGAGAGGCTGCCTCGGATTCAGCTTTCTTGGGCTCCTCCCCCATAAAGAACCCTTCGAATTTTACCACAGAGACCCGAAAAAAACAATATACAACAATAATTATAAGCAAATACTAAAGAAAAATCCTATAAAGATTACCATCTAACAGAGAAAGAAAGAAACTGTCGTGAATTTTGCAGAAGAGTCGAGAATCCTGGATTGTGGTAGGTACAAATGGAAGTTGGGCATGGACAAGAAAGCAAATATAAAGATAAACAATTTGTGGGGTCGTTTGGAGTGGACTTTCTCCGGAAGAGAGAAGCTATAAATGCTTTTGTCCTGTTTAATTTTTTGTACTGTATATGCATGGATTCTTGAATCCAAAAGTTCATCCAATCTAAATTGAGCTAGTGCCAAATCATAACAAGGTAGTCCATGTGTGACATTCAAGATATAAACTAGTTATATGGGAGTAGAAAAATTTTAAAATCACAAAGAAAGCGATTTACTTGCTTTTTCAGTAGTTTCAACTTTCAAGCATTTCATATTTTGAATCATTAGGAGAGATGAGTCTTAGAAATAATGGATTGAAAGGGTTTAGCTTTGAAATAACACAATTATGTTCATACCTGAAATGAAAAGGGTTTTAACAGATCAGAGGAAGATATATATTGCTTGGCGGCGGCAGCACAATTTTTTGAACGAAAAGAAATATATTTAAGAACTCCAAAAGCAAATGAAGAGGAAAGCTTGAAAATCGTGTTATTTTTAGGACATACCCTAAAATTAATCACTATCCATCATCATGGAACGGAGAATTGAAGGAAATTCCCACAATTCTTGGACGGTTAAGGTACAGCGTAAGAGAACCAAAATAATAATAATAATAATAAGACTAGCTAAAAAAGGTTGGATATATAGCCGACGACTTGGGCAACAACCTTTACATTTTATTTTATTTTTATTTATTTTTTTATTTTTTTATGATGCGATAACGACCATCGCTTTAACGCTTATGTTTCCTAAGAATTTGTGCATTTGCCTAATGTATATAGTTTGTATATATATATATAGAATGGGTATTGAAGCATTGCCAAGTCATTTCGGGGATGAATCCTTCTCAAATAGGAAGTTTTAGTTTTAGCAAGGAAGTTACAAATCCCAATCTTTTCTTTTTAAGAAACAAGGTGCACATTCAATTTGATCTTTCAAATCAAATAAATAATTATATATACTACAGTTTAATAGGATAGCCTATAAATTCATAAATATTTCACTTAATTCTATCCACATAACTTAAAAGCTTTTCAATATTACCTGTATAGTTTTAAAATTGTTTCAATTTTATTCTTTACTACTAAATAAAGATCGACTAACGCTTTTCATATTTCTATTTGATTCCTTTTCTTTCATTTTTTTCCTCTCAAATATCCATATATATTATAATTGTCGCATGGCGACATTGGTGGTGAAGGCGACGAATTTAAGCAAAAATAGAAAAATAGGCATAAATGATTGGAGTCGTTACCTAGTATTATGATTACTAGGAAATCCTATGACTCGGTATGTTTAGAGTTCGGATAAAGGTTTTATTATGTGCGGGGAAATTTAAAATCACCCTACCCCGTCTTGCCTAAGGCAAGCCGCATTGTATAATTCGATTTCGATTTTTTAATTATGAAAGAATATGCTTATTTTTAAAAATAATTGTCCCCAAGTCAAGTGATTCGGGACTTGGCCGATCGTAGACTTTATCCTCACTTTGTAATGGATGACTAAAAATGATGAATACAAGGATAGGAAAACGAGATAAAACTGGCGAGTCGATAAAATTGACAAATAGGCAAAAATAGACAGATTTGGTAGAATGGGTAAACATGCAAAAAATGATAAAATTGGCAAAATCGATAGAAATCAATGATTGCGCAAAAATAGGACAAAATTGGCAATTAGGCACAAATCGACAATTTATGCAAACATAGGCAAAAATTAGCAATTTAGGCAAAAATAGATAAAAATTGACAATTTAGGTAATCATAGGCAAAAACCGACAATTTAGGAAAAAATAAGTAAAAATCAGCAATTTAGGTAATCATAGGCAGGAATCGACAATTTAGGTAAAAATAAGTAAAAATCGACAATTTAGGCAATCATAGGCAAAAATAGACAAAATGGCCAAAATCGACGAATCAACAAAATTAGCAAAATGTCGACAAATAGGAAAAAATCGACGAATAGGCTAAAAATTAACTAAAGTTAGTGATTGGGCCAAGACTCGGATCGACGCATTTCAAAGATACATGTTTCAAACAACAATAGACGTTACATCGACAAAAAAATCGCCCTAGTTGTTATAAGTGCATGGATGATTAAAACACACACATCGCAACATTGCTACTAAATTATACATGAACAACAAATCAAATTAATTACAACGCACAACCACTCAATCAATTACATACACACATTAACAAGAATTAGATTTAATACATATAAAATAAAATAAAATAAAAAGAAAGTTAAAAAATGAATTATTATAAATAAGAGACAGATTATTTGTCAAATCGGGATCTACTACAATGTCGGAATTCACTATCGGCAAGACCTCACCATCCATCTTAATCAAGAGAGAGCTCCTCCACGGAATGCTCTTTGCACCACATACAAAACCTCATAATTAGGTGCCCATTTACTTCTTTCTCGCCCCTAAAATCAAGAGTACTCTTTTCAAAACTAGGTCCCTTTCGTAAAAGGTTCTTGTGTAGACTTTCCTATCATATGCCTAGGCCATTCTTTTCGGTACAACTACGCATAACGTATAGCTATTAGCCTCTTCTTACTAATCAATTCAAATTGTTCATATCTAATTTATGCTCATTCGACTCATTTAGCTCCGCTTCTTTTAATACCCTCGGAGATGGTATCTCCACTTCAATGGGCATCATTGCCTCAATTCCATATACCAATGGGTATAGAGTTGCCCCATTCGATGTCCTCACTCGCCATCCTATAAGCATGTATTGCAAATGGTAACATTTTATGTCGATCTTTATATGTGACTATCATTTTCCGTATGATCTTTTTTATATTCTTATTTGTGACTTTCATAGCCCTATTCATCTTGGGTCTATATGGCGACGAATTACGATGCTTGATTTTTCATTGTTCGTATAATTCCGTGATCATCTTGCCATCGAAATTTTATACATTATCTATGATCAAGGTCTTCGAGGGTCCATATCAATAGATGATGTCCTTCGGTATGAATCAACAAACAACTCTTTAGGTAAAATGTGTAAAGGATGTCGCTTCAACCCATTTGGTGAAGTAATCAATTGCTACCGGGATGAATCGATGACCATTCTAGCTTTCGAGTTTATTAGCCCAATCATATCCATTCCTCACATTACGAACGACGAGGGGACACCATGCTATGTAGGGGTACAGGAAGAGCATTTATTTGGTTTGTATAAATTTGATATTTATGGCATTTTTGCATATAGTCTATGTAGTCCTTTTTCATAGTAGTCCAAAAATAGCCACACCTATGAATTTGACGAGCCATCATGTATTCGTTGGCATTGGTTGGACAAATCCCCTCATGAACCTCTTCAATCGCCTTCTTAGCTTCGATGGAGTCTAAACATCGCAACAAAATTTCATCAAAACTTCTTTTGTATAAGACCTTACCGTCTAAATAAAAATCTATTGCCAACCTTCGAAGTTGTCTTCCTATCATTTTTTAAAGCACACGATAGATATTCTCGACACTTTATGAACTACTTAATGTCTTCATACCATGGCTTTTCATCGAGTTCATCCTCGATCGGACAAGTATGAATGTGTTGAGGCATTTCTAACCTCAATACATACGAGATAGATCTTTATACCATATGTTATCTTTGTCATTACGACTAACATGGCTAAGGCATCGGTGAAGTGATTTTTGTCTTGACCCAAATAGATGAACTCTATCTCATTAAAATGATCAGCTAGCTTTGTTAAGTACTCTTGATATAACTTCGACTTTTCATCTTTTATCTGTCATTCTCCATTAATTCGACATATTATTAGTAGTGAATCACTATACACGACTAACTTTTAGATCCCTATCTTTAAGGATACTTTTAATCCGTGCGCACATGCCTCATATTCCGTTATGTTTTTTGTGCATTCAAACTATAATTTGATAGCCATTGGGAACCGTTTTTCATCCGGTGAGATAAGACCGACCCGATATTGTTTTCATTAACATTTATTACTCCATCAAAATACATGGTCCATTTGCCGGTTTTGGACTCGCATTCTTCAATTATGACCATAATTGACTCATCGAGAAAATCAAATTTCAAAGGTTCATAGTCATCGATTGCACCGTCTCGTTAGTTGATTGGCTATAACACTTTTCTTTACCACTTTTCTCATCATACATATAATATCATACTCGGATAGCATGACTTACCATCGTGCGATATGACCGGATAAGTACGACTTTTCAAAAATGTACTTGAGTGGGTCCATGTTTGAAATCAACCACATGGTATAACCAAACATGTATTATCTAAGCCTTCTTGAATACCGGACCAAGCCGTAACATATCTTCTCAAGGATACTATATTGGGAATCACGGTCGGTGAACTTTTTTCTCAAGTAGTAGATAGCTTGCTCCTTCTTTCCCGATTCATCACACCGACTCGAAACATCACCTACAGACTAATTCGTCACCGTCAAATATAGAATCGGAGGCTTCTCGAGAACTAGTGATACCAACAACGATGGATTTTATAGATATCGCTTGATTTTATCAAAGGCTAATCGGCAATCTTGATCCCATATACCAGGATCCTTTTTTTGTAATAACCAAAAGATCGATTCATAAGTCATGGACAACTAAGATATAAATCGAGCTATGTAGTTCAAGCGGTCAAAAAAATTTCTAATCTCTTTTTAAGATGAAGGTGTTGGCATATTTTGAATTGCCTTAACTTTATCCGGATCAACTTCAATTCTTCCGTTGCTTACCACAAACCCTAGTAGTTTTCTTGATTTCATACCAAATTTGCACTTCGCTAAATTCGGTTTCATTCGTACTTTCTCAACCTCTCGAAGAGCTTTCTAAGGTCAAATTGTGATCCTCGCCTTCCTTTGGCTTTGCGATCATATTGTCTACATACACTTTGATATCTTTATGCATCATGTCATAAAAGAGTGTGACCATGGCCCTTTGATAGGTAACTCCAGTATTCTTTAAGCTAAAAGGCATAACCTTATAGCAGAAAGTCCCCTAAGGTGTGATAAAAGTCATTTTCACCTTATCCTCTACAACTATTTTGATTTGGTTGTATCCCGAAAACCTATCTATGAATGAATAAGTTACGTTCTTTGCTTGTGTTATCCACCAAAATATCAATATAGGGGAGGGGAAAATCATCCTTTGGATTGGCTCTATTCAAATCAAAGAAGTCCACACACATTCGGATTCGATCGTTTTTGTTCCCCACGACGAGTAATATTTGACACCCACCGAGGGTAACTCAACCACTTCTAAAAATCGACATCCCACCGAGGGTAACTCAACCACTTCTAAAAATATGACATCCCACTCGCTTTTTATCTCATCGTTGACTTTCGGCAGAATATCCGGCTCGGTTCACCTCAACTTCGTTTTACTAGCTCGTTCTCCGGATTCAAAGGCGATCCGTGTTCCACTATGTCGGTATCTAAGCTCGGCATATCGACGATAAGACCATGCGAATACATCCGTATATTTTTCTAGAAGTGCAATTAACCTTTTTTTTCTACACTCTTCACCAAGGTTCCTATCTTCAACTCCCTCATATTCTTTTTGGTCCTCACATTTATTACTTCAAAGTCTTCTTTGTACAATTGAAGGGAATGTTTTGATTGTTCAACCGGTTTAGTAAATTCTCAAATATCATTGTCATCTCATTCTTCCTCGTCCATTGTAATTAATGTTTCATCCAAATTAGGTCAAATAATTTTAGAATAATCATTTTGGGTTTTTAAGAAATGATCATATTGATTATCCTTGAAAAAAATAAATACAAATAAAGAATAATAGAAGAAAGCCAAGGTTTCATCAAAATTAGGCCAATTATTTTTAGAATAATCACTTTGGATTTTTAAGAAGTGATCATATTGATTGTCCTTCAAATTAAAATAAAGTGCAAATAAAGAAGAATAGAAGAAAGCAAGAGCTAAATTGAAGTAAAATTTATGTAATCCAATAATTAATGTCTTTATGAAAAACAATAACAACAAGTAGTATACGTTTTATATGCTATAATATTCAAAGAACAAAAAAATAAAAATGATAAGAAAATTACTCAACCTTGAAGACGAAGGTGCTTCTTCATCAAACCAATTATGTAACTCCTTTTCTTTGGTGAACTTGCGGACAAGTCGGTCTAGATCAAAGGTGTCTCCTAATGTATTGACTATGAGCTAGGGCAAAATAGTTGTGCTCTCATCGGCTAAGGTTAGCGTTAAGCTGGATAGATTGGCCTCCGTTATTAATTTCTTCAAACCCAAGAGTGTTTATTATCGTGTTTTAAAATAACCGATCCGGACTCAAGTCTTCATCATTCATGTGAGCTATATATGAAAGCTTTGAAAATGTGACACGGATATGAGAAATATCCATCTTCTCATCATTCGGGTCACGTCCCTCAATACGAGCCATTCTCTTTTCTCGCTTCGCTTTGCCATCCCTCGGTAGTCTTTTTTAGATGGCTTGAAGCCTAACCCGAAGAGGTGGTCTCCATATCTTGACTTCATAAGAATTCTTACCTCCGATAGGTTATCGTTCATCTCGGATAGATGCATCCTACATCTTATCATAGACTTAGCCGACATCTTCACGACTTCCGACAATTCGAGTCTTCTCATTTATGAATTCTCTAAGACCGGTTCAGCATTCACCACCTTGAAAGCATGTAAGTTCCCATCATGTGCCCTCTCTATCTCAATATATGAGACTAATACATTCCGAACTACCGTCATTGCTTTCTCGACCTTTATAGTAACCGACCTCTTGTCGGCTATGTATTTCAATCATTAGTGCAGATGAAGATGTAACTACACCGATAGAATGGATCTAAGGCCTTTCAATAGCATGTTATAGGTAGAGCTGGATATTAATTACTTGTATGGTTGTCTAGAATCGATGAGGCCCAATGCTAAGATCCATATCTATATCACCAATGACTTATCGAAGAGTACCATCATATGCTCATGCCATCATCTTACTCGACCTCATGTGAGAAGGATTAATTAGTAGGCGGTCTAACATATATTTAGGCAACACGTTAAGTGCATATCCATTATCAATCAGCACCTTTGCTATCGTGTAGTCTTTGCATTTAACGGTAATGTATAAAGCTTTACCGTGTCTAGTGCCTTCAAGTCCTAACTCATCTTCCGTGAAATACGAGTAATTGGTAGTATATACTCTACCTACTAGGTGTTCCATTGATTTGAATGTGATGTCCTACAAAACGTATGACTCATTTAAAACCTTTTGAAATGCCTTACGATGGGGCTCGAACCGAGTATTAATGCCAATAGGGAGATACGAACAAGGGTCTTGTTTAACCGCTCTACCACACTATACTCACTCGTGTTTTATTAATTTTAAGAATTCCATCGCTTCTTTCTATTCATAAGCTTTCTTACTATCACATTCGAAGGAGTAGTCTCTACCTCTTTACCTTTTTGTTTCTCTAAATTCTTCAGGGGTAAAACATCTTTTTGAGTGTGTAACTCCTTCTATATGAACTATCTCATCAAAAGAGATTTTCTTCACGAGTACTTGATCCACTCGATTAGAGAAGAATACCCATAATTGTGAGAAGTGGCTTGATAATTAGCAATCATAAGAGCGAGGAGCCTTTAAGATCAACTTCACAAGATCGGCTCCATTCACCTCATATCTAACTAATTCTGATTTTTTATTTTTTAAATTTGAGGTCGGAGTATTCACCACATGCTTTGTCTCCTTCTTCTCTATCCTTAAGGTCCCCAAAGTCAACATGGTTTGAACTTTTGGTGAAACTCATGACAATCATCAATTTTTTGCCCTCTCACTTTATGAAACTTGCAAAGCGCTTGACATGAGTGACAATCCGAGACTTGACAAGCCTCTTGTTAAAACCATTAGCCTTTAATATGTCGAACAAGCTTGACATGATTATTTTCGAGTTGATCTTCTCTTATTGTATTCCATATCTCTTATCGATAATATGTTTATCCCTCCCGCAACATGGTTCGATAGAGGGTTATAGTTGGTATTTGGGGCTTTTAAGGACTCCTCGAATGTGATCAAGTCTTGATTGATCAAGCTTCATACCATCTTCTTAAAGCTCACATAATTCTCAATGTTGTGACCATTAGCACCACTCGTGATAGTCACGGACTTTATTTAGCTTATACCAATGAGGGAATATCGGTTGGAGTGGTGGGATTGTCATAGAAGCTATCTAGCCAATGGCTACGAGATGTTTAAAAAGATCACCGAGGGATATGGGAAGAGACGACAATATATCATTAAATTAGCCCATGACGGTGTTTCTTGATAAGCTTTGATTCGGTGGTCTTTGTTGGTTTGTGAATAGTTATGGGTTTTGGTAGTGTGTTTGAGGTTGGCGTTAGGGTAAGGCATGTGTTTGAAAAGTTTGGTAGGGTTGGTGTGGCATTTGGTATGGTGGAAAGGTTGGTATTTGGGTCGTTAGTCCGGCCATATTGGTTGGGAGGGTTTTTACAAAAATTATAAACTAGGCATTCGGGTTAGCCATATTATGGGAAGTGTATTGGTTGTCATTCCCCAATGAGTTATTCCATCTCCCTCTAGGATTAACGGAAGACTCCCTAATATGGTGCATTTCGAATTTCTCCTCTTGCCAAAATTACTTTTCTTATGCCCGAACTCCGAAGGGTATGTTATGCTTTATAACTTGATGACTTATTCAATTCGATCGATTATAAACACAATTTCAACAAAGTTATTTAACCCATTGCTCAACAAATAATCATAGTACGAGCTTTGAAAGTATTGAAAAAAAAGTAATCAATTCTCTCTCCAAAAGAGACGGTCGAATGCGGGGCATTTTTTCTCGCTATCTTCTAGCATACTCCCCGATCGATTCTTTCGAGCCCTTTTCCATAGACTGCAGGCTGAACCTATCAAGCATTATTTCAAGTTTGAATTTATACTACCTCATGAATACATCTACTAAATCCTTCCATCTTTGGATCTTGATATGATCCGGATCAATGAACCAACCGATAGCGGATCCATCAAGACTCTCGAAAAATAAGTGGATTAACAACTTTTTATCATAACGGATCCATCAAGACTCTCAAAAAATAAGTGGGTCCTAGGGTATTGACTCCGGTGTACTTAGTAAGCTTAGGCACCTTGAACTTCTTAGGAAGTATCACATTCGGTATTAGACATTTGTCAATACCGAGAAGTGAATCGTATATGTTCGATCCTTCGATAGCTTTTAAACGCTTCTCAATAGATGTGAGCTTCTCCGTTTCTAATCCTAAGGCTATCTTCTCTTTGAGCGAGCTTTTCGGTGATGAAATCGGGAGTAATCGTTATCGATGCTTAATCGATCCGAGGCAACACCAAGGTAGGACTCGAAAGGACGAGAGGAAAAATCATATACACTCCCTAACTTTTGATGATTAACATGATTAGTAGTACCGATAGGCTCTATATAAGGCATGCTAAAAGACCGTTGGAATAGCGAGCTTGAGTGATCGATGATGTCATGGTAGTGAACACTTCAGGGATGCCGATGATCGGCTAACTTCTCTTCGAATGGTGACTTCGGTATCATATGATTTTGCTGACTTTGTTCCGGTAGAGTAGCAAGCTTAGTAATCTCTTTCTTTAACGTCTCTACCTCCCTCTAGTGATTCCGCTCGAGTAGAGCTCTTTCTTTATTCTTCATCCTTTTCCTTGCTCTAATATGGTGAATGCACGAGGAAAGTATAGTTTTGACAGAATGACCTATGTTTTTGTTCAAGCTAAAGACAACAAACACAAGATGTAAATAATAAGTTAAAGACAAAATGACACTCGAGACTCGAATATGGAATAGTCTTCACTTGGAAGGTGATAAGACTTCATAAATGGCTTAAGAATGTCTCAAATTGATTTAAAGGTGAACGGTGGTTTCACTAGTAATCATTGAGACTTTCACTAGAGATTGTACTTTGTAGCCGATTGATTTAGAGAAGAGATATCATCGGTAACCCTTTATCTTATTTTCTTTAAAGAGTGAATCCTATTCGAGAGGAACAATCTCATTGTAGATGTTCTCAAATCTAACGAGATCACTCTCTTGTAAGCGTTCGTTTGAAATAAATCATTTCTCATCCAAGGATCGAGGCATTCGGGTAGGGATTGATGAATTCAATGGCATTGTTATCATTAAAAGTATTCTCAACGGATTGTCATATCTTTTGAAAGGAAAAAAATATCATCCATTGAAAAAAATGCCATAAATTTTATTAATCGAAAAATGAAAAATTCAAGTGAAATTTTATTCCATTTATAGTACATATAAAAAATAAAAAATGCCTTCAAAGGAGAAAAAATCACGAGAAAACATCTAGGCCATCCATCACACTTCGAAGACCTTTCCTTGTCTAGCCACTTAAAATAGTAAGTCATCACATCTCCTCAAGTATATCATAAATGATCAGCGGGGGTTGCGCTTCGTGCCTTTATAGACCTCTCTACTCAAATTTCGCGGATCTATCACTTTTCGAGTAACCACATTAGCTTGATTAGTCATTTTGATCGGACTTTCATTATATTCATCAAATATCCGTAATAGGTGGTTATGCATGTTGGACCAATATACGAATTATCTCGTGTTGGTCTACCTCTAACTATCATTGTCTCTATTTAATGAAGCAATCCTCTTTCGAGCCTCTTCAAGTTGCTTCTGCTAATTCTTTCTTATTGTTACATTCCTCCTCAAAATATTTTACCAAATCGACATTCTTCTTCGAAGCTCTTCTATCTTAATCTTCCCGACACCTACAACTCATAGTTAACTAGATCATATTACCATTACGGATCATTAAAGTCTAGGGACTTTGAGGATAATTCTATTTGTAATTAGTAACAAAGGCTCTTCTAGTTATCCTCTTCAGTTCGTCGTGTCTTGCCATGTTTGAAGCTCCGCCTTCACTCCCTCATTTTATTCTCGACCCTTTTCCTCGGTTAACTCATTCGCTATCTTTAGTCTTTCGGCTTTCGGGCGCTCAATCTCTTTTTCATTTCATCTTTAACGATTTGGCTTCGCGGTGTCATTTTTTACTCTTCTTCTTTCTTTCAAGGGTTTGGCTTGGAATTCCCTCGGAGGAGCCATGGTTTATGAACCATCGATGGGGGTATACTGGGTTGAACTAGGTAGGCCAACAACTTGTAATTTTTTTACCCTTGTTGATTGCCAAATAGGATACCTTGCGGTAGTAGTTATCTCTTGGCCGCCTATTTTTTGATGTACCATTCCTAACATTGACCACTCTTCGTTAATGACCTCCAAGAATTTAGGCGAGACACTACTCTTCAAACCCCTTTGAACTCGATAAAATCCTTTATCCTTAGCAAGCATTGCTCATAACCCAACCGACGGGATACCATGGCGGGTGTATAGCTCGGTAACTTCGTCGTCCCAATAAGAGGAACCCATAGGTATCTTCTACAATAAGCTAAATAAGAGGTCTAATTCGTCCATACTCGCCATTCATGAAATTATGATGGTTGGCATCTCAAGGAATACGGTTACCCATCTATGCTCCGAATGGTTTTTCCAAATTACAATGTCAACCTCCCTCAATGGTTCTTGATCCGTCCATCATGTTAACTTGAAGATGGACTCGTAGGCTTTCATATGATCGATAATCCAAACAAAGATCAATTGTACACAACCCCTCATAACACCTTTACCCGTTTTGCAATAATGATTTGAAGATAGGATGGTTTCTGCTAGTATTGTTGGAGTAGGATTCATGTTATTCTTTTCAATATTTATGAACACGTTAACTTCATCCAAGTCGATTACCTCATTAATCGAGAGAAATAGTATTAGCTCAAAGATGCTAACGGCTAGGATTCGATCCTTTTAAAACTATTTCTTAGATCTTTCAAGCTCCGCTCAAATGCTTGGTGCCATGTTTTCCAGGTGCCACCCTTCGATTGTGCCCTTTACCTATCCACAAGCCACATTCTCATTCAACCGGGTTTGAACGTTGTGGACAACCTCATCATGGCGATGACATAGGTATACCGAATATGGAGAATTCGACATCCGACGCAGATTGGTGATACTCTTCAAGAGTGGGGTTCATATTGATACTTTCAAGAGTAAAACATCGATAGGAGGGGTCTCATAACTAGATTAACGCCTTGATTGCCAACTTCGAATAAGGATCTCAAGTAGAGCGACCATATTTCCATACTTAACCTCGAACTTTTATCGATCCGTGGGTACCAACTAGTTGTAGCATTCTAAAAGCTTGGCAAAATTATTGATGGCTGCTTGGATGCACACCATATCTTAGAGGTTACTCCGAAATCCTTCAGTCAAACAGTCACCTTCCTTCGATTGAAAAGTCTCGGACTCCTTCGGTATTCAAAAGCTCGTCTTGAAATACATACTAATCCTTTTATTATCCATCTTGAAACATCGTGATCAAATTATTTTAGTCAAGGTTTCATTAAAGTTTGACTTACCCGTGATATTTATGAGGTAAAACCTTAGAGTCTAGTTCTAGGTCCTTACGTAAATAGGACAAGCTCTATCTAAGTCTTACAAGGGTCCCTTCTAGCTCGATGAGTCATAATAAAATTGTTGGGGCTACTAAAGGTGATGATTGATAAGCGTAAAAAATCATCGGTTACCTACCACTTGTTAGCGACTAACAAGAAGAGTTGAGATTTCATGAGTGTTTACCCGTGGCGAAACCTATCGGGACACCACTACTACCTCCCTAAGTCCCAAGGCAAGTGTGTGATAAACACATAAAATAAAAGTGAGTGTAGTGTGTGGATGAACATTATTCCATACCTAGTCTCAAAAACAAAAATAAAGATAAAGATACAAACAAAAATGAAAAAATAAAAATAAATCAAAAGAAAAAATAAAAAATTCAAAGCGAACAATAAAACAAATGCATGAATTTAAACACGATAGGTCAATTACAAAAAATAGGCTTACGAGCATAAAAACTCATCACATCATCAAAAATCAAACTCAAAATTACATGCAAAGCCTAACCCTAAATAAGTCTCCAGTGGAGTCGTCATTTTGTCGTAGGATGACGTCGGGGGCGAGGGCGACGAATTTAGGTAAAAATAGAAAAATAGGTAGAAATGACTGGAGTCGCCACCTAGTTTTATGGTCACTAGGAAACCCTACTACTGGTCTATTCGAGTTCTTGATAAGAGATTTATTACATCCGGGGAAGATTTAAAACCAACCTACCTCATTTTGTCTAAGGCAAGCTGCATTGCATGCCACATTGATTCATTTTTTTTTATTTTTTAATGATGAAAGATCGTGCCTATTTTTAAAAATAATTTCTCCCTAATTGAGTGATTCGGGACTTGATCGATCGGAGATCTTATCCTCACTCTGTAATGGATGGCTAAAAATGATGAATGCAAGGATAGCAAAATGGATAAAATTGACAAGTGGACAAAAATGGATAAATAGGCAAAAATAATTAGACTTGGCAAAATGGGTAAACAAGCAAATAATGATAAAATTGACAAAATCGATAGAAATCAACGATTAGGAAAAAATAGGACAAAATTGGCAATTAGGCACAAATTGACAATTTATGCAAACAGAGAAAAAAATCGACCATTTAGGCAAACATAGGCAAAAATAGGTAAAAATTGACAATTTAGGCAAACATAGGCAAAAATCGACAATTTAGTCCAAAATAAGTAAAAATCGACAATTTAGGCAATCATTGGTAAAAATCAATGATTTAGGCAAAAATAAGTAAAGATTGGCAATTTAGGTAATCATAGGCGAAAATCGACAATTAAGCAAAATCGACGAAAATAGACAAAATGGGCAAAATCGACAAATCGATAAAATTAGTAAAAAGTCAAAAAATAGGCAAAAATCGATAAATAGGCTAAAAATTAACGAAAGTTGGCGATTGGGCCAAGACTCGAATCGACGCATTTCAAAGATACATGTTTCGAATAACGATAAACATAATATCGGTAAAAAAATCACCTTAGCTATTATAAGAGCACAAATGACTAAAACACACACATCGCAACATTGCTACTAAATTATGCATGAATAGCAAATCGGATTAATTACATGACACAATCACTTGATCAATTGCATACACATGTTAACGAGAATTAGATTTAATATATATTAAAATAAAATGAAATAAAAAGAAAGTTAAACAATGAATTACCGTAAACAAGAGGTGGATTACTTATTGAATCGAGATCCGCTTCGACTTTCTTCAACCCCGATGGTAACTACTATTTAGTCGATCGAGGAGGAGAACAAGTTGTTGGCGATCGGATCTAGCCGAACGACGACGAGGTGGCCGCCTGGAGGGAGCCTACCGATGTTCATGCGGGGCTAGCTGCCGCAAGTTGGGGGCTTGGCTATGCGCCGTTGCTACTCGTGTGCTCTGGGGGCTTGGCTTGACGTCGGGTGAGGTTGCGCACCGTTGCTCGCCGGCATTAGCGTGCGCGCTGGAGGCCGCCATCGGCGCTAGCATGTGCGCTAGTGGCTACTCGCTGCGGGCGCGTGTGGCATGGAGAGAGAGGAGCCGAGGGTTATGGCCGGTAGAGGCGTGAGTGGTGGTCTTGCATGGGTGAGTCGTGGCCGCCTCGGCTAATAGGGGAGGTTGCTTGTGTGGGTTGGTATGGGTGAGTGTTGTTGGCGTTGTGGCATAAGGGCTATAATGGGGAGGTCGGCGGTTAGGGTGAAAATTTTGAAAGATGGTGAGTAGTAGTTGGTGATTTTTGGGAGAAAGGGTGTTTTTATATTAGGTTTTTAGGATTTTTTAGCTAAAATCCGTTTTGGTCCCTCGTTTTACAAACCTATTTTATTTCGGTTCTTTTCTCTTTTCTTTTTTAATTACACCCCAAATTGTATTTTTTTACTTTTTTTTTCTTTTTATCTCTCTTCTTCTCTCTTCTTCTTCTTTTTTTTTCTTTTTTCTTTTTTTCTTTTTTTTTCTTTTTTTTTTTTTTTTGAAAAAATTGGTTGCTAAGAATAATATTTCACAAAACAATTTTTTTTTTTTTGTTTAAAGAAGAAGAATCTATTTAATGGTTAAGGATAACAATGTAATTTTGTTTGGAACTACAAAGAAATAAGTGAAAAATTGATATAGCGGTAAAAAAAAAGCTTGCCCTTGATAATAATTTGATTGGTTTAGTCACTCGTTATTGGGCCTACAAAGATTTGGAGTTGAACTATTGGAATCCCCCAGTAGGTGAGTAGTGAGTAAAGATTTGGTGTTTGCTTAAAATTAGATACATAGATGACGTTGAAATCTTTTCAAATTCTTTCTAGAATTTTATCTTCATTTTCCTTTTCAATTTAAGATATTAAATCCCATGCACACAAAGACTCCTCGTTTTATTTGAGCTGGGGGCGTTTGGGTGCATTTCGCCCAAATCTAGTGATGCTCATAATTAAGTTGAAACCAATAACCATCCAATTAATCATGAGTCAATAAAAAATAAGGTTTGGTCATAATTCATCGTATTTTAAATTGAATGTTTACAGAAAAAATGTAAAATTTAGAAGAAAAAAGACTCAATATAGGTTTTTTTTTCCTTCTTAAATGATTGTTCAAAATAATCGAAGATACCTTATGATTTATTGGATGTTTAGTTGAAAATTTATGAGTTACACGCTAAATGGTCATTGGGCATGGCTAATTCTTGGAAAATTTGGAAGTTTGAAAAGGTTCGAAATGATTCAGGCCACAATTAATTTTCCCTGCAAAAACTAACAACCTATTATTAGCAAGAAATTATCAAGAGTTGAAGCTTGTCTGATGCCTCATGCAACAGCATCAATTGGACTCAACATTTAAAATGATGTAAATAATTTATTTATTTTTTTAAACTTTAACACATCACATTATAAAAACAAATTTCAAAGGGAAAAAAAAAATCAACACATTACCGCAACCGTGAGTTTAACGAAGGCTAGTACATTAATGTCTTAAATCGTGTCTATATTGAGAAGCAATACAAGTTCACAGGGAAAAAACAAACAAGAGTAGAGTAGATTAAAACAAAGTAAGCAATTAGATTAATTAGACCCACCAATAGATCCCATAATCTCATGGTTCAAATTTTTTAAGACACTTATTTTTTATTGCAAAATAACATTAAATCTATTAAAAGCATGTTCCAATATTTTACATTATAAAAATATATACAATGTGCAGAAAATAATGAGAGTTGAGAATATTTTAATGATAACTAGTTAGATTTTAATTATGATAATTATAATTTAGTCACTCTCTTTTAGATGTTGTTTTGGTATATTTATGAAAATTATTTTATTAATAGTAATTTTAAAATTTGAGGAATAAAATATTTTTTTTAAAAAAAACACCAAACTTATTCTTTGAATGTTTATTTAGTCATTCAAGTTTCTTTATGCCTCCATATGAGGCTTAAACTGGATGCCTCCCAAATCCACTGAAATCGTCCAAGTTACCTTTTACGATGCTTAAGGTAATTAAATACATTATCTTATACAAATTAGCAGCTAATCTGACAAACCGACCATCAGAGGCTGTTGAGACAAAGGTTAGACACCACCATATGGGTCCGGAGCCATGTGATTCGAACAATAATTAAAGCAGTATAGTAATCTCTTCTTACGTCTGAGATTAAGTGCTGTGACTTTATTAATACTACAAAATCCTTGTCCAGGGAACATGTTTCTTGCAGTGTTAAGGCATGAATGATGAATTAACCTTGTCAGACACGTGGGTTGCAGATTTAATTTTCACTATTAATTATATCACCTTCTTTCAGTCTGTTCTTTTGATTCTCTCGTCACACATGGCGCTATTTGACTGGGTGTGTCGTGATGGATGTTTTGAGGATAAACAAACCAAGCATTCCCATTATACTGATTTTCAAAAGGCATATTATGTACCCAACTTTTTTCAATTTTTTAAGTCCCTGAGAAACATAAATATAATAAATGACACTCCTACAACAAAATTTAAGTGAATTACACCTTCAGGCGGATTCAGGTTGCACTTGAATCTTCATGATTAGCCTCTTGCCATGTGAAAGATATATATACTTAAAAGACACCTAATATAATTCTTAATCTCATATTATCCTGTCATCCTGGCTAATTCCAATTGGCACAAAATTTGTAAAGTTGATTAATGATTTCTTTTTTTCAACCCCAAGGTGGAAAATAACAAGAATAAACTATTCGTCAATCCCTTGGTTTAAACTCAATTATAATTTAATTTTTTACGTTTGAAAATCTTTTACTTGTTATTAAAGAAAAACTAACACGGTGAGTGTTTGGAGAATCACAAAAATATCTTAATAAGAAAACTGGGAACAAGAATCCAGATTCATAGGACTAACTTATAGATTTTTAAATATGAAAAACTATGTTATCATTGCATTCAAAAGCCAGGGACTAATGAATAATTCACTGAAAGAACAAAGATTCTCAGATAGAAGACATGTGGAAAGAACTTCTGAACTGAATATACATAGAAAACAGAATTAACAACAAAGAAAAACAAATTAAAGAATTCTTCAAATTTTCAGTTTCACTTGCTCAGTTACATCTTGTTTCTAAGACACATTGTTGCCTTTACACATACTCTTTTCTTTCCCCCTTTCTCCCTCAATGCGTTACACGGCATGGAATAAGGTCAAAAACTTCCCGGAAACCAATATGTATCTTTGCAACTTGGCAACTTAGCGTCATAGGCTTAACAAGTGTTGCTTGTTTGAAGAAAAAACATGGGCATCAACGCCCATGGTATCCCCACTTCAGTTTTCCTATAAATATAAGTCATCTTCTTGTCACATTAACACTAATTAAACTTGTTCGTCACCCTCTGATTCAATTAATGGATGTATTTATTCCCGAAGAGTATGTCATGCGGAGAAGAATAGAAAAAAGGAGAGCTGGAGTCGCAGGCAAAATGCAGGAGGAATCAAGGAACAGAAATATTGAAGAGAAAAAAGTTCAACCATCATCATTTCGGCTAGAGAATGACTTCTTGATCGACAGCACTGCCCTAAGTGAAAATGTAATCTTCAGCTGCTTCTCAGCATAGGCATTGTCATGCTATGTAAGGTAGTGTTAGTTTAACAGTCTCTATGGGTTTAGTTTTTGCTGTAACTATTTACGCCCCACGTATGTTGACATAGAAGACGTGTGTAAATATAAGGAAGTGTATGCCTAGCTAGGTAACTGCAGAGTTAATTATGTACCAAATCTCTGTAATGGGCTAGTTATAATTTAGCTTTAGCCTATTACAACTCCATTTATAAGAAAATAAAAATCGTTATCAACGAGACTTAAATGAATTTTCTGCTGTTTAATGCGAGAAGCAAGCAACTAATAACTAGCAGCAAGCAAGAGCCTAATGTGACTGTTTCATTTATCAATAGAACTGCAGATATGGTTGCAGATTGGCTGGCCATAGCTGTTAGAGGGCAATACTGCCCTTCTCATTGGGTTGCTAACCCTCCTTGTTCCGTGTTAGATCTGATTGTATCTGATTTGGGTGATTAAACGTTTCTCTTGCGATTCAAAGAAATAAACAAAGGCAAAGGTAGTGAGCTCGCGAAAATCCTAATCTAAGTAAGAAATCAGAATTAGTCACTTGCATATCTTATGTTGAATTGGGCCGTCTTGGAAATTTATGCTACCTTCGGTCATTTATGTTCCTTGGGCTTGGCAGAGGCCGTCTCTATATTCCATTGGGCTTGGAATTGAGAAAGTATTCTCCTATAAAGTATCTATTTAAGCAAGCTTATATTTGCATTGTTCCTTTCAAAAGGATACTGTATATATTTATTGCATATAAGTTTTAAACAAACTTACTGCGATAAAGATACAAAGATGTGAATATTGGATGGGGAGAGAGAGAGAGAGAGAGACCTTTCAAGTTCCAACAATTCACCAACACAATATGTTAATTACATTACTTTGGATTTCTTGGAAAAAATTTCTATTCACATTACTGTTCTAGATTTCCTAGAGAGAATCCTAGGAAATAAGTGAAAACAGAATTGACATAAAAATAAAGAGCTATCCTTGAGATTTCAATATTTAGTCAAATAAACTCATCTACTTTAACTTTGTTCAAATCGAACCTGCCACTTTCATGTTATAACGGATCGAGTCACTTAATTCAGCATATTAGTTATTCATTGGTAAATTGAAAAATGGAAGAATCAAACTGGCTGATTGGACCAAAGAGCACTAATACATAATTGATATTAATTGTAAGCGATGCATTACACAAGCGGTCAGGATGGCCGAGTGGTCTAAGGCGCCAGACTCAAGTTCTGGTCCTCGTGAGAGGGCGTGGGTTCAAATCCCACTTCTGACAGTTTTACAATTTTTTTTTTAATTATTTTTTTCAATAAAAGTTGATTGATTCTGCTAAGTGTTGAGCCCCGTTTGGCTTGGTAATTCTCATCCACAACACTAACTGTTCATTTTGGATTATTGAAGCGTCCTAACTTGACACGGCCAAATGGAGCTTTGGCAATCTTGCTAGATAGATGAGACAATTTTCTTTCTTTTCTTTTTTTTTTTTAAGGAAACATGGCCAAGGATTTTTATTTATTTTTTGGCTGATATGGCTCCTAAGCCCTGACCCATTCTTCCTTTAGTTAAATCTACCTAATTAAGCATTAAGCTTAAGGCCATATGTATACGACTCCTCTCAATGACAACGATTTCGTTTTTTTGGCATTAATTGTCTTTGAATTAATAGAACTTAAGAAGCTGTGTGAGAGAGAGATAACATATAACAAATTGAAAATGGAAAACTGGAATTGTGCTACACATGAGTTGATCGCTCGATCGATCAATTGCATCCCTAACATTGCACTTTGTACTATTTGGTACAATCAATATTTTATTATCTGCATAATTGCAAGTCAAACATATGAATATAGAAAGCGCACAAAGCATGAAAGTTAAGAAATTTAGGGCCATCTTAAGACAAGTTCTCCAGCTCGTACGTGCTGCCAATCAATTTCCTTTCTTCTCTCTCTCCGTTTTCTTCTTCTTCTTCGTTTTTTTTTTTTTTTTGATTGGATATTAAAATTAGGGAGATATTTTTTTAAAAAAAACTTATACATCCAAGGTTTGAACTTGTGACCTCTTATTATAAGAGATCACTATTACTGAATTATAAACTCTTTTATAAAATTAACAAAACTAATAAATAATATAAAACAATAGTTTATTTCTTTAATTCTGCCACAAGTTTATAATTTGAGGATAACTTAACGTGAATAAAAATGATAAATTGTCACTTTATAATGAGAATATATAATTAACGTGTGTGTAATTAATATCTAAAAAAAAAGATATATGTTAGCGCAGGGGTAAAATGAAAATCTGAATATACGTGGCTATTAATTTGCCATTGATGGGCTTAATTTATGTCAAATAGCAAAGTATGGTAACTCCAACAACTAATAGCAAATCAGTTGCCTAAGTTTGAGATTGGAAAATACTCGCTGCCATGGGGTTTGAAATGTGCATGAGAAGTCATAAAAAGGCCTAGCTAGTTCGATCCCTGGCTGCTTCCGCACTTCCCTCCTAGTTTAACCTAACTGCTTAATTTGATGGGATTCTGAAGTCAAAAACTGCATGCAGCCTTATTAGGCTGTCCATACATATACGCGGTTCTCCATAATAATTAAAATTGCAAAAAACAAACACAGTCTATATATTAAAAAAAAAAAAAAAGGCGTACATTGATATTTATACAGAATATATATAGAAGGATGACATGCTTGATTATGCCATTTTTTTTTTATTAATCAAGAATGTATTCGGTCTACATATATCTCGATCATGGGAAGTATTCGGTTGGTGATCCATTGTTTTTCACGAAAAGAAGGGTAAACGAAATAGTAATAATAATAAATAAAAACAAAAAAAGAAACAGAAACAAACTATTCATTTAATTTGGACATCTTGTGCGCTCAAATTTAGAGTTGGCATTTTGGTAATGATCAAATGATCCAAGCAAACACAGAAATAGCTAGGGCGCATATATACACCCAGCAATGTTGTTTGTTCTCTATGTATACATACACACACACACATATATATATATATATTTAAATAATTATACCAGAAAAAAAGTTGTGCATTATGTTACCTTAGGGTAGATCAAGTAGAGGAAAACATCAAGCAATTTATTTAGGGGATCGTAAAATTTAATTGTGGAAGTCTGTACTTTGAGTCAGAGGGCGGTTGGGAGCGGTGAAGGTCTTATCATTTGCTAGTTGTTTCTATTTCCACAGGATTATCCATGGAGTGGCTGGAATTAGACACCAAGTTGACCAGAAAATCAAATATATCTGTTGCTATAGCAGCAGAGGCAACATCCTCTTTGTGAAGGGTCCTCCTCTTGCCTTGGATGGTCATCGTCCAAGACCTTTTTGTTAACTCCTCAATGAAGAGCTCACATGCTTTTGAGAACACAATTGGGGCCTCACCAGATATCATCTTCACATCATTGCCGGATTTCTTCATGATCTTCTTGATTCTTGCCAAAGGCAATGAGTGAGGCCCAGTTTTTCCGGATAAACCTCCAGAAAGTATTCCCGAGTATGCTCCAGCTTGCCTCATATTGTTTTTATGTGGCCTTCTTTGACTCTAGATTATGTTGAGGTAATGATAATAATGTGAGAGAGGGAGGCGAAAGTTACAGGGAATATTTTCAGAGAAGAGGAAGTTAAAGATTGGTGTGATTGCATGAACAGAATTTTGAAGTTTAACTTATAAGAGAGGGATGAGTAAAGAAATAGGTGTCCAGGCCGGCCGGCAGCTTGCTTAGGCCGGCTACCGTCAATCTAAATATAATTTAATTGTGATGTGTATAATATTCTTCCATTTTCTTGCGTTCTAGACTTCTAGCTCGTGAACTTGTTAACGCAATATGGCAGTTATTAAACTAGCAAAACAATGGCAAAATATCAATATAAAGATTACGCGCGTAGTGAGTAAGTACCAATATGGAGTGACTGAAAAGAGAGAGAGAGAGAAAGAGAAATAGAAGAGAGGGGGAAAAAAAAAATTGAGGCGACATATATGGAAATATATTTTTTATTTTTATTTTTTGGTAGTTCTACATGTGATTTTTTATGTGTAGATGGTAGCGCTAAATAGGAATGCAAACGGTTGGGTTTTTTTATTTTTATTTATTTAACTCCACTCCAAATTAAATTCACTACGTACGTGCCATGTTTATCCCTATATACATGCTGCAGCCTAGTAAAGACATAATTACGTAGAACATATAGCTTATTACTTTGACTAAAGGAGAAGGCTTTGCTTTTATATATTTGTCACCACATACACACACCTACAAGTCACACTTTCTTTCCAAAAGTTAAAAAAAGAGCAATGCATGATATAATTAACTTGATCAGAGACAGATTCATTCGAGCCCTTGATTAATTTGTTAATATTCTTCTTGATTTTTGTCTGAGGAAAATGGGAAATGGTGATCCTCTAATAACATCAACTTCTTACGTGCAATAACGCATCTACACGCAAGGAGAAGGTAATTGAGGTATACATATACTATAAAGTATTAGGTAATTGGTTGATCAGATTTTCGATCATACCTTTCCTGCAATGAATGATTTCGAATCAGCCTACTGCTTATAATGTAGTTTTGTTGAGATTTGATCTAATCTTTATTGCATAAATAATGCTTTTACGTTCATGATTTTGTTAAATTAGTTGAATTCCAAAGGTATCAATTAGTACTATTTAATATCTTTGTCAGCGTTTTAATTTGTTATACTCACATGCTTACTTTTCACCAACTATTTAGAGTTTGTTTGGCTCTTATTATATCAGTTGTGTTGTATTGTATGTATTAAAATTAACAGAAGACATAACTTAAATTAAACATTTTTTTAAAAGAAAAAATAGAATTGTTTAAAAATGATTTTTTTTTGATATATATATATATATATATATATATATATAACATAAGTTAAAAAAAAAAAAGAATCAAAACATTACATTTTTTTTTTTATAAAAAAAAGTAAATAGAAATATTAGAAATTTTAATTAAGAAACACAATAGTAGTGTGCATATATAAATCAAGAAAATAAAGGAAGTAACAAACAAAAAAAAAAAAACATTAAATAGGCTTTTTAAAGTAAATAAACTATTAACATTACAAGAAATTAAGCTTTAGCAACGGATTTTTTTGTTGTTAAACCTATATATTTCATTTTTATATTTCTTTAGGGATGGAATGATGACAAAAAAAAAAAAAAGTGTCAATATGGTACTTGTCACTAATAATTTTAATAAAGAAAGTTAGCATCCGTTGCTAATTTAACGACGAGTTGACGACCGAGATGTCATTATAGTGAAGTATGTCAATTGCTAATATGATGAAATTAATAACGAACATGTTGTCGCTACAAAAACTTTTTTCCGTTGCTAACGTGACTATAAATCACCGACGGAAATTTCTATCGTCAATGAATATTTTATCGCTAATGTGATGGAAATAACCGATGGTTTTTGTATTTGTCCGTCGGTTATTGATGTAATTTAATATTTTTTTTGTTGTTAGTCGATCATTGTTTCATCGCTAATATAAAAAATATATCTTTTAATTCTTTGTTCATCTTACTTTATAATAAATTTATTTATTTATTATACAATTTATTTTATTTAATTATATTCATTTTTTATGTGCTAATAACAACATTTATGTCTATGATTTTGCTAAGACATGAGAGAAATCATCTCTGCAAATAAAAGAAGCCAATAGTTTCAGAACCAATAAACATTAAGGAGCTGTCATGTAACAAAATGGTGGACAAGATGCTTACAAAAGTGCTAACACAGCATTTGGTAGTAAACAAAACCCACTTCTCTTCAAAATTACAATGCATATAGGTGAAAAAATCAAATATAAAAAAACTTGCATAAATATACTCTTCTGTGAGTTCAGCAGCACAGTGATGGATTCAGTTATCTAGCTCATCATTCTTTGTACAAGCATAAGTCAAGATTTGATTTATCACTCTAACTTTGCCAGAGGTATCAAATAAAATGAGATTTCTTGAGACTAAAGATATATAAGTAAATGATGCTATCTGTATAATTCATAAGGATTTTCCTCTGGTGGTCCCAAAAAGCCCCGTTTGAAGTTAGAATGACCAGATGAAGTAAAACACCACATTCTTTCTGCTGACTTAAAGCTTCTCGAATTCCACTGATGTGCATCTAGTAATCTCTGTCACTACATCAGCCTGAATCCTGGGCCACATATAATATTTGTGTTTCCCAACGAGAATACAAATACTGGACCTGTTTATAAATTACACAACATTACTTAAAATTGGAACTAGCTGGTTTTATTATATTCGGGTTTTTAATTTTTCTGTATAAAAAGAAAAGAAAGGAATGAGTATCTTGTAAGTTCCATACCAACAAACTTAACTTTCAAATGATTACTCTATTATCTGAACACTCTCTCTCATATTTTCTAGAACAAGCAAAAAGATCACTAGAGGGCTTATGGATGTTAGAAATCACCTCCAAACCACCTTAAATAGAGTTCATAGAATAAGAAACAGAACATGTTAGCTGATATGTTAAAGAAACAATATATGACATTGTCAGTTCATCTAAGAAAAAGAATTATATTAAGACTGCTGAATAGGGTCAAGTGTCCTCAAGTAAATTAATTATTCAATGTAAAATAGATGTAATTAATGGAACATATTCTAAAAAGTTTTCAGAGATAATTTAAAATTTAAGACATTGATACTATACCTTCAAATTCAAGAGGAAGGGAGTATTCTAAACTAACCAAAAACGCTAATATGTTAAGGGTACTTGTGCGTGCTCTCATGAGTGTGTTGTGCATTTCCATATGTTCATTCATTCAGTTTAAGCTCACATAAATCCAACCCTGCAAAGCAAAAGGGATTAAATTGATTTGCCAGTCATGGTGCTTTTGTATGTGCTCATGCATTCAGTGTAGGCACACATAAATCTCCAAAACTGCAAAGCAAAAGGGATCAATTTGATTTGCCAACCATGGATCTATGGCTGGCAAAAGCTGGCAAATCAAAACTCTTTTTCAATTTTATAAACAGCAAGCCATCTAAATGAAACTAGATGACCTGCAAAATTATTTTGATTACTCATTAAAATACCCACAATCTGAAAGATAATTATAATCATGTAGGATGAAGGTACTCAATCAGTGCACATATTTGCGATCAGCTATAAAACCACTTTGCGAGTGTTTACGACTTCTCCATGTGATCTCAAGTTAGTAATCTTAGAAGCAAAGTCCATTTGTATAGAATTAAATCATCCACTTCTAAATGTTTTCTCTTTGTTAATCTTTTAAGAGTCACACATGACATCCGATTAGATGAATATGACCAAAACCAAAATAAAATCCCAAATACAAAATAAAACCCAAAAAGCTTAGGATGGCAACGAACTGCAACTAACGCGACAAATGACATTGCCCTTAGCAAAATGGTGTTTGGTATACGTGGAACAAATGTAGACTCGTAAGATAATTAAATATGCCTAAACATATAAATGTAAAAAAAATTAATAAGATATATATCTCCTATCATTATTGATTAAGTGCTCAAGATATTGCTAAAACAAAGCTGGAGCCGTCAAAGAGAGAGAGCCTTTTAGTCTATGCCAATACTTTAGTGTTTTATGTGTTGATGAAAAACACGAGTTTTACTTAGTATTTATATGGCTAGACTAGAAATCCTTTCTTTAACCTAATTTTACACCTCCATCCATCATGGACGTGCCTAGCCTACCACTAGAGCCCATTAGGCTCTAAATCCTAATTATCATTTATAGATTTAAAACAAAACATGACACATGGGCCACATTATAGGAATATTTCTTACATTCTCCCACTTGGCCCATATGACACTACCTAAAAATGACAATTTCTTTATAGAGTCTAAAATGATTAGTTAGCGTAAACACTCATACTTAGATTAAAATTATAATATATGAATCATAACGGTCATTCTTTATAACTAAGCACTTCCTTCCACGTATTACAATATATTACATCCTTAAAAAAAGCACTTAATGAGCAATTAAACTTTATGAATGAACTTCTAATAAGTCATTTGAGTTCAACTTTATATATCAAAAGGAATATAAAATTAATACTTTATATGCATAAAAATCACAATAATATCTAAGAACAACTTAAAATTTGTCTAGACAATCAATGAAAGAAAATGAAGTCAAACAATAAGCGGGTTAGCTAGACCCATACGATTCACATGATTTCTATATTGTTTTGTTGGCATTGCTTTAGTCATAGGATCCGTAATCATTAGCTTAGTGCTAATATGCTCAATGAGCACTTCATGTTCCCTCACTTTCTCTCTCATAATGA
Source organism: Dovyalis caffra (assembly GCA_963924115.1). NCBI lineage: Eukaryota > Viridiplantae > Streptophyta > Magnoliopsida > Malpighiales > Salicaceae > Dovyalis > Dovyalis caffra. Next base: position 6,937,457 of record CAWUPB010000994.1, read on the forward strand.
GATACTTTATATTGATATGCTTATTTTGGCTTTCACTTTTATTATTTTTAGAGAAGAAAAACGCCTCTAAATTGTCACAATATATCTTTACAGGTCTTGATATGGAATCAACAATTTGTAGACCGAAATAAAATTTCTTAACCAAATAGCTCGTGTCATTGCTTTATAGTATGTAATGAATTCCACTTTCATAGTAGACGAAGCAAAAATAGTTTTGTAAGGGCTTCTCCAAGGCACGACTCCTCCAGTAAGAAGAAAAATGTATCCCGAAGTAAATTTTTTTATGTCTATACAACTATCAAAATTTGAATCGAATAACCAACCACCTCAAGATAATTAATATGTCCGTAAATTAGTCTATAATTCTTGATTCCTTGTAGATATCTCATGACTTTCTTAGCAGACTTTCCAATAGTCCATTCCAAGATTGCTTTGGAACCTTCCTAGCATTCTTACTATAAATACCAAGTCAGTTCTTGAACAAACCCGTGCATACATCAAACCGCCTACTATAGATGCATAAGTAATGTTACTCATCTACTCCTTTTTCAATGCATTTTATATACATTGATTTAGATTGAATTTATCCCCTTTGACAATGGGTGCTCGCTAAAGATGCATAATTTGACATCTTAAAACTTTTCAAGGTTTTTTCACTATAAGCCTTTTGAGACAGCTTCTAATATTCTTTGAGATCTATCTCTATGAATCTCTATACCAGATGACATAAGAGGCTTCACCTAATCCTTCATATCAAAGTTTTGAGAAAAAAATTATTTAGTCTCATGAAGCAAAATATCATCTACATATAGGAAAAGAAAAATATATTTACTCCCACTAACTTTGAGGTATATATATTGATCAACAATATTCTTAATAAAATCATATGAGATAATAACATTGTGAAACTTAATACACTATTGTTAGAAGGCTTGCTTTAGCCCATATATATATATCTTTTTAGCTTATAAACCAAGTGATTATTTGTGTCATCACAAAAACCTTCAGAGTTGATTCATGTATACCTCTTCATCTAAATTTTTATTTAAAAATATTTTTTTCATATCCATCCGATGAAGCTCCAAATCAAAATGAGCTACTAATGCCATTATTATTCCGAATGAATACTTTTTAGAGGTTGGAGAAAAAGTCTTATAATAGTTTATGCCTTTCTTTTCGGTATAACCTTTGGCTATAAGTCTAGTTTTATATCGTTTAATATTACTAGAAGATTCTCTTTTGGTTTTATAAACCCATTTGCGACCAACGACTACGGATCCCTTTGGTAATTGGAGGTCTTAAACTTGATTTTTATGTATAGACTCCATTTCTTCCTTCATGGTATTATACCATAAATTGGAGTTTTCTCCATTCATGGCTTATGAAAACGAGTTTGGATCATTCTTAAGTCCAACATCAAAATCAAACTCTTGAAGGTACACAATATAGTCATTAGAAATTACTAGTGTCTTTACTCTTAAAGATCTTCTTAATCTAACATCTTCATATGAGTTTATCTCATCAAGCACTAGTTTCTCTTAAACTTATTACTCAAGAATTGGTTGTTATTCAATATTATCTAATTGACTTTCTTAAACAATAACCAATTGTCTTGTATCCTTATACAACATTGTTGAATCTTGTGTTTTCTCGAATTCTATTCTTCGAGGAAAATCACTCTCGCTAAGGTTTAGATACTTAAGAGATTTAGCATTTCTTGCTTCTACTATTCTTGTACTATAAGAAGGACAAGTAAAACCTATATCCTTTAGAGTTTACTTGCATAATCAATGAAATATCTACTGGTTGTTCTAGGGTCTAATTTCTTTAATTGAGGATTATAAATCCTTACCTCAATAGGACAACCCCATATATGTGTATGATTTAAACTAGGTTTCCATCCATTCCATAATTCAGAAGTTGTCTTAGAGATAGCCTTAGATGGAACCCTATTTAGAATATACACAATAGTCTTTAGTGCTTCACTCCATAAGGGTAATGGTAAATTAGAATTACTAATCATGCTTCTCACCATGTCCATGAGAGTACGGTTCCTTCTTTCAACTACACCATTTTGTTGTGGTATGCTAAGCATTGTATAATGTTCAATAATGCCTTATCCCTCAAGAAGCTTTGTAAATGGACCTAACATTTATCCTTTTTCGATGTACCTATCATAATACTCTCTAACTTTATCAAACCTCACAATCTTGATAGTCCTTTCCTTTTGTTTCTTTACCTTAACCTTAAAGGTCTTAAAACCATTAAATACTTCAGCCTTATCGGATAAGAGATAGAGATACATAAATCTAGAATGATCATCAATGAATAAGATAAAATATCTTTGACCATTTAGGCAAGGAGTATCAAACGATCCATATATGTCAATGTGTATGATTTCTAAAATTTCTAAGCTCCTCATGGCACCTTCGGTGGTCTTATTAGTTTGTTTTTCCTTTATACAATCCACACAAGTACCAAAATCAGTAAAATCAAAAGTGTTTAAAACTTCATCATTCACTAATCTTTTAATTCTTTCAATGAAGATGTGACGTAATCTCCTATACCATAATGTGGAGGAATTCTCATTACTTTTGCTCCTTTTAATACCTGTATTAACATGCATTGATAAATATTTGAGCTCAAAAATGGGTCTAGATCAATTTTATATAAACCATTAATTAATATTCCACCACCAATAGAAATTTTATTTTTCAAAATACTAAAAACGTTTTCACTAAACAAAAATCCATAGCCAATGCTACCGAATTTGGAAACTAAAATCAAATTTCTGAAAAATGATGAAACATAAAAGGCATTTTCTAAATCCAAAATAAATTCATGTTTTAAAATTAATTTGAAGGTCTCCATAACTTCAACTCTAGAGCATATCCGATTTCTTGAATAGACACCTTCTTCATTTCCTTTTGGCTTCCTTAGGTCCGGAAAGCCTTACATAATATTCACAATATGGATTGTAGAATCATAATCAATCCACCATGTATTACTAGGAGTCTCAATAAAAAAAGATTCATGACACACTAAAGAAATGAGTTTACTTTTCTTTATGAGCCACTTTTGATACTTAGGGCAATCTTCTTAACATATCCCCATTTCTTACATAAGAAACATTATTATTACCATTTTGCTTTATTAGCATATTTTCATGTTTCTTCACTTTTGGAATATTTCTAACCTTCTTGGAATTTCCTTTAGCTTGAGAAACCAAAAACCAAATGAGCACTTTCAAGTTTCTCAAGTTTCAATCTCTTTTTTCTTGAACACACAAGGTTAATAAGTCATTAATTGATTGTTTTTCTTTATTTGTATTATGAGAAATCTTAAACATACTATATTCTATAAGGAGAGAGTTTAAAATGAAATGCATTAAGAATAACTTAGAAATCTCTCGCCTCTAAAGACTTTAATTGAGCGAGTAGTGCCCTCATTTTCATAATGTACTCGTGCATACCTTTAGAAGAATCAAATGACTTGTCGAAAGCTTTTTCATTAAGGTGCTAGCTAATGCCTTATCGGAATGAGCAAATTTTTTCTTTATGGCCTTTAAAAAATGTTTTTCGTTAGAGCATTCGGGGATTAAACCCATAACACTCTTATTTATGTGAGACTTTATGAGTATTAAACTTAAGCAATTAGATCACACCCACCACTCATAATTAGTCTTTTCCTGTGTATCACTTGAATAAGTGGGGATAGGTGGTTCATCCACCCGTAAGGCGAAATCCAAATCTACACACTCCAATGCAAAGAGAATATTTTTTATCAAATCAGCAAAATTATCACCATATAGCATTGGAATACTAGATGTATCAATAAAAGCAATAAGAAAAGCTGCAATAACTAAGAAAAGACTTTAATACTATGAAAAAAATACTTTATTTAAATTAACCGATGTTAATTTAATAGTAAATTCTAACCTTCCTATAGATAGAGGTTGCATCATGCATAGACTTCACTAATTCTTTAATAATGCGACTAATGAATAAAATATCAAGAATAAAAAAATCCACACTCGAGGGCCTAGAATAAAATCCATTCTTAATATTAATTTATTATCTTATTCCAATTAAATCATTAAAATAGCAACCTCCTTGTAGGGCCAAGTCATTATTTTTATAAAATAATTACAAATTAAGTAATATACTTTATGAGCATATTAATTTAATAAACCTTAATGTGATCATCAAAATAACTTAAGATGTTATGACTATTTCTAAGTCAATTGACATCATCATCTCAACATAACATGCTTTAATATCAACTCACAACTCTATGTTTACATATCAAAATAATAATAGAAACCATTTCATTATTCATTATCATATTAAGCAATTTTTTTGCATATAACTTATGCTAACAAAGCCTATAATATATGCGTGAAAAATTAAAAGAAATTGTTTACAAGCAAACAATTGAGTCTATGCAAAATATATAATATATATACATAATTATTTCGAAGTCGATAAGTATACATCATATAGACTATATACATGCTTTAATATATATATATATATATATATATATATAATTTGCACTCGTTATTTACGAAGTCAAGACCAGTGTACCTAAAGTTCATAATGACCGACCTAAAGTCTAGACAACATGCCACGGATGAAGGACTTTAGTAAGTCTAAGGCTTTTGATTTCATATACACCCCATGGACTAAGGAATTTAATAAGTCAAGGCTTATGATTTATACACACACACACACACACACACACACACACATACCACTTTGTTAGCCTTTTGTCCTTATTAGTCATACCATACATTCAAAATAGTTTACTCGTTCACGTTTTTTTTTTTTTTTTTGGCTGCATGAAAACTAGCATCAAAGGTGCCGCCAAATGGAATCTCATACAAATGGCGACTCCAAAGGGACAATTATACCATATTGTTCAATTGCATGTGCGATGTATTTTTATTAAAATAGATTCCGTAACACTAATTAAAATAGCAAGAAGAGGGCTTTAATACCACATTTAAGATAATTAAATATGCCTAAGCATATAATTATAATGAAAATTAATAAGATACATACCTCCTACCATGATTGATTTAAGTGCTTAAGATATTGCTGAAAGAAAACTAAAGCCGTCAAGGAGAGAAAGCTTTCTAGTCTATGTCAATACTTTAGGATTTTATGTGTTGATTAAAAACGCAGGTTTTACTTACTATTTATATAACTAGACTAAGGATCTTTTCTTTAACATAATTTTACACCTCCATCCATCATGAATGTGCCTAGCCCACCACGAGAGTCCATTGGGCTCTAACTCTTTAAATTGTCACTTATAGATTTAAAACAAAACATGACACATATGCCGTATTTTAGGAACATTTATTATAACATGTACTTAAATTTACAATATATATATATCAATGTAAAACTTTTACTCTTATAACAATCTAGATGACTATAGAAACAGAGAGACTCTACATTGAGATGAGAAAAAGAATAGGTGCGAGAGGTATTTAAAAGTATGTGGAATTGAGATAGAAAATTGGATACCTAAGGAAGGGTCAATAATCCATCGACAATGATAAAATCTTCCCGAAACACCGGACTCAAGAAATGAGCATTCTAAAGTAATTCAAAAAATTTAATACCAAACTAGTTGCTATAACAACTAAATTGACCACAAAGTAAGGCGGAGGCATGACCTCTACCATTGCAAGCCGAGCAATTACAATGCAAATTGAAATCACTCCTAGCATTTAGACAATAATAGCCTCAATTTTCCTTCTTCTTCTTTTTTTGTAAAGTAGGAAAGCAATGAAATATTAAGAATATGTATTTAATGTATATTTCTTATTGTATATAATTGAAAGAGGTAGATTATACATAGCTATTATAGATGTAAGAAGTAGAAAATTATAGCAAAAAGGGAAGTATATAAACCGTAAAAACTTGTAACATAGAGGTTGTATCATTCCTAAAAACAAACTTTCCTAAATCTTTTTCTCTCTTTAACATAGTATCGGAGCAAGAAAATTTCCATTTCTCTTATTCTATAGTTGAAATAACTTTTATCATCTAATTCCTTGTATTTTATTCAAGATCTAGTAGTTCTTCTTAAAGAGATTTGTTCTTCAAATCAATTTTATGGCCGATCAAGTTAACTCTTAAAGTTTTTCATGAGTTGTTTCATAGGCCATCAATGATCCTCTATATCTTCATCCTTCGGATACACCAAATCTTATTCTTGTTTCTCATTTGCTCGGAGATGAGATGATTATAATTCATGGAGTAAAGCTATGATAAGTTGCTTGAAAGCAAAAAGCAAAGATGGATTTGTCACTAGACAATACTTAAAACCAGGTACAAATTTTCCGGATTATACACAATGAAAGAAATGTAATGCTTTAGTTTATGATTGGCTATTGAATTCAATTTCTGCATAATTGTTCAATGGTTTGGTTTATTTTTAATCTGCTGAAGAGGCCTGGAAAGATCTAAAAGAAAGATTTGAAAAACAACATGGAGCTAAGATTTTTTCTTTGCACAAAGAAATTCATTCATTAGTTTAAGGTGCCTGATAGTATAGTAGTGTATTACTTGAAGTTAAGGAATCTATGGGATCAATATTACTCATTGATTCATAATTTGTTATTGTCCAAACTGCATAAGTGAAGTTTCATAACCTTTTGTTGAATACACACAACAATTAAAAAATGATCTAGTTCTTGATGGGTTTGAATGATCATTTCCATCCTATAGGATGACAGATTTTGCTAATGAATCCCCGCCTACTTATTCACAAGCATACTCAATGGTTTCTAATGAAGAATCACAGCGGAGAATTAATTCACATCAAGAAGTACCTACTACTTTCTACTCTACTAAAACTCAATATCAAATGAAGCAATTCTCCGATAAGTCAAATTGGCATAAGGATGTTATCCGTGATTACCTGTCACATTTTTGCCCATACCAAAGATGCTTGCTACAAGCTATATTGTTATCCAAGTCCACATCAAAGGACTTTTGAGAATAACGAGAGGAAGAAGAAATGAAAGTATATCTAGTAAAGATAGATAACGTTTTTTCAAAGCAAATCATGCTAACTATATAAGACATGATGTTGTGTTTTCCGGCAATCATCTATTGGTACAAATGAACAATATATGAGATGAAAATTCTATGATGTAAACAATAAACATGATAGAGTCACCTCTTGTTTGTTTCTCAACAACAATATCATCAATTTTTGGAATTATTGGTTAAAAGTACAACTTTAGGGATAAATTTTTAAAAGAACGAACTAGTTGCAAACATGACGAGTAAATACCTTTATTGTTATGTTGATATGGAATTCCTTGATGATGATTGGATAGTGAATACCGGTGCTAATATTCACATGATTGAAAAATTAAACCTATTGAATAGTCCTAGGAAACTAGCATCTAGCTTCACTATTAGATTACCTAATGGTAATAGAACCCCAATTACTCATATAGGTTCAATTACTCTTTCACGAGTGATTTTTCATGATGTCTTGTACTTATCATATTTCAAATTTAATTTATTGTCGGTAGCTCGCTTCACTATCGACAATAACTCTTAGTATCTTTTTACCCATATTTTTGTCTCAAGACCTCACATCCGGGAAGACAAAGCGAGGTTTGTAAAATTAGAAATGATCTTTATCATATCATGCCAAATACATTCATGTTAGTCACCAAAAAACCTATTTCTTCTTATATTTTCTTCAAATTCTATTGACGCTTGTGGATACAATATTTTTGTTTCTCAAACTTTTTATAATAAAGTCGTTATCAAACAAATTTCTATTATAAATAATGTAGCATTTTGGAATAAAAGGTTTGGACATATATCCTTTTCTAAAATCCATATGACACCTGGAATTGCGGTAGCAAATTATGATATGTTGTGTGATATTTTTCTTCTTACCAAGCAAACAAGAATACCTTTTTCGAAAAGCACCTCTTCCACTCATTCAATATTTTAACTTCTTCATCTTGATATATGGGGTACTTATAAAACATGCTACTTACAATCAAGAGAGATATTTTCTCTTCATAGTGGATGATTTCTCTAAAGGTACTTGGACATTTCTCATGAAAAATAAATCACAAAAACTTCAATTGATATATGATTTCTATATTCTTGTTCAAACATAATTTTCTTCTTCTATTAAAAGGATTAGATCCGATAGGGGTTCTGATTTTTTACAAATAACGTGTCAAAAATTATTTTCTTCTAAGGGTATGAAGGATCATGCATCATGTGGAAGTGCGAAATAAATAAAAAAATTTCTTCATTTGAAGGGCCCAAGATTATGTCGTTGAATCAACTAACTATATATACATGAATTAAAACAATGAATAGAGAATTACCTATTATAGCATAGATCTAAATTCTTTAGCAGAAAAAACTATCAAAGTGTTTGACCTCTATCGATGATCCACGCAGTTTAAGCACCCATAAAGAAACACTTAAAATTGGTAGAGTGCTAGCTCCACCTTTTCCGATTTGCATTGTAGTTCCTATAGAAATATAATCCGAAAAAATTTATGACAACCTTAATGAAAAAGGAAAAGTGGATTGTACTAAGGTTTTAGGAGAAAACTATTTTCTCTTTTTATTTTGCTTTTTGCCATGTACCCTAGAGAGATTTTCTCTCGTTTATCGAATTTCTTCCCTCTAATTTTCTTATTTATGTCCCACCTCTCTCCCACATATATTTATATGAATGACTTTCTTGTCCTTGAAGAACAAGGAGGGGCGACAATAAGTCCCTTAAGGACTCTAGATTGTTATCTCATAATCCTCCAAGGAGTATGAGTTATTTTATATGAGGGCTTCTTATCTTTATCTTTAAAACATTCATCCTTATCCAATAAGGTTCCTGTCAAAATATCTTTAGGTTTTTAATTAAATCTATTAGGCCAAAATCATTCTGGCCCAATTAATTTATTTGGACTATCCAAATAAATAATCCTAGATAATTTTAAACGGATCATATTAGGAAATAATTTTTTCTAAAATACCCTTTAACCTAAATTAGGAAACTCATTTTCATTTTAGGTTATTTACTTCTAAATTAGGAAACTGATTTCTAAAATAAGAAACTTTCTATTTCGGAAAACTTTTCATTTTTGGAATTTTTTTCCAAAATAGGAAACTTTCAAAATTGAAAACCTTTTCCAATGTCTTTGCTTCTCTTTAATCATGTGAACACTTAAACTTATGCATGTGACTGAATAGGCTCTTAGATATGTTGGCAATGTATCAATAACAAAAGACTCCTCTTTTATCTCTTGATACATAAATCCAGATTGACCTCTAGCAAGGCATCATAACTACCTAATTCTCTAAGAGGATTAATTAATCCATTATTACCTATCATGAAGCGCGATTACTATACAATTTAGTCCACATTTCAACTTATCACGAGTGTGATCTCAAACTTAGTTATAAGTCTTATTCGATTATGATCACATAAGTTTTCTTTAATTACTAAATATCTTAGCTCTTAGAATAAACCAACTTGCTTTATTGGTGTGCTCCTACTATGGTCATAGATTTTTTGAGTAGACATTCATCGAAGTGTAATGTGATAACTCGTTTTTACAAGGAATGACATGTCTTATCTTAGTCATACACCTATCTTTATTAGATTTCTAGTGCACCTAACAAATCGCCTACGTGTAAACCTTTACTAGGTCAATCAAAATGAGTGTCAAAGTGCATAAATCCTCTAATGAGATAACTATGATGACTTCAAGTCTAAGGACTACTTGTACCCATCTCTTATGAGATTCTCATATACTAAACCAAATGGGTTCTCATGGCAAGTCAAGTCCAGTTATATGTTCTCTAACATAAATCATCTAAGTGTTTGCTTTGGCATCATCATGCCAATAGGTGTGAGATCTCCTACTATTATTAAATAGCATGAGTATATTGCTTATAAGGTTAACCGTATATAGTCAATATCCATTCTTGATAATGCTACAACTTGGGACATTTACTTATATCATTTATGTACATTAGTGTTTGTCTCACATTTTTTAATTAATCACTAATGCAAATGCATATCACATAGACCTCTATCTAATTCTATTCAATTAATAAATGTAAATGATAAGAATTAATAAAAAGACTTTTTTATTATAAATTATGCAATAATATAATAACTCAAATCCATCCAAATATGATTGGATCTTGGGCACCTACACTAACAGGGTATTCTTCGTGAAACTAATATATCCTATACTCCATAATAAAATGGTGTTGTAGAAAAACACGGATATATTCTTAACATTGCTAGAGCAATTATGCTCCGTTCAAAAGTACCTATTGAGTTTTGGAGGGATTGTGTCTTAGCATCTACATACATCATCAATAGAACCCCAAAACCACTTTCACATGGAAAAACTCCTTTTGAAATACTATTCATAAGCCTTCGACATTTACACATCTTAAAGTCTTTGGATGTTTATGTTATATCAAAGTACTACCTTGTCTTGATAAATTTGCTCATAGATCTAAACCTTGTGTTTTTTGTGATATCCTTATTAAAAAAATAATATAAAGTCATGGATTTAAAAGATCAATATGTCTTTATTTATAAATATGTAATGTTTCAAGAATCCATTTTTCCTAATTCGACTTCTTCCTATCCTTCTATGACTACTTCCATTTCTATCTTTTATGTTTCTCAATGGACATATGATGATGAAATTTTTCCCAATTACTAATTCTTCTAATCATGTTTCTTATGTATCCGTTGATTTTATTTCTCCTTTACTGAATTCTACACTATTTTCATCCACTTACTCTTCATCTAATAATAATATTTATGTTATTTCCTCTTTTACTCCTAACACTTCTTTAATTACATCCGATATGATCCCTCTTAAAAGATCTTCTAGGGTGTCTAAGTTGCCTTTTTGGTATAATGATTACTCGTGTCCTAATTTACTTACATCTCATTCTATTCAACTACCTTTTAGTGCATACTCTTTGTTAAATTATATTTCTTATACTTTAGTGTCTCTATCACGGACAACCTTTCGATGTCTATTTCTTCTATTAGAAAGCATGATTCTTACTTAAAATCCATTAAGAACCTCGGAGGTTTCATGCTATGACTAAGGAAATCCAAGCTCTTGAATTAAACGAACGTGGGATTGAGCTCCTTTGCCACATGACAAAAAACCAATAAGATACAAATGGGTTTATAAGATGAAGTATCATCGTGATTGCAGTGTAGAAAGGCATAAAGTTAGGCTAGTGGCTAAGGGTTATACTCAACAAAAAGGCATTGATTATAGAAAAATTTTTTATCTAATAGTTAAAATGATTACTATCGGGATTGTTATTGCTTTAGTCGATGTCTTGATCGGCCTTTATATCATATGGATGTGACTAATACCTTTTTATAAAGAGATCTATATGAGGAAGTCTATATGAGTTTGCCTCTTGGACTTCACACTTAGGAAAAGGGTTTAGTATGTAGACTGTTTAAGTCTATTTGTGATTTAAAACAAGTTTCAAGGTAGTAGAATTCAGAATTTACAAAAAAGATGATATTTGTTGGCTTTCTTCAATCTAAATATGATTATTCAATGTTCATTAAATTGACAAATAGAAAAAAGGTTATCTTGTTAGTATATGTGGATGATATTTTGATTACAAAAGATGATGCAAATGAAATACACAAGCTTAAAGTTTCTTACATGAAACTTTTTATATCAATGATCAAGTTGCTTGAAATATTCTTTAGGAATTGAGGTTGTTAGATCTACAAAGGGAATCTACCTAAGCCAAAGAAAGTATACTTTGGAATTATTAAATGATCCTGGCTTATTTGGTTCCTAACCGAGTGGAGATGGCTTTACAATATAATTTAAAGCTCACCATAGTGTAGTATGATGAAACAATTCATAACATATATGCGGATTCAATTTTACATAATCCTACTAAGTATCAAAGGTTAGTTGGGAAGCCGAGTTGATTTTCTTAACCATAACTCGACTTGATATCACTTGTGTTGTGCAAATACTTAGTCAATTCATGTATTAACCAAAGGTTTCACACATGAATTCAGCTATAAGAGTACTTAGGTATCTCAAAGACAATCCAGATCTTGGTATTTAGATGTCCTTCTCCAGTTAGCTACATATTAAAGCATTTTGTGATTCCGATTAGGCATCTTGTCCTATGATGAGAAAAATCCTTGATTGATTTTTATGTGTTTCTTGCCAATTCACTCTTGTTTTGAAAAACCTATAAACATAATACAATCTCATGATCTTCAACCGAGGTAGAATATCGAGCTTTGAATTCAACTACATGTGAAGTAATCCGATTGGTTGGCTTATTGAAAGAATTACGGATGACAAGTTTATGAGCGAGTAGAGGTGAGTTATGATAATCGAACGACTTTACATATTGCTTCCAATCTAGTTTTTCATGAGAGAGCTAAATATATTGAGATAGATTATCATTTGGTTAGAGAGAAACTTAAAGAAGGAATGATCAAAACAGCTTTTGTCACGATAGGAGAGCAAATTACGGACATTTTTACTAAAGGTTTGGCGGTAAGCATCATCAATGCCTTATGTCTAAGTTGGGTATTTTTAAGATAAATCATTGACTTGAGGGGAAGTATTAAGAATATGTATTTACTTTATATTTCTTATTGTATATACTTGAAAGAGGTAGATTGTACATAGCTACTATAGATATGAGAAGTAGAGGATTATAGCAAAAAAAAAAGAATATAAATTGTAATAATTTGTAACAAAGAGGTTGTATCATTCAAGAATAAAAACAATTAACAAACCCTTGCATTTGAGTGGGTGAAGAAGAAGAGGTCGGTGATGTGGCTAGGATAGAAAGAAGGAGTGGCGGCCTATTTTTAAGGGATGGAGAAAAGGAAAAATGGAGGAAGGGGAAGGCTTTTGCTTTTTTCGATTTAGGAATTTTTCCAAGTGACGGATGCAATTCCATCGCTAAAAAATAAGTGTTGCCATCTTCGTTTTTTACCAATGGACTCAATTTTGTTGCTAAAGATAACTCTTCATTGCTAATTTTTAGCTTTTTTTAACGACGAGGCTTAGTTGATCATTAAATCATCTCTCCATATCCCATCTAGAATTAATGACAAAAAACATCATCCGTCACTAAAATTCCTCGCAACTCGAGTTGATATTTCATCATTGACTTAACCGTAAAACATTTACCGCTTAATTCAATGATAACGATGTTCATCATTGAAATTCGATCAATATTTCATCTCTATTAACCCAAAATATTGAAAATTTTATAAAATTCACTAATCGTTTGCTAATCCGTCACTATATGCTAACAACTTCATATCCGTCGTTGATTTCTATTACTATTTAACTTTTTTTTTATATAGTGTAAATAATTCAATTAAGAAACATAGTAGTAGTCTATCTGAATGTTAGGATAAAGTACTCTATATGTATGTTGTACTTTTAAATTTAAGGTTATATATATATATATATATATATATATATATATATATATATATATATATATATATATATAGTTTTCCATCTCAAAAATTCACTTCTCCTGCCTTTTGAAATTACAGCTACTATAATTTTAATTTGCTTATAAATCACTTCTCTTGTGTTTTGAAATGAAAGCGAATATAATTTTTATTTGCTTACATATATATTCACTTTCAAAAATTAAGTGGTTGATTTTTAAAATCTTTACCAAACAATTTTTTTTTAATTGCTTTGCTTTAAAACAAAATAATAAAAACTATAAAATAAGAAGCCAAACAAGCTCTTATTCATAATCAATTGGCAACCTATGAATACGAGTCTCTTCATGTGTTTGATTAAACAAATGACACAATTAGATGATCTCAGTCTTGATGCAAACTGTCAACATGTTTTCATCAAAAGTTAGACGCACAAGATCATCAAGCACTGTAATTAGCCTCCACACATTAGAAATCACCAACTAATTAATGTTCATTCCTATGTGGAGAGGGATTATATACTGGACAGGATTGAGATCCTGTGTCTATGTTCATATACATCCCTATACGGAATCAATGATTGAAGCCAGTCAAATTGAGGTCTTTGGTTTGGATTTTTTTCTCTCTCCATTGATCAGGTTTGCTAATTGATGTTGTTGTCGGTTTCAAATTTATATTTTTGCAAGGCATTGGCAAGATAAAAGGAGTTGATAATAATAATAATAATAATAAATATAGCAGTACAAGAAGCTGGTCTGAAATACTCCTATCTCTACGAAAAAAGAAATAAAATGTGGAAATTCAAATCATGTTATCATTATTATGGACCCTTTTCACTGTTGCATACTCAAAGTAAGTTGGGCCTGGAAAAGCTTATGACTAAATTTGAGAATTGGGAGGTCTGATCTTAAAAATTGTTAAAAAAACGAAAATATATATATATATATATATATATCTTGCGTCTCTGACGTGCTCGAGTTGCTGTGCCTCATTATCCAATGAATTTGTTGAGTTTTTTAGGCCTTGGATTAGTAAGAGGCCGTCAGGTAACGAGTGAAAAACAATAGGTTTCAAGCCTAATTTACTACCATTAAGCCCTTTTACTCTTTAGCAACATTCATAACCTCCCTTGCCACATCTTGGGCCGGTCATTGCTTCATAGAGACTTTACTTGAGCTCAGGCCTTGTACATATATCTTTTCTCCCTCTTTCTTTGTTTCTTCAGGGGTTTCTCCATTTTTATTTGAATAAATTACTTTAAACACAATATATTTGAGCAGTAATACTTTACACCCTCATTTTTCTAGGCAAAAAATAGTGAAAAGGCAAATATATTCTCATATATAATCAACCAACAGTAATATTAGTTAAGTATTTTTTCCATTATTCTCACTGAACTTTCTCTCTTCTCTATCTGTTCTCTCTTTTCTATCTTCAAATTGAAGAGAGGCACGTGAATCTCAATGTCTTTCAACAAGAAAATCAAGATATCGATAAAAATAGCTAGGTTGATTGAAAGTTGTTGTTACTGTTTAACGTGATTCATAGACAAATCGAAATTCAAGAAAAGATAAATTTTTAATTTCAATAGCAATAACCAATAAAATATTTAGATTAACTTTATAATTTTAGAATTCACAACACAACCCTTGTAAATTGTTATGTCTTTACGGTGTTTTTTTTTAATTCAAAAAAAAAAAAAAGACCCTAATTTTTTAAATTTATACTTCACATACTGTCAGATGTTACTTTTTTTTCCAATTGCTTGAAAAGTTTGGTGAAACTTGTCGTCTTGATGGCTCCTATTTCTTGTGTCGGCATGATCATATAAAGAAGCTGGCAAATATGTTGGAGAAAGTTTAGGAATTATTTTTGGAAGACCATTTCAACTTTTGTTTCGCTCTAGTTAATCTCACAGACCCAAAAGCAATATACTATCTTTAATTGTTTACTGCGTCATATAGCCAAAAGGTCCCTGTTAGTATGGCAATGAGCATGCCAAAAGGATCTGCTCGAAATGATGCGGAACTCCTAGATCATGAGACTAAATATCAAGTTGTATCCACGTATTATAGTTGTCCCAACACTTTGAAGAAGAAAGTTTTCCATACAAGAAATAGGTTGAAGAAATGGCAACATATATTGCTGATTTATTGTGTCAATCTTTCATCAAAGCTTCTTGGAAGCCAGAAACTAGGCAAGAAGGGAAACCAAGACTTCAACAAAAGGAAGATGGTCATGAGAGGCGGAAAGGAGATGGTTATAAGAGGCTTAATCCACTCGTCATTCTGGATTCTTTTGTATCGACCTCAATGAAGAGAATTTTGGAACAAAAAGATTATGAAATGATTGAAAAGCGAGTCTATAAAGTAGTCCATCTACCGGACTCTAAATTAAATGGCTAAACTTATTACTTACACTAGAGTGCAACAATCTAAAATCCCTTTGAAGTGGTTCCAGTGCTACCCAAAAAATCTAGGTTGTAAGGTTGGAATGGAAATATATGACAAGTGTAATATCTTAAAACTAATATGAAACACTCGATAACAATATCTCTATTCAAAAAATAAATTAACTTCTATCAACAATAAGTATATGAATTGCAAATTGCAAGATTGAATAGAAATTGAAATTGATAAATACTTAATTAAAAGTCTTTATAAGTTACAATGACTCTAGAAATATAAAGACTTACAAAAATATGAATTGATGAACGAGATACCAATTAAAACTTCAAACATCAAGAAATAGGATCTGCGTGTGTTATAATGAAAGTGACAATCGAACCAAAAATGATCTATCAACCTACTATTACTACTTACTTGATTACAACCTTTTTAATTATTGCCTATAAACTATAGCCTACTATGCTTCAAGTGTAAAAATGATTTGAGAGATAATGCCGATAATATACAAGAGTATTATTATTGTATTTTGTTTATTGTATGTTCTTATTTCCTGGTTGCAACAAATATTTATAGCATTTCTATTCTTTTACATCCTTCTTTATTGGCCATGTTTTTTAATTGCAACGTTCCATAATTTTATTCCTTGGGCTACAAAGTTCCATGTTTCCTTATACTACAATGCTCCATGCTTTTTAGTATTCTCACTCATTCGTTACAATATTTTCATGTCCTTATTTCGGTGCTAGTCATTCGAATTAGTTATCTTCTTGTTAATCTTTCTTTTTGAGTAGGACTTGACTTCCAAAGTTCTTTGCTTATATTTCTATCTCTCAAACATAAAGCTCTTTTAGACCTCCTCTTTGGATGGGTCCGCTTTTATGGACTTGGCCTTGAATGCACCGGCGACTCTTGAGAGCCATACACATAGGTTTAGTGATGAAAGCCTCTCCGGGCCTTAATTAATTTATTAGGTCATTAGGTCCCAATCAAAGTATAAGTATACCATCCGCCCCTTTCTTTTCGTGTGTGATGCACTTCTCATGTTTGAAAAAAAATAATTACTTTGGTGCTTGTTCATTTCTCTTCCCCTAGGTTCCAACGTTACAACGAATACCTAGAACTAGTCTCTTCACTCTACAATGATTATTTGAATCCATATGTCTTTTTAATTTGTAGTAAATTAATATGAGGGGACTTTAAATGCTACTGCATTTGTTGAATCAATTTTCATGGAAACCTTCTCTCTTAATGCTAGGGTTCTTAAACTTCTACATCTTTTTGTGCTTTTTATCGAATTCTGTTCCTTTTCTTTTCTCAATCTTTCAACCTCAATCTATTTCTATGGCTTCCAATAAGTCCGCTTGGAAATCTAAATTTTAGAGATCTTCTTCTCTCTTTATATTTATGTTTGGTGTTGTTTTATAACTAGACTCGTCAATTTAAGTCCATTCCTCTATGTGCTTCTATTGGTCTATTGATTTGACCACAATATCATCCGTGTAATTCCATATTCTTTCTAATCAAATCATGAAAGATAATGTTCATGGCCTTTTGGTAAGTTACTCATCATTTTTCAATCCGAAGAGTATCATCACCCATTCATATACAACGATAGCTCTAGGACATCTAAATGTTGTCTTGTGGATGTCTTCTTATATAATTGGTATTTGGTTGGCATGAGATATTCATCTTTAAAGTTTCTTTATTTAAATCCATAATATCAATGGATGCTCTGATTTTACCATTTCCTTTTACTATCAAAACTATGTTAAACATCTATTCCACATGTCTAATAGCCCTAATAAATCCCGCCTTGAACAACCTCTCGCATTTCTTTCTTAACATTAGACAAGTATGGAAGGGGATATTCTCCTAATTATTTGATTAAAACGTTTTGCATTTAGTTTGATTAGAATTCTCAACTCCGCTAGTTCTATATTCAAACCTAGTATATCTTTGTAATCATATACATAATAGTCTTTAAACTACTTTAGGAGTTCCATCATTTGTTGTTTATCTTGTGTATCCATATTAGCATTTGTGTAGGTGATTTTCTCTTTATGTTTGCTCCTATTTCCCTTCTTCGGAGGGTTAGCTTTCTCGTATGTCATTGCTTTTATGGTACTATTGGGAAGCTCTGTAGGTTCCATATTGGTAGGCTAGTTCTCGGTTGGTGTCCAGTTTGGGTGGTGTTGCAACAACAATTTCTTTTTTCTCACATATGCCATTAATTTCTAGATGATTGGTTAGACTTCTTTGCTTCTAGATTCATCCTCTTTATGGGTGTCATTCATGGTAAAACCCTTCGTTTTCTCTTCTAGACTTTTCTTGTATAGAGTGCATTATCGTGGATAGTTTCAAAGTGGATTATAGTTGTATTATACTTGGTATGCACTTTGATGGGTGTATATTCACCTATATAAAATTATCAATCTAAATGATTGGTACATACTATGAAGGGTTTATCATCTCGCATTTAGAGTCCGGAACTTCGTTTATTCCGGAATAATATTGATTGATGGAGGGTAGAGGGGATGTAGCTATTCATATGTAGTCAATCTTTTTCTAATAATGTATTATAACTGGATATGGTCTTTACTATAAAACAAAATGTATTGGTGCTCAATATTACCATCTTTAAAGTTATTGTAAGTATGTCTTAAACATTCAATACATTGCTTGTAAACCCACCGATTGCTACTTTATTGGGTATAAGATCCTATTTTGCTTTGTTTGTTAAGATCTAGCATATATAATGGGAAAATGTTGATTGTAGTGGCATTATCTACCATGACTCTATTCAATGAGATTTCATTCATATTAGCTATAATATATAATGGCTTGAGGTGCATGAAGGTTTTCCTTTTTAGTTTTTATAAGATGGTGTTTATCATTTTCTATTCTTTAGTATGCTCCTGTTTATTTATAGACAGATCCAATATCATTAAAACTATTTATATGGAGGTATTCCATGTTGTAATATTTTGGATGTCCAAGCTCTTGTATGATCTCATGTGATGTTGAAGTGTCATTCATTATATCTTCTTCTAGAAGAGTTAATTGCTCAAATTGTAGAAGAAACTTTACAAGTAATAAGATGATCATATTACACCTTATATCTTTTGTCTCCTTTGAGTAATCAACTGTCCGTGAATCATTTTCTTCTTGTAGAGGCTTTACTATTTCATTATCTTGGTTATTTCGTTAG
This sequence comes from Dovyalis caffra, assembly GCA_963924115.1. NCBI lineage: Eukaryota > Viridiplantae > Streptophyta > Magnoliopsida > Malpighiales > Salicaceae > Dovyalis > Dovyalis caffra. Next base: position 6,956,588 of record CAWUPB010000994.1, read on the forward strand.
AGAAATTTAACAAAGGGTTTCTCGCTAGTTTCTTATGAACCTTGAGGCCTTAACTATCTTCATCTTTAGAAATAGTTCTAAATTTTATGACCAGATTATTACTCGGTTCAATCAATGGTGAAGTCTTAATTTCTTTCTTTCCAAGTACTTGCTCTTCGATGGAACTCCTTACCTCTAAAAGCTAGTTACTCTCTTGTATTGGCTCATTCTTTGTGTTGTCTTAGCTACTATTTTTACCTTTTGCTGGATTCATTTCTTGTTCTTCTTTTTATATGACTTAGTCAAGATTGTAGTCCATCCATAGTCTTCGACTTCTTCAACGGTTGGTGATTCCTAAGTAGATAGCTCCACCTTAGAGAATGCTAACTTCTTTAGGACAATCTCCTAAAAGTGACATCAATAAAACTTTTTTGTTAGACCTTCCCTTTTTCTTTTGAGGTTTATTCCTCAAGTTATCGGCTTGTATAAGAGAATTGGTTTGCACTTCTTACATAGGACACTCGAAGCATCTTAAGGTTATGGAAAAGCATTTCTACCTTTAGAGCTCGCTAGATTATCTCTCCTATAGAAAGATTGGATGGAATCAAAGGCCTAGAATTTTCAAAGGTCTTAGTTCTCATTAGCTCATACAGGTATATGAGATCAAGAGTTTACAACTTATCCTTATTTGGGATCATCTTTCCTTCAAAGATATTTACTTTGACAAATCGATTGAAAGTCGAGCATGCATTAGTTATATGTCCATCCGTCAAGTGCCGGTGACATATATGTTCTATCTCTTAGGACTAATCAATAGATACAAATTTCAAAAACTTTATCCGTAATAGATAATCTATTTACTTAATGTCAAATGTCAAATGTCACTCGTCTATAAATCATCGTAACAAATAAAAGTATCGATAATCGAAATCATGCTTATGACGAGTAAGAGCATCAATTGCATTTACATTTAAAAAATGATCTTTATCTATTCTTATTTGATCATTGTTATCCGGGAATTTAAGATTTTTAGCCTCTATTAAATCATGTATAATGTTTTTGAATACTATGTAATTATTGATTACATGTCCTAATACTCCATGTCATTTACAATATGGTTTTCCATTATATTATTGTTTTGTATTTTTCTTTGATTTTTACTCTTCTTTTAGCCACCAACCAATCAAATATTTAGTCAGTTTGATTAATGTTAAAAGGATATTGCCTTTATTTTGTGGATTTAAATGATTTCATAGCATTAGTAGTTTTCTTAATGAGAGTATTACAAACTAATGGGGTTCTATGGATGAATTTGGCCATGTCAATCTCTAATGGAATGAGTTCTTGACAATAAGTTTCATAGTATATGGATTTCTATCTCTTTCTTCTTTCAACAAGCTTTCATACTTGGGGATCTCACGTTTAATTCATACACATTATTGAATTCATTCCCTTAAATTTCTTTATAAAATCAAGTTCCAAACCTTGTTGGCTATAGCCGAAACTCTTTTTTAGGGATTTTTGCCCAAAATTTAGCCTTAAACTCTATAACTCTATCTAGGTGTTTTTTAATAGACCATTTTGAGTATCGTTTATATTTTACCAAGTCTAATAATCCTAGTTCAAGTTTTATTTTTTGATAAATAGACTTGGAAGATAGCTTGTATTTCGTCTAGAAATGCATAAAGTTTGAAAGTAAATTAATATACCATAAAAATGTACCTCATGTCAAAGAGTTTAGAAATAACCTAAACTTTAGGTAATTACAATCGAAACCTACCTACATTGGCATATAAACTTAGCTATATGTTCTAAGGTAGGTACTATTTCGTATCTAGTTAACGGAGTAAAATATGAGAATCTAAAGTTAGGTGTGTCGCCACCCAAAAATTAGGGGGCTTCAAAAAATAATCTAATTAAAAATCATTTTTTTTTTAGTTATCTTGTTTATTTACTAAGGATTTGAGTTAAACAATGTTTTAGAGTTGCTATCTAGAATTAAAGAAACTATGAAATCTTAAAAAGATACTCGTTTAGAGATTCTATAATAAAAAGTTAGTTATACCTTCGAAAAGATATCGATCACCCAAAAGCACTCTTTTTAGAAAATGTACCACGTTTAGTTTACTCTTAAAACGTAATCTCCTAAAAAAATTTATTTTTTGGCAAATGATTTCAAAGTCAACTTCCAAATTTATTATGTAATTCAAATTAATTTTTGTATTTTGTTTGTGACATCATATTGAATCGATCATTAGATCCCATCATAGGAAGTCTTATTAATTCAATATCGGATCTAGTTTAAGTCTTAATGTAACTAGTATGTTAGATAACAACCTAATTATTGAAATGTGATTAATTCAAATTAACATCAGTCTCTATTAGGCGAGAGACTTTTTAATTTCTATCTAACATTTCTTCTTCTTCTTTTCCTTTTCCTTTTCATTTTCTTTTCTTTTCTTTCTTTTCATGTCTTTTTTTTATCATTTTCCTTTTAGTTTTCAATTTTTTTTTTTTTTGCCTTTTTTCAAAGTCGATGGAAATTTGTCATGAGTTCATAAAAAAATAGAAGATTCAACGATTCATCCACTCATTACTTACCTAATTTAATTATCAAAATTAATTAAAGAATAAGCATTAAACTAAATAAATAAATAGGCATAAAGAACTCAAAATTTCTTTTTTTAAAAAAAGTGAATTTAGACTAGATATAAAATAAGCGACTTGTATGAAAATTTTAGAATTAATTTACCTAAGGATGAAACTAAGAAAATGAAGAGTAAAAAAAAAAAAAGGTTTACTCGACCTTTGTGCCCAATGGGCTTTCGGCCCATTAAGCCAAGCCCATCTGGGTTAGCCTGCTAGCGGTGCTTGCTTATTCCCTCTCTCGCATTGGGTAAGGCTAGGCTAAACCCAGCCCCTATTCTCCTTTTTTTCTTTTTCAAGCTAGGCCGGACTTAGCCTACCTTTTTCTTTTCCCATTCGGGTTGGGCTAGACCAACCTAGTTTGTTTTAGTTTTGTATTAGGTTGAATCCAGCCCACACTTCTTCTTCTTTCTATAACAATTCTCTTCCCTTTCTTCCTTTTTTCTTCGTGCCTTAGTCCAATAACATTGTCTCTTTTTTTTTCTTCCCATCAATCATGACTAACTAACTATCATCCCAAAAAAGCAATTACACCCTATACTCTACACCAAAGCTCATGTGCCCTATACTTGACATCCAAATAAGGCGACCTCTCATATTTTTGAAGTAAACATACAACGTCATTGTCACTTATTTTGTAAATCCAAGAATAAGACTAAAGCATACCGGGGAAGGAAACTAAAAAAGATAAGTTTAGGAGGTTACCTGTTAAGCTTAAGCAAGGGTGGGAGCTTGAACAAGAAATGAAATGAATGAAGAGTCAATCGCCAAAAGATACAACTACTGTTTCAAACCAAAAATAGTAAGATCTAGGTTCTCGTTTCTTGTTTGTCTTGGCTTCACTTTTGTTCCAACTCTTTACCCTTTGTACTAATAGTTTTTAAATCGGAGACTTGGAGATTCAAAGATTTCGAGTTTCAAAATTACCAAAAAAATGCCTCCCTTTGTGTTTTCTTCTTGTTTGTATTTTTTATTTCTAAACTACTATTAAAACCCTTAAAAACTGGTCCTAATGCCCTTACACACATCCTTATTTATATCTATTTTCATGCCATCAATCGCAATCCTTCATTCCTCTCTTCTATTTCTAGCCATTTAATTAGTTTTGGTATAGGTTATAATCACTCCAATTTGTTGTATTTCTTTTTTCAACATTTTTCTCTTTTATGTTCTTGTTGTAGCGTGCATTGTGACTCAAGTAGAGAGGAGGACAAGCAAGCTTGGACAAAAAGGTATAGAGTCCAAGCTGGATCAAAGCCAGTTCTAGTTTTACAAACAAAAAAGCCAAATATTTGTTTTTAACAATTTATCAAAATGGTCCTTTAACTCGTCAAATGTTTTTACAATCACACCCTCCAATTCCTTTCAATTATGTTCTTAATTCCTTCTAAATTTTTCAATTTAATCCTTAATAGCTTTCAATTTCAAGCTGCAATTTAATACAATTATGCCTTTGATTAAACATGTCTCATAATTTTTGAATTTTCATATTTTTTTATCTATTTTTGCATTTTTATTTTTTTTATTTTTTAATAATAAAGACTAAAATTAAAAAAATAAATCATAAAAATAAAAATAAAATATGATAACTAAAACCAAACAAAATAAAATTAGAGATATTAATAGGAAATAAATATAATCCAAAATTTAGTTTATGGTAGTTGTTCCTTTTTACAATGCTTATGGTATAAATGTCAATTGAAGTGCAAACTTCATATTAGGTTCACGCAATGAGTTTTTAAAGAAGATATAAGTCAAGTGGTGAAAATGAAGGGTTTGATTACCTCGGGTTACTTACTTTGAAAAGTAAAATGCGATAGTTTCATTGTGAAGGATGGCTTGTCTTGAAAAGTAAAATGTAATAACCTCATTATGAAGGGTAGTCGATCCTAAAAAATAAAATACGATAAACTCATTGTAAAGTGTGACTTGTCCTTAAAAGTAAAATGATGCTCAAACAAGATTAGAGAAACGAACCTCTAATGGGTGATCCGATTGAAAAAGATATACAAACTATTTTGGATAATGTTTTCTTTAAAAAAAAAAGAAATTGAAGAAACAAACCCTTGATAGGTAATCTAATAAAAAAAATATACGAACCACTTTGGGTAAATTGATGAGATATGTTCCAAGCAATACATCAATGAAACTTATTGCGAAGGTTATTTTACTACTTATGACAAGCATAAAGTACACTTTGAAAGCTCAATTTTCCTTTTATCGATTTGCTACTAACAAAGCTGAATCGAACTATACAAGGTTATCAACTTTTGGTTTGCTTAAGATAGCTCTATCGCCTCCCGATTTAGTTGTTTCAACTACTTTGACAAATGCTTAAATGTTTGTTGTTTAGACCCTCATCACATCATCTAACTTTATGATTTTATTGTCGGACCAATTATCGAATTTGGTTCGAGTGATTAGATCTTTGGCCTTGCTCCTCTAAGTTTTTTTAATTTTATGGATTACCATTCGGATCGGGTCATGAGATACTCTTAAGTATTGGTTGAGATCATACATTTACAACTCTTTTAACACAATCATTATTTGTGTTTAAATGCTTGTTTTTTAATGGTTGCATCATAATTTGTAAATTGGTCTCGAAATTTTCACCATCTTTTGAGAAAGATCATTGAATAAATATTTTTTTCTCATAGATTAAGCCATGAACTTGAAAGATTATCTCAAATACAATTCGGATTATTTGAAAAAAATGTAGAGATGTTCCGATGAAAGTACTTTCATTCATAAAGATATTCAAGTTGATTGATTAAAAGTCAAAATATAATATTCAAATGCGATGATGTAATTTCCTCAAGAATGTTATTGGGCTAAGCCGATAAACATGTTTGGATCATATAAAGTTTGATAAATATATATATATATATATATTGGTTTTTTATGCCACTAAAGGTGATTGGTCAAATGATAAGTTTATTTTGGTAAATGGAAAAGGTTGAGTAGAAGATATTTTGAAAAAATTGGTTTTAAAGGATAAACTTACTTAAGAATATCTTGATTCTGTTTTTTTTTCTTACCCTCAAATTAGTTTATAAAAACGTATGATTTGGTGTTATAAAGAACAACAAGCAACAAATCAACAAGTCAAGTTTTCTTATTTTTCTTAATCATTTTTTTCTTTTAAGATTTGAATTCAATAGTATAAGCAAACTACTTTTTATCAAAAAGGGCTTGTAAAAGCACTTAATATAAGCTATGTCTTAGGTTTATCAAAAAAATGAATACTTAAAGGCTTAAAAAGTGTATAAGAGTCTTATAACATAGGATCATTGTCCATTGAAGTCTCTTTAAGCAATGTCATCCGGACTTTATCACTTTAGCCATTAGTTAGGTTGTTGTGTTATCTTGATGTTCATGAGAAAATTTTTCTTTTTAAGCTTATCTCATTGACTTTGTCATTTTTATGATTAACTTTGTTTCCTAGTCTTAACTCTCATTGTCTCGTTTTTTAAAATTTTAACTCCCATCTTGACTTGTGATTTTGTGTTAGGGATGTTTTCTTCTTTTCTTTCTTTTTTTTTTTTTTTGTCTTTTTTTTTTTTTTTTGTTTTACATTCCCTAGGAATTTGAGAGTTTCATTGACTATTTGTGACTTTATATTACGCCTCCTAGTGTAAACGATAATTCTAGTCTAGGTTATTATGAAAGAAATCATTAAGGCTCAAAGTGGGACTACAAGAGATATGACTTTTATGAGATATATGAAAGATGATATTTCTTCATCTCAAAGGCTAATTTATCTATGTTGATAAATGCTAATATTTTTTAAAAAATAATGATTAATTTGGAATCATTATTTAGGACACCATCATTTAGTCTTTCAACTTTGGGCTTCATGAGGTTTTTCGGACAAAATTTTTCTTCAAGAGTTTATATAGGAAAGGAAAAAGATTTTTTTTTTTTTGGTTTCAACAAAAAAGAAATATTTCCCCCTTAATTTCTACTCAAAAAGGTTATTAGAAAAGAAAAATATATCTTTGGGTTTCAACAAAATGAAAGATTGCTTCTAGCATCCGTCCGTCATGTTTTAAAATTTGATCAATCTTTTGAATATTTTTTAATGAATTTGCCATTATATTTTCTCGATAGAGAAAAATGTAATGCCAAATAGTACTTTCAAATCAATATCTCTTGAATTTAGGTCAAACAATATAAAATTATAAGTAGTGAATGGAAGTTACTCCTTCATTTAAAGACATGACTCAATCTATGCATACCTAAAATATGTTTTTCTTTTTTCTTTATCAAAAATAGAATTCAAAATTTGACAAAATTAAAAGACCATAGTTATAAATTATGATCATACATCTTTATCCCGATTTTTCAAGCACATTCAGTATCTTCATCCCTTATGTTGGTGACTATATGGTTTGGTAGTGGATTCATGTTCACACCGAGAGCTTGTAGACCATCATCAAAACCGATCCAACATTCCTTGATCAAATCAAATATTTTTTTCCTTAAAAGCAAGACATTCATTGATGTTATGCCCAACAACGTATGAATGATATTTCACATCTCTTATCTTAATTGTACCATAAAAGATAAATGGGGCATCGAGTTAGTAGAAATTAAAGTGATCTACCCAATGTCTACTAGATTCTCAAACATGACACCTAATGAGAAAGATAGAGGTGGTAGTTATTCATACTCCTTTTATTGATCTCTATTGTTTTGGTGGTAATAGATATTAGGGTATTTTTTGAAAACATCATGACAAATCCTCTCTCACTAGGAATTTCTTCTAAAGCCTTCATGTCTTTTCTCATAATTATGTCATGCTTTATTTCTCTTGCCATATTTATGAGATCACTTAAGTGACATGAAAAGTTACCACTCGGATATTCATAGTATGGGGATCCTAAAGTTCTTATAAAGATGTCAACTAGTTCTCATTAAGGTAATGATGGACGTTTCCAAAAAGTTAGTGCTTGCCATCTTTAGGAATATCCCCATATGGATTTTGTTAGTGTAGGGGCCCTAGATCCAACATTTTTGGATTGTTTTATTTATTATATTATTTTATTTTCAAATATTAAAAAAGAAATCTTTCTATTTAATTCTTATTATTTATAATTTGATAAAATTAGATAAAAGTGATATGCATTGCATTAATAATTGATTAATAGATATGAGACAAATATCAATGTATTTTAATGTTATCATTAAATATCCTAAGTTGTAGCATTATCAAGATTGGACATTAACAATATGTGATAAGACTTTTTATTACTATGCTCATGCTATAAGATATTAATAGGAGATATCACACCTATCGGCATGGAGATGCTAAAGCAAGCACTATTGTGTTGTACAATATTAGAGAACATATCACTTGGATGTACATGAGAAACCATTTGATTTAGTTTATAAGAATCTCATACAAGAAGGGCAGAAATAGTCCTTTGACTTGAAGTCATCACGATTATCTCATTACGGGATTGATGTACTTTGATATTGATTTTGATAGGCTCGGTAAAGAGTTGTATAGGGGTGATTTGTTAGGTGTATTATAAATCTAATGAAGATAGGTGGATGACTAAGATAGGACATATCATTCCTTGTATGCTAAAGGATTTATCATATTACACTTTGATAAATGTCTCGCTCATGAATTTATAGCCACAATGAAAGTATACCAATAGAGAATAATTGGTTTACTAAAGAGCTAAGACATTTAGAGATCAAAGAAAACTTTTATTATTATAATCAAATAAACTATAAAGATTACATTATGATAAATTGACATGAGGACTAAATTATATTAAAATCATGCTCATGAAAAGTAATTACAGATTAATTAATCCTTCTAGAGAATTAAATAGTCAAAATGTCTTACTAGATGTCAATCTTGTTTTATGTATTAAAAGATAAAAGAGGTATCTTTTATCTTTTTGATATATTATCAACATATCTAGAAGCATATTGAGTTATATGTATAAGTTTAAATATTCACACGATAAAAGAAAAAATGAAGGTTTTAGAAAAAGTTTCTTGTTTTGGAAAATTTTTTTATTTTGGAAATTCTTTTCCTATTTTAGAAATCAATTTCCTAATTTGGAAATCGGTGTCTAAATTCGAAGTAAGTTACCTAAAATGAAAATCGGTTTCCTAATTTAGATTTAAGGATAACTTAGAAAAGCTGTTTCCTAATGTGGGCCTCCTTAAAAATATCCGACCTAATTTATTTCAATGATCTAAATTAATTGATGAATAATTGGACTAAAAGAGTTTGGTCTTGTAGATTTAATTAAAACCATGCAAGATATTTTTAGTAGATGGATAATCTTCAAGCACTAAAGGATAAAACTTAGGGTTTACAAGAATAAGGTTAAATTAAGTCCACACAAGCAAGAACTCCTTTCCTAAGAAACAGCTTTTACATCTTATATATATAAAAGAGGGAAGAGAGACACGATATTTGACTAAAAAAAATTAAAAAAAAAGTGTACGTGTCTCCCTTAAAAGAAAAGGGCAAACATTACCGCATCTTTTCTCTCTAAAATTGGTGCAAGAACCCTAGTGTGATTTCTAAAGAGAAAATTATACAAAGTAGAAAAGTTCAAGCTAGCACGCCATGATTTATGTTGCTTTTTGTGTGAGTGTTTAAGCTGCATGAATCATTAATAGAGATCGAATACTTAGACGATTCTAATTCATAAATTTGAATTCCGTACTACAAGAGGTAACTTCAAATCATCTTATTATTAGAATAGTTAATTGATTTAATAGTTGATCTTGAGAACTTTAGATGAAGGAGATAAAAAATTATACCTCTATATGATGCATGATCCTTTAATTAGTATCAAAGCCCTCATCGAATTTTTAATTATATTAATGTTAATGTTGATTAATTATAATAGTTATTAATAACTATTTATAAATTTGTTAATTTTGGCATTTTATAATCATTTAAAAATCCGATATTAGGTAGTAAGAGGGTGTATGTGAGGCCAATGCTACGATGCACACTAGGCAAGATAGGCCTTACGCAAACCGAGCCAATGGCTAGGCTAGGTGTACGTGAACACATCATGTCACCGGCTAGGCTAGACATACGCGAGTGTGCCGAGCTATTAGTAGGCCGGACATGCTTTGCGCACACCACACCGACTCGAGGACTAAAAGTCTAAAAAATTAAAATTTAGAAAAATTTTAAAGTTTTTATAAAATGATTAAAATCACAAATTTATAATTATGATAAAAATAAAATATGTTTCATTTATTTACATACCATGTATCAATGTGATTGAAGCATGGGTGAATGATAAGAATGAGTCGACTTAGTTTTAAAGAATACATGTTTGTAATTTTTTTGGTTAAATAAGGCTTACCGTCCTACATTCTCTTTTATTTCAATGCATTTTTCTTTTCATCTTACTCCCTTTGAATATAACTCAATATTTCTTATTCAAAAATTATAAAAGTAAAAGATAGATTAGAGGAATAGGTACAAGGAGAAGGAGCTAAGAAAAGAAGACAATCTAAAAGAAGAAAATGTAATAATTCTTCACCTAAGTTTATGACCCATTAGTCTCCTTATGTGGCTCGAGGAGACTAGTAGTAAAAATCAATTACCATTCATCAGTCCTTGAGTCAAATATAAGATTATGTGATTGAAATCTAATATACATAATTGTGATGCGATTGAAATCTAGTATATATAATAGTATAAGATTAATATGATTGAACTCTAGTATCTATATTAGAATTAAAATAATAAGACCATATAGTATAAAATTCTTCAAACAAATATCAAGTTATATGCCTTCCAATATGATGAGTGAACTTTCCGGGTCCTTGTTGACTTATTGAAATAACTTAAGGTCACTTCTTCCTCAAAGAAATCAAATCATGGACCATGTGATGTTTTCAAATGTTTAGGTCCAACTCAAAATGAATTATTGGGTTTGTTACGGATTTATAGATAAAGGTTGGTATTTACATAAGATGTAATATGATAAGGAGTTTTCATATTAATGAGATTAGAAATTTTATTGGATGCAATTAGTAAGGGGTTAACTACCTAATCCTTTCATGTATGACTTATTAAGATAACTCAAGATTAGTGCATGTTTATGGATAGGATCTTAACCCATTAAGGAAAACAAATCAAAAAAATTTCTTGAGTCCTATATTGAAGGTTATAGAACTTGAAAAAAATAATAAGAGCGAACATATATTTTACTTCTTAATTTATGCTTTGTTTATTAATGCAAATCAATTAACCAAACTATAAGTTTTTCTATCTTATCAAATTATTACATAGTATGACTAGCAATATATTGATTCTATTGATAATTGATGGAAGCAATGCCTTTCAATGACATAAATTTTCTTGACTAGGAAATGAATCCGAGGATTATCCTTCAATGGCATAAATACCAAACATGAGCACCATGAGATAGCCAAGAAGCTCTTTAGAGCCATAATGGATAAGGGATCCAATGTCGAGAAGCATGTCATTGATATGATAGGCTATATCGATAGGTTGGCTAAGCTTGAAGTTGGAATGGATGCAGAATTATCCATTGATCTCGTATTGCAATCATTTTCTAACAACTTTGGACGAGTTCATCATGAACCTTACATGATACATATGTAAAAGACTCTTGGACGAGTTGTTGTTCATGTTGAGTGAAGCTCGACTCGAGATAAACAAGAAAAAAATTTATGTACTTCTTATCAATAAGGGAAAAGGTAAGTTAAAGGGTAAGAAAAAGCCCAAGCACCAAAAGAAGCCTTGTATTATGCCTAAAACAAAGGTGAAGACTGCAAAACTATTATTACATTCCTAGTATAGACTAAGAATATTATTTTCATTTCTTATTTGGACCAAGATGTTTTTTTTAGTTTATTTAAGAATAAGAGTTATTCTTTTTAAAGATGATGTTTTATATGAAAATGCTATTATTAATAATAGCTTATATGCTCTAAACATAGATAAACCCCTAAATAACATAAATACAAAAAGGCTTAAACGAAATAATCTAAATAAAACTTAGTTATGACATTGTCGACTTAGTCATATAAATGAGAATCGAATATCCAAACTATATAAAAAAAATAAATATCTAGAATCATTTGATTATGAATCTTATGATGTCCGTAAATCTTATCTACTTGGAAAAATAACAAAATTCTCTTTTAGTGAAAAAAGAGAAAAGGCTTCTAATTTGTAAGGCCATATACATACTAATGTATGTAAGTCTATATCCATCCAAGCAAAAAGAGGACATAATTAGTTCATAACCTTTATTGATGATAGATCATATTTTGGTTAGTATATCCGATGATATACAAATCTAAAGCATTTAAAAAGTTCAAAGAATTTAGATTTGAAGTCGAGAAGCAACCGAAAAAGTCTTAAAGCACTCCAATCCGATAGAGGTGGTGAGTACTTGAGTAGTGAATTTTTAGATCGTCTAAAAGAGAATGAGATTTTTCTTAATGGACTTCGGTTAGAACACCATAGTTGAATGGTATGTTCGAAAGAAGGAATAGGGAAGTTATTAGACATGGTCCCGTCCATGATGGGTCATACCGATATCTTCATTTTATTTTGGGGATATACACTCCTTATTTTTGCCATTATTTTGAATAGGGTTCTAATAAAATCTTTTGATCAAACTTCATATGAGATATGAAAAGGAAAAGAAAAAAAATTTCTGTTTTCTTAAGATTTGGGGCTATGAAGCATATGTCAAACTTTTAGACGAAGACAAACTAGAGTCGAAATCAATTAAGTGAAAACTTATAGGATATTCAAAAGAAATAAATGGATATTACTTTTACCAACCATAAGAATAAAATATGTTTATGGCTAGGCATGTTGTATTCTTTAAGAATGAATTTATAGATACTAAAACCGAGTAAGAGGAGAGTTGAAATCGATGAGATTCGAGAAGACTCATAAATTGACACTCTAGATGTGGAATCCCAAGTAGAAAGATTATAAAGTATTGTAACTATCTCATAAATCGATACACAAGAACTTTATAGCTCTAAAAGGATTCATCAAGTGTTAGAAATATATGATTTTCTTGTCTCTACATATGGTGATGTGTATGCTATAGAGGATGATGAACCTAATAACTATGAAAAAGCAATGTTAAACATTAACTCCAAGATATGGTAAAAGGATATCAAACTACTTTTCTTAATGAAAATTTGAATAAGGATATATACATGATATAGCTTGATGGTTTTGTCACCAAAAGACATGTAAATAAGATTTGTAAAGTGCAAAGGTCTATTCATGGACTTGAGCATGCATCTAAGAGTTAGAATCAATGTTTCAATGAAACAATTAAAAATCTTGACTTTTCAAAAATCGAAGATGAACCTTATGTATACAAAAGGTTAGTGGAAGCTTAGTAGTCTTTGTTATTATAAATATAAACAATAAACTACTTTTCGACTATAACATCACCATGTTACAATTAATAAAAGATTGGGTATTCAAGAATTACTCCACGAAAGGTATAGGAGGGCAATATATATTCTAGGAATCAAGATCTATAAAGATAGATCACGTAGAATGTTAGGGCTTTTCCAAAGCACATGCATTGACATGATACTAAAAAGTTTAGTATAAAAGAATAAAAAAAGATTTCTCCTAATATCACATGGCTTGATGGCTACCAATAATAGATTCATAATGCAAGCTAAAGAAAAAAGGTCTCATCAATGATTTAAGCATTTACTACAACGTTACCACTTGATTAGAGAGATTATTAGTCGTTGTGATACAAAGATAGAAAAGGTTCACACTAATAACAACATAGTAGATCTTTTCGGTAAGCTTTTATCACTACGTAAATATGAAACCCTTGTTTGATTATCGAACATAAGGGACATGACTAGTTGGCTTTAGTGTTAGTGGGAGATTGTTCGCGTAAGTGCCCTAGATCCAACATGTTTGGATGGTTTGATTTATTATATTATTATATTTTTAAATATTAATAAAGAATTTTTTCTATTAATTCTTGTTATTTATAATTTGATAGAATTAGATAGAAGTCCATACAATATGTATTTTATTAATGATTGATCAATAAATATAAGATAAATATCATGTATTTAAATGATATCATTAAAAATCTCATGTTATAGCATTGTCAAGATTGGGCATTGACAATATGTTATAAGACTTGTGAGTGTTATATTTATACTATAAGATAACGAGTAGGAGATCTCACATCTATTATATAAAGATACTAAAGCAAGCACCCAAATGAATAATATTAGAGAACATATCACTCGAACGTGACTCTTCATGAGAATCCATTCGGTTTAGTATATGGGAATCTCATATGAGATGGGTATAAATAATCATTTGACTTAAAGTCATTATGATTATTTTATTAGAGGATTAATGTAGTTTGACATTTATTTCGATATGCTCGAGTAAAGAGTTGTATGTGGATGATTTGTTAGGTGCATTTGAATATAATAGAGATAGGTGGATGATTGAGATATGACGTATCATTCCTTGTAAGTTAAAGAAGTTATCACATTTAACTTTCATGAATGTTTGCTCATGAATCTATGGCCATATTGGAAGTATACTAATAGAGTATAGTTGGTTTACATAAGAGCTAAGACATTTAGGGATTAAAGAAAAATTATGTGATCATAATCGAATAGACTATAAATCAAGTTTGTGATCATACCATGATAAATTGACATGATGATTGAATTATATGGAAACCATGCTCATGAAAGGTATTATGGATTAATTAATTCTCCTAGAGGATTGGATAGTTATAATGCCTTACTAAAAGTCAATCTTGATTTATGTATCAAGAGATAAAAGACGTGTATTTTATCCTCTTAATACATTACCAACATATCTAGGAGCCTACCGAATCACGGCATAAGTTTAAACATTCACATGGAAAAAAAGAATTGAAGGTTTTGAAACACATTTCCTCTTTTGGAAATTAATTTTCTAAAATGAAAATCAATTTTCTATTTTAGAAATCAGCTTTTTAATTTGAAAATTCGTTTCCAAATTTGAAAGTCGATTATTTAAAATAAAAATCAGCTTCCTAATTTAGGTTTAAGGATAACTTGAAAAATTATTTTCAAATGTGGACCTTCGTAAAAATATCTTATCCAATTTATGTAGATGGTCTAAATTAATTGGTGAATAATTGGATTAAAAGAGTTTGGGCCAATAGGTTTAATTAAAAGCTTTTAAGATATTTTTGATGGATCGATAATCTTTAGCACTAAAGGATTAGGCTCGGGGTTCATAAGAATAAGGTTAAATTAACCCACACAAGTAACAACTCCTTTCTTAAGAAGGAGTTGTTACCGTCTATATATATAAGAGAGGGAAGAAAGAAATAACATAAGACTAAAATAAAAAAGAAAGAAAAAGTGTATGTGTCTCCCCTAAAAGAAATAGGCACAATTTCCCGCATCTTTTCTCTCCAAAATTGGCATAAGAGCCCTAGTGTGATTTTTAGAGAGAAAATTATACAAAGAAAAAAAGTTAGAGCTAGCACACTATGATTTTTGTTGCTTCTTGTGTGAGTGTTTAAGTTGTGTGGATTATCGGTAAATATCGGACGTTTGGACGATTCTAATTTGCAAATTTGAATTTTTTACTACAAGATGTAACTCTTAATTATCTTATTATTAATATAGTTAATTGATTCAATGGTTGATCTTGAAAATTTTAGATGGAGGAGAATAAAATTTTTTGTTTACTTTGCACCCTTATAGGATGCATGGTCCTTCGATTCACTGCTTCTTTTTCTCATACCACAAAGGTCATCCCTACTCATAAAATAAATCTTTATGAATGAAATTACTCTTTTTTGGCCCCCAACTAGCTACTTCAAAGTAGTCTCTTCTAAAAATTGATAGTTTGAGGTTTCGGGTATGCCCATCCTCTTTTATTTTTAAGTTCTATTCATTATCAAAAAGCTGAATTAACTATATACCTTAACCTCTTTTTCCTTCTTGACTTCTTCATTATCTTGGGGTAGACTCGCTAAGATCTATGTTTATGCCAAATAATTTGGATAAAAAGCCATATGTCAAAGTGAAACATGTAAGAGTGAAAAATTCTTAGTAATGGGTGATGCCACATGACTTGATGAAGCAACTAGAAAAGGTCATTTAGGATGAGTTTCCATCATGAAAAGAGTATATAGATATAAAGAACTTGGTAGAGGGAGTGACATTATCGGAGGAAAGAATGGACTCTCCCTACCGAAGGTCATCTTCTAGTAATTTGGACTCGAAGAGCCTTCTCAAGCAAGCTGGTTAAGTATGACACTTCATTTCTCACTTCTTGTTGGATTTTTTGCTTCTCTTGGATTTCATTTTGGCATTCCATCTTGGCCATATTGTTGGTGTTGGAGTGATTTAAGCTTTCATTGAGTGCGGCTTAATTTTCTTAAACCTATTTATTCTCACAAAGCAATATATATATATATATATATATAGTGAATATATATAAGCAAAGCTGCATGATTTAAAAATATGAACTATGCTTTTTTGTTGTAAACTTTAAATCATAACATAGTTTGTATTAAGGACATGCTAGATTAGATTTTTTAATACTCGTCGAGAGTATAACTTCATGGATGATTCGGAAAATATGCCTACCCTATATCGATTTATCTTTGATAGGACTATTTTTAGATCTTGAGTGATGAGTGCATCATATGATCTGACGAAATAAAAGAATTCAAAATTTAGATTCCTAGTACATTTTAAATGTGACTTAAAGTCATTTTTTAATTCAAAGACAAAAATAATACAAGCTGTTTGATAATGATCATTAGAAAATAAATGTTATAATCACTTGGATGATATTATGATGTTCATAATATTTTTATTATTACATAACATATCATATTCTATTCTCTGCAACACTAGACCAAGAGATGAGGCAATAATGGCTATATGGTTTCGAATCTTGTATGAGTTCCTTTTCAATTATGTGCTCGTTGCTTATAGATCTCATCTCTTTTTTATATATATAGTTTCGATACAAAATCCGAGGGTAGACGAGTCTTTTTTTTCAAACTAAACCTACTCGATATGGTCCTAAAATCCTCAATGTCATTCTCTATCATGATTTGTTTAAATGATGTTATAATTGGCATTATTTAATGATAGTTTGTGTCTTAAATGGATAATCTAGATGGATATGATCTATATTTTCTAGGATTTAGGCAAAACTTGTCTAATCCTAAAGTCTTTTCAAGTTTTCGAACTATCTAGATTTTACTAATGAGGTGATTCATCTTTTGATCTTATATTATAGGAGGTATAGGAATGTTATTCCATAATTTCCTATGCATAGGGTGAGTTCTAGTCCAAATGAGAGTCAAGATAAACATCAATAGACTTTCATCATGCTTGCCTCAAATCTCTCTATCTAAATCAAAAAAGGTTTTTAGCTTGGGCCCAAAGCTTCAACAAGTTTTTGTTTTCTTTGCACGTGCAACATAACAAAGCAAATAAATCTAACTCGATCAATACAATAAGTATGTATAAAAATTAAAGTACAAAGAAACTATATTGCATAAATTAAAAGATTTAAAATATATACAATAATTAAAATACAAGAACTAAATTACATAAAATAAATAACTTAGAATTAATTAAATGAAAAAAATAAATGACTTGAAAAATAAACGACTTGGAAAATAAATGGAAAAAATAAATAAAAAAGATAAATTCAAAATGACTAAACTTATAACCTAACTCTAAATCCTCAATGGAGTTGTCATTCTATTGTTATTCAACATTAAAGAGACTTTCAAAAATAATATAATTAAAAATTAGATGTTTTGGTTTGTATTATTTATTTATTGGCAATGTGAGTTAAATCATATTTTGGAGTTGCCATCTTGTATTAAAAAAATTAGAAAACCTAAAAATTATACTTGGTTCGGAGATTCTAGAGTAAAAAGTTGGTTATGCTTTTAGAAAGACATTGATCACCCAAAAGCATCATTTTTTAGGAAATGTACAATGCCTAGTTTAATCCTAAAAGTTTATCTCTTAAAAATGTCTATTTTTATCGAATGATTTCTAAGTTAACTTCCAATTTTATTATCTAAGAAAAATTATTTTTATTTTATTTTATTAGTAGCATCATATTGCATCGATAGTCGGACCACTGTCACTAGGAGTTTTATCAATTCCACATCGGATCCAGTTTAAATCTAGACATAATTGGTATGTCGGAGAACAACCTAATTACTAAAATGTGATTGATTCGAATTAGCATTAGTCCCTATTAGATGTGAGACTTGTTAATTTTCATCTAATATTTCTATTTTTTTTTCTTTTCATTTTCTTTTCTTTCTTTTCATGTCTTTTTTTTTCATTTTTTTCAAAGTTGATGAAGAATTATCATCGATCCTTAAAAGAATAAAAGACACGCTGATTTGTCCACCTATTAAATACCTAATTTAATTATCAAAAGAAATTAAAAATTAAGCATTAAACTAGATAAATAAATAGGCATAAAGAACTAAAAAATTCCAAAAAAAAAAAAAAACAATTAAGTCTAGACCGGGCATAAAAATAAGATTCATGTATTAAAATTTTAAAATTAATATACCTAGGGAAATAGCTAAGAAAATGAAAAGTAAGGAAAAATAAGGGTTATTAAGCCTTGGGCCCAATGGGCTAGCCTTCTCCTTCCCTCTCTACATTGGGTAGGGTTGGGTAAGCCCAACCCCTCTTCTCCTTTTTCTCTTTTAGGCTAGGCCAAACTCAACCTCAACCTTTTCTTTCCCTATCTAAGTCGGGCTAGACCTAGCCCGGTTTCTTTTCGTTTGGTGTTAGGCTAAATCTAGCCCATGCTTCGTCTTCTTCTTGTCACAATTCTCTTCCCTCTTTTCTTTTTTTCTTTGTGCCTTAGCCTAGTTACATTATCTCTCCTTCTTCCCATCAACCATGACTGACTAACTATCATCCTAAAAAGCTAACTACCCCTTATACTCCACACCAAAGCTCATGTGCACCATGACTCCACACCTAAATAAGGCATCCTCTCATAATTTTGAAGCAAACATACAATCATCGTCATTTGTTTGGAAAATCCAAAAACCGGACTAAAGCACGTCTGGGATAGGAAACTAAGAAAGATGAGTTTAAAAGGTTACTCGTTATGCTTGAGGAAGGGTGGGAACCTCAATAAGAAATGGAATGAATGAAGAGTTAACCACCGAAAGATACCACCATTATTTCAAACCGGAAGAGTTATGCTTTGATTCCCGCTCTTTAACTTTTGTACTATGCAACTTTTAACCCAAAGACTTTGAGATTCAAAGATTTCAAAGCTTCAACATCATTAAAAAGTACCTCCTTCTTCTTTTTTTCTTCCTTGTGTTTTTGTGTTTAAACTACTGCTAAAAGCCTAAAAAACCTACCCTAAGCCCTACCCACGTCCTTATTTATACCAATTTTCATGCCATCAATCGTAACCCTCCATTCCTCACTTGTATTTCTAGCCATTTGATCAATTTTAATATAGGTTATAACTCGCTCCTTTTTGTTGTTTTTCTTTCTTTAACATTTTTCTCTTTTGTGTTCTTATTGTAGCATCCATTGTGACTCTAATAGAAGGGATGACAAGTGAGTTTGGACAAAACGAGTGTAGAAGGCTAGGTTGGATCGAGCCAACTCCGGTTTTGCAAATAAAAGAGACAAGTGAAATACATTCACTATCCGAAACATTTGTTTTTGGCAATTTATCAAAATGATCCTTGAACTTTCAAATCTTTTTACAAGCAAGACCTCTAATTTCGTTCAATTATATTTTTTTAATTGAATCCCTAATAGCTTCCAATTTGAAGTTACAATTTAATGTAATTATACCCCTAATTAAACATGCATAACGATTTTTTTATTTTCATTTTTTATCTATTTTTGCATTTTTATCCTTTTTTATTTTTTAAAATAATAAATACTAAAATTAAACATAAAATAAATCATAAAAATAAAAATATGATAAATAAAATAAAATGGAATAAAATTAGAGATATTAAGAGGAAATAAATATAACCTAAAATTTATGATAAGGTGGATAAGGATACTTCTTGTCTATGTATTCGGGATAAAGATAGGTATAAGTTGGCTTGTGGATTTGATGGATTATAGAACAAAAACCATGGTCTAAAACCCTTAATATGTACTATGGATCCGGCTTAGGGTCATTAAGTGGAAATCTATACCTTCTTATATTATTTGTTTTGCTAGGTCTTTTATTTGAAGGTCCGTAGAGATGATTTCTCCCTCTAGATATTCATAAGGTTCCTCGATAGTTCTCTTTCATAATTAGTCTTGCTTAAGGTGATAGGTTTCTGCAAAGTTGTTGGTCTAATTTCTCTTTCATAATGAGTTTTACTCGTGGTGATGTGCTTTGCCAAGTTACCGAGGAGATTGCCTAATTTTGAAAACATAATTCTTTTTTTCCTCCATAGCTACCTACGTCTTTGTAAGAGTTATTGTAAGCTCTCCTAGATAGGATGACTCTAGAAGGCACGAGTTGGTCGGTGATCTTAGGTAATCTTTTTTCAATTGATTTCCTACTTCCAAAGCCATTTGTTTGGATATCTTATGAACTCGTTTCGGACATAGTATGATTAAAATTACTAATAACATCGTTAGACCTCTTCTTAATTCTGGACTCTATATAGTTGCTAACATTCATAAGGGTTTGATTGAAACCTAAATGAACTTGCCTCTTCGAGGTCTAAATGGTATTCAATTCATGTCCGATTTCAAAGATTGCATTTTGTCTCTAATAGATATTGAAATATATAAGGGTACAAGTCATCTTGTTAGTGGCAATCATCATTTCTTTATAATAATTTTCTATAGCTTCTATTTTCAAACCTATGTCGCTTTTCTAACCATTTAGTTATGGTCTTATGTTTGATATCCAATTTTTTACATGCCTCTCTAAATGTTTCTTCTAATGAGTTTAATCTTTCTTCTACAATTATTATGATAAGTTCATTTTATGGTTTAGGTTCACTAGGTGTAGTTGAACATACATTGCTTTTCTATACAACGGTTGTTGTATTAGATGGGTGAGCTTCTTCACCCTCATCCTATTTAGATGGAACTCTATTTGATTTTCTATGTGCCATCTAGAATAGTACTCCCACTATGATGGCCGGAAAAACTATTGTGGATTTTTTTATATCGATTTCAATTAAGAGGACTTTGAAATAAAAGAATTATGAAATACTTGAAAAGTAATCTACAAGATAGTATATCTTTCAAACTCTAAACTATATGGCTAAAATTACTACTTATAATAGAATGCAACAACCTAACAATCCTTTGGGAAGGATTCTCAAATGCTTAAAAAGTCTAGGTTGCAAAGTTAGAATGCAAATACATGACAAATGTAATAACTTAAAACTAATATTAAACACCTAACAATAATATCTTTATTAAAAATTATGAATTAACTTTTATTAACAACAAATACGTGAATTGCAAATTACAAGTTTGAAAAGAAATTAGAATTGATAAATATTGAATTAAAAGTCTTTGCAAGCCACAATGACTCTAGAAATATAAAGATTTACAAACATATCAACCGATGAATTGACATCAATTGGAACTCCAAATATCAAGAGATGGAATTTGTGTATGTTGCAACGAAAGTGGCAATCGAACCAAAGATGATCTATCAGTATACTATTATTGTCTACTATTGTTGTCTACTTGATTATAGCTTACTTGATTACTATCTATAAACTATAGCCTACCGTGCTTCAAGTGTTGAAACAATTTGAGAGATAATGTTGATAATTTGAAAGAATATTGTTGTCGTATTGTGTTTGTTATGTGTTCTTGTTTTCTAGTTGCACTCGATATTTATAGCTTTCTCATTATTCTACATCCTTCTTTACTAGTCATGTTTTTGAATTGCAATGTTTCATAACTTTCTTCTTTATACTTGTAATACTTTATATCTTTTGATATTCTCACTCATTTGTTTAACATTCCTACGTCTCTCTTATTTCGGTCTCAATCATTTAAATTAGTTATCTTCTTGTTAGTCATTTCTTTTGAATAGAACTTGACTTTTCACGTTCTTTATCTATATTTCGTCTCTCAAACATAAAACTCCTTTGGGCCTTTTCTTTGGATGGGCTTGATCTAGTGGACTTGACCTTGGATGCCCCGGTGGCTTTTAAGAGCCATAGATATGGGCTTAGTGATTAAAGTCTCTCCGGAACTTAAATAATTTTTGTTTTTTGGGCCATTTCTTTGGATGTTCCTGGATGCCCCGAGTGGCTCTTAAGAGCCATAGATATGGACTTAGTGATTAAAGTCTCTCCGGAACTTAAATAATTTTTTGCGTTGCTAGGCTCTAATCAAATTTTAGGTATAACACTCGTCAAGATATATGAAAAGTAAGTTCTTGTTGGTTGAGTGCCCAAATGTTACCAACGTCCCGTATTTAGGCATTCTCACTTTCGGTTGCAACCTAAATTATGTATTGTTATATGTTTGATTTTGCTAACCACTTGCATTTTCTTTTTACTAGTACCATTTTTGTTCATATGAAACACATAGAATTTCAAACCGCGTATATTAGGATCATATATCTCTCTAGGCACGCTAAACACAATAACCTTAAGAGTTGAATACATATGGTTTGTGTTTAATGTCTCGTGAACAAATCGAAAAAATTATCCGATTTTAATGTACCCTTTTGATTATTTTTTTCTTATTTGAACTAGAGTTTCAATATCTTTAACATTAATAAGAACCATCCGATATATTATGATTTGATATGAATGTTTCGAGTTTGTTATTTGATTCCAAGAATGCTACTTTTCTCTTCTTTTTTTTCTTTATTGGACAACTGGACTTTGTGAACTATAAATTTGGATTCTTGTTCGTCATGTTTTCACCTCACTCTTTGGATCCGAATTGCCTATAGACTATAATGCATATGCATTCTATATGGCTTTACAGTACAATTATCCTCTATCTTTAGGACAACCAAACCATGCTCGTGGAGGAGCAAATACGTGGGATTGAAGGGGATGTTCGTTTAAAATTTTGATGTGGAAAATGCTAATGTTTTGTTGTTTCAAGTGAATGATCGCAATCCAAGTATTTTGGGGCAATATGTCGCCCTTATTCCAATTGTCGATTTCCATCTCCAACAACTAGTTTTATTTTTTTAAAAGAAAAACAAATTTTCAAACATCCTTATTCCAAAAAAAAATTGATTATATCAAGAATAAGGTAAGAAAACATATGAATTCTATCATTTATTAAAAAAAGACCTATTAAAAATTCATACATAGCGAAAGATAAATCATATTTATTAACAAATAAAAATTTCATAAAAAATAAAAAAATTAATTTGATGAGAATTTTTATAATAATCAACAATTTTAAGATATTAATTTAAATCAATAAAAAAATATAATCCAATATATATATATATTTTAAAAACATAAGAGGCCAAAAATATCTTTCAAAAATATGAGGAACAAAAAATATATTTTGAGAAAATGTGAGACAAAGATGGATTAAGTTAAAAACATGAGATGTTAAAATATTTTTAAAAATATAAGGATTTAAAAATATATTTTAAAAACATAAGGGACCAAAAAGGAATGATGTATAGAATTTTAAAATAAATGCTCAAAAACCTATAACAAAATTACAAAAAAGCCATTTAAAAAATTATAAAAATACCATATTGTGAACAAGTGAATTAAGACAAATGAACAAGTAAACGAATAGTATTTTACTTGTTCATTTGCTTCATTTCTTTTAGTTTCTTTAGTAGTATTTTGAAATCTTCTTAAAATTTTATCCTTTTTTCTCCTTTTTAATTTATTTTAAATTTTTGTTACTCGAAATAGAAAAGGAAAAAAAATAAAAAGATTGATGAAAAAATAATATATTTTATGAACTAAAATAATATTAAATTGAGCATATTCAAGCATCGATTAAAGGACTAGATAATAATTTTTGAAACCGAGGGACTAGTTAATTTGTTTTTTGAAACTAGAGGGACTAATTTATAATTTACTCCTTAAAACCACTATATATATCCTTTCAATCTGATATATATATATATATATATATATATATAGCTAAAAGTCAATTGAATTAGATATAAAACTAGCTAGTTACCCGTGCTATGTTGTGGGTCTCGTAGAATAAAATCATTTTAAAATTTAAAATTTTATAATTATAATTTTTATTTAATTAATGTTTTCTCATTTTTTTTCATAAACTTTAGGTTAAAAAAATAAAAATAAATCATTCTTTTTTATGGATCGATTTTAAAATAAAAAATTATAATTATTTTCACTAAAATATTGACCAAGAATTAAAAGAATGTTAAAAACATATTTTTCATAATATTGTATTCTAAAAAATAAAGTTAAAATTAATGGATAGACTTTTATAAAAATTTAATGAAAAAAATTATTATTTAATGCTGATGAGAAGATTAATTTTCAAAATTATCCACGTAATATTGCGGGTAGGTAGAATAAAATCTTTTCAAAATTTTATAATTTTTTCATTAATTTTTTATTTAATTATTGTTATTTTTGTGTGTTTTTCATAAAATTGCTAAAAGAGAAACATAATTTATTCTTCTTTATTTGATAATTCTTAAATAAAAACTTGTAATAATTTCAACGTGAAATATTAATTAAGAATTTAAAATAAATACTTTTAAAATATACTTTTTATTAGAATGTATCTAAAAAAAATAAAGTTACAATTAATGTATAGACTTGGTATAACTCCCGTGAAATTTATTAATTATAAACATATATACATGTTTAAATGTTCATAAACATGCCTATATTAAGTAAAAGTGATAGTATGAATTGTTTTAAAAGTTTTTAAGATAACGATATGTTTGACGTTTACGTGGGGAATTTCAAGAGGAAAAATTAATGTAACTCCCATGAAATTTATTAATTATAAACATATATACATGTTTAAATGTTCATAAACATGCCTATATTAAGTAAAAGTGATAGTATGAATTGTTTTTACGATAAAG
The DNA here is from genome assembly GCA_963924115.1 of Dovyalis caffra. Lineage (NCBI taxonomy): Eukaryota > Viridiplantae > Streptophyta > Magnoliopsida > Malpighiales > Salicaceae > Dovyalis > Dovyalis caffra. The sequence continues at coordinate 6,981,288 of CAWUPB010000994.1, forward strand.
GTATGTTTGAGGTTTACGTGGGGAATTTCGGAGGAAACATTCTGAATAATTTAGTTAATTATCCTTGGGATATTTCTAATTATTTGGGATGCATTATATTAGTGAGAAATGTGTTGTAAAATTTTAGAAACATTGGAACTTATTTTTGGAAAATTCTGAATTGTTTAAAAGAAAATTTTTCAACCCCTAAAATTTGAAAATTTTCTTTTAAACAATTTGGAATTTTCCAAAAATAAGTTCTAATGTTCCTAAAATTTTACAACAAATTTCTCACTAATATAATGCATACCAAATACTTAGAAATATCCCAAGGATAATTAACTAAATTATTCGAAATATTTCCTCCCGAAATTCCCAACGTAAACGTCAAACATACTCGTTATCGTAAAAACTTTTAAAAAACTTCATACTATCACTTTTACTTAATATAAGCCTATTTATGAACATTTAAAAATGTATATATGTTTATAATTAATAAATTTCACAAGAGTTACACTTGGATAAAAATTAACTAATAAAAAAATAAAATTTTATTCTTACTTAAATGTTAGTGAGAAGATTTGTTTTTTAGAGTATATGTGTTTGATCTATATGTATTTATTTACAAAATAATCAATAACATTAGCATAAAAATTATATTTTAATAATTATTTAGTTCCTTTAAAAAATTAATTTAATTATTTTATTTCAAATAAATTGGTTCTATAATGTTAAAAAAAATATTTACAGTAAATAATTTATATTATGTTAGAAGATGTATAGTTAATTTTTAATAAAACAATGATTCAATATTTTTTTTTCCACCTCGACCATACCTAGTGAACTAAGATAAAATATTTAAAATATAATTTTAATATTTTTAGAATAAAATAATTATATATTTATATATATGCAAGTATCATTTAAAATTTTTAAGGATTCATAATATATATTATATCAATTTATTTTTTAAAAAAAGAAAAAAATCATGTTTTAAAATTTTATTCTAAAATTCAAACACATAAACAAATAAATTATATTTATCGGGACATAAAATTTTGTGGAAAACATATTAATTAGATGAGAGTTTTCATAAAAAATAATAAATTCAAAGAATAAAATTTAAATAATAAGAGTAATATAAGCTGAAGTGTATGTTAATTTTAAAAAATATATATGCAAATTGCGTGAAAATGAAAGAAAAATGAAAGCTAAGAATTGAAAAATAATGTTACAACTTGAGGGAAGAAAATAGAAAAAAGTGTTAAATTTGCATATCAATGACTAAAAACACATAAAAATTACTTAAATTATCATTAAGTAACTAGTAATTTTATGCATATAAATAGTAAGTATTCAAATTTTAGGTATATGAACAGTTTAAATTCTGTCGTTGCGTTCTAGGTCGAACTAAACATATTTATTCGAGTTTGATAATATATACTATGTTGTCAATTAATTAAAATATATTCAATTAAATATAAAAAAATTCATCTAATTTTATAAGTTTTAATAAAAATTTTGTATATATATATATATATATATATATATATGTTTTGAATAAATTTTGAAGTAAAAAAAAATGATTTTTTCTTTCTTATGCATTTATTATTAAATAAAAACCCTTAATAAAAAAAATTAATATAATATTTTAAAAAAAATCTTAATTTTTTCATAACATTGCTTTGAAGAAATAAAGCAACAATTAATATAAAAACTTATATGAAAATTAACAAATGAAGCTTTTTTAGTGATGAAAATTTATTTTTTTTAAATATGTATATTGTATTTATATATATTTATTTACAAAATAATGAATAATATTAGTATACAAAATTGTATTTGAATTATTAGGTGGTTATTTTAAAATATTATTTTAATTATTTTATTTGAAAAAACTAATTTTAAAATATTAAAAAATAATAGCAAATAATTAGTATTGTGTATGCAAATGCATAGTTGATTTCTAATAAAATCAATTACTCTAATATTATTATTTTTATATATCATGACCGTACTCAATGAGTAATAATGTATAGCATAAATTGAAAAAAATCTAAAACAATAAATTGTAAAATATATATTGAAGTTAATATAATGCAATAAAAAATATTAAATTGATTTCGATAAAATTTGATTATATAATGAATAAAAAATAAAATAAATATAATCTATTTTTAAAATTTGATTACATAAGAATAAAAAAAAAAGGGATAAAAAAAATTATTTAAATTCATACATAGAGAAAATAAATCATATTTATTAATAAATAAAATTATATAAAAAATTAAAATTAAAATTAACGTGATGAGAATTTTTATAATAAATTGAAAAGATTAATTTTAAATAATAAAAGTAGTATATATTTATTCTAAAATCTAAACATATCGTATATATTATATAATCGTCAATAATAATTACTTTTTTAAAATTTTAACACCTAATTAAATATATATAAAAAAAAGAATATAAACCGATGGGAAAAAAAAGGCGAAGGAAAAAAGAAACAGAAAAAGAAAGAAAAGACATGTGTAGTCCATCAATTACGAAATTAAAATTTTTATTTTAACGTTTAGGGACCAAAATGAAACAACTTAAAAATTACAAAAAAAAAAAAAAAAACTAAGCTACGGTAAGTGAACGAGGAATTATGAGGGATGAACAATGATTTTCATTAGTTTCTCTTAATAATTGTTTGCTCTTGAATGTCATAACCCTATTACATCAAATTTCCACCTCGCTTGAGAAAGAAACATGAGGATTTTTTACCTATCACATTAGATGCGTAGTCCTTTAAATGATAAGAGCTCAATGAAGTTCTTCGAATCAAATTAAAAGAAACTAAAAAAGCTAGAGTTTTTGAATAATAATTTGTACTTTTCATTCTTTCACAAATCATTGTTGATTACTATTCTGTTTTTGGACATTTATATTTAAATTTTATATCATATTTCATTTTGATCCTTGAAATTTTAAAATAGAATTTTGATCTTCTAAGTCGTTTGATCCCTTAGCCTCGCTACATTGGGCCAACTTCTCCAAGCCTAACTCCTCTTTTTTTTTTTTTTTCCACCAATTTGTGTTTTTATATACATATATATATTGAATTGGACATACAAATTATGAAAAATTAATGGTTATTTATTTCCTCTTCCTTTTTTCTTTTTTTCTTTAGTTTTTTTTTCCATCAATTTATGTTTTTTTTTTTATTGAATTGGGTTTGAAAATTTTGAAAAACCAATTATTATTATTATTTTTTCACATAAGCTAACAATTATGAAATATATATGTATTTTTATTTTCAAACACACACACATTGCTTGAAATTGATCTCTTAAGTTTGTCATTTCTTATAAAAATTCTCATCAAATCAATTTTTTATTCTTTTTTATGTAATTTTATTTATTACTAAATATGATTTATTTTCTCTTATGTATAGATTTTCGAATAACTTTTCTTTTGTGGTTGTTTTTATTTGCTTATTTTTTATATAATTAAATTTTAAAAATAAAATTCACGTGTTTTATTTACTTATACTTTATATAATCAAATTTTATCGAAATCAATTTTGTAGTTTTTTTTATTGCACTCTATTAACTTCAATATAACTTATAACTTAAATTTCCTTTTAAAAAATCAATTTATGCGAGCACACTCGAACCAATGAATACGGTGATAATGTATATAAAAAAATATATTAGAGTTATTGATTTTATTGAAAATTAACTATGCATATGTACTCATAACACCAATCATTTTTTTAAAATTAATTTTTTAAAATAAAATAATTGAAATAATATTTTAGAAGAGCCACCTAATAATTCAAATATAATTTTTTATACTAATAATATTCATTATTTTGTGAATATATATATATATATATATATATATATATATATATATCAAATGTACATATTTTTTTTAAAAAAAAAAATCTTCTTGTTGGCATTAAAAAAGAATAAAAAAATTCATTTGTTAATTTTTATACTGATTTTTATATTAATTTGTTTTATTTCTTCGATACAATGTCATGGAAAAATATTAAAACGAAAGAGCTTATAGTCCGAGTGGTAGTAGCCTTTTGCAATAAGAGGTCATGAGTTGAAATCCTAACATATTAGTTCTGCTAGGAGCCTTGGGTGTGTGAGTTAAAAAAATATTAAAATATTTTTTAAAAAATATTATATTTAGATTATTATAGGTTTTTATTTAAGAAAAAATTCATTAAAAAAATTATTTTTTTTAATTACAAAATTTTATAAAAAAATAAAATTTGATTAAAAATTATAAAATCTTGTCTTTAATTTAAAACATTTTTATTAATTAATAACATAATATATGCTATTAAATTAAAATAAATATATTCAATTCGGTCTATGATGTCACGCAAAAAGCCAACTAGTGAATACTAAAGCAACATATCTCTTGTGGAATTATGCTTCATCTTTCTTTTTCTCCCTTCTTACTAAATTTATGGACTATTAATTTATGTGCGCGCGCGAAGGAAATGAAAACCTTCAGGTTAGTTTATATTTGTGTCCTTTTTTTTTTTTTTTTTGACGTAGTCATTTTCACAACAGCTATATATATATATAGTGGATCACATTAAATATTAGTAAATATACTGTTGTTATTGTGAAAATGACTACGTCAACTATATATATGTGATCCACTTTATATTTTTAAAAGTTGACATTCAATATTCATCGACCTTAATTTCGCCGTGACTTTTCATTTCTGCATTAATTGATTACCTTACATATTTAGTCAAATTCCATTATGTAAGAATTTAGAAAAAAAGTCATAAACCGGTGCTAACGTTATATTAGACATGCGTACTTAATTCTGGTTAAATAGCGAATGAATTATAAATTAATCCTTTTTATTTCAAAAAACAAATTGATTAGTTCTTCTTGTTTTAAAAATTAATTATTTAGTTTTTTATGTTTTAATTTCATCAATAACTTAGTTTTATCATCAATTTTTCATTAAATTAATGATTTTTTTTAAAAAAAATTGCCCTTCATTTGATGCCTTATTTCTTTTTTCACCTATTTTTCTCTCATCAACCAATTTTTTTTTTAAAAAAAAAATAGATAATTTAGAAACAAAAACCACTAATGTAACTGAAAATTAATTAAAAAAAATTAAGTTATTGGAAATATTAAATCATAAAGAATTTAATATATAGTTTTCACAAAAAGACTAATTAATTCATTTTTCTAAAAAAGAAGGGTTAATTTATAATTTTTTTGGGGGGGGGGGGGGGGGGGGGGGGGGGTTTTGGGGCGGGCCCGCGGGCGCGGGCGGGGAAGCTCATTTGAATGTTGAATGTGGAATGACAAACTTGGCGGCGACGGGCTGCAGTGATACTCCGTAGCATTTACTCCAATAAAAAAAAAAATCAAAGTGATCTGTTTTTCATTATATGATTCAAATGAAATTAAGTATGTCCTTCCTTTCTTGAAGGAAAAAGGGGGAGAATAGACCAAGACTAACTTGTGGCTCTGAATATCTTTCCCTCATTAATTTCTCATTAATTGTTTTTGCAGCCTCGTCAAGTCTTTATTGGTACTTGCCTGTTTCCATAATCCAATTTATTCGTAGCTAATTCGGAATAGCATCTCTGCTATATATCGATCCTTCCGGTGAATCACAGAGAGATTAAGATAGTAAAAAAATGGAAGGTGAGATAAAAAACTTCATCATGGTATGGGTATCAGCTGTGTTATCACTTTGGTACTGTCATATGGTAGGTAAGATTATTTCCAAAGGAGCAATCAGATTCTTTGCAATCCTCCCAGTCATTCTCTTCTTTTTCTTCCTCCCTCTCAATCTCTTCACCATCTGGCTTGGAGGTCCAACATCTTTCTTTCTTGCTTGGCTTGCAAACTTCAAGCTCCTTCTCTTTGCCTTTGGTCAAGGCCCTTTATCAACCTACCCCTTACCCCTCTCTTTCCCATATTTCGTCTCCTTAGCTTGTCTTCCCATCAAATTTCAACACAACCCACAAAAATCAGTAGGTGCACAAAGAAGTAAAGGAAATGGCCACAAATCACCTGTAAATTATGGCCTGAAAATTATAGTGTTGGCCATAACCGCACCCATCTATCTTCAAAAAGACCAGATTCATCCAAAAATAGTATTGGTTCTCTACTGTGTATACCTTTACATTGGTCTAGAACTTGTCTTAGCAGTGGTTGCATCCTTTGCTCGAGTCTATCTCCGTTTAGAGCTCGAGCCACAGTTTCATGAGCCATACCTAGCCACCTCATTGCAGGACTTCTGGGGTAGAAGGTGGAATCTTATGGTCAGCAGTATCCTACACCCAACTGTATACAATCCAGTGAAGTCCATTTCTAGCCGCTTGATTGGAAGAAAGTGGGCTGCGCTCCCAGGAGTTGTTGCATCATTCTTGGTTTCTGGAATAATGCATGAACTAATTTTCTACTATATCGGAAGAAAGCAGCCCACATGGGAGCTCACCTGCTTCTTTGTCCTACATGGGATCTCTTTGGCTATTGAGATTGTCATAAAGAAATCGTTTAATGGTAAATGGCGGCTGCCTGCGGTGGTGTCATGGTTGTTGGCGTTGGCATTTGTGGTGGTTACTGCCTTGTGGCTGTTCATGCCGCAGGTTTTATATGCTGAGTTTGATGTTAAGGCACGTAGAGAATTTATTGCTTTCATAAATTTTGTTAAAGATATCGCCGCTGATTCGAGGTTTAAGTCATTCATCACCTTAACAAAAGCTTAGGGTGGGTGTTATTTTTTATTGATATAGTAATGTTCTAATGTCTTATTTCAGATTGCAGCAAATAAGTAAATTTGTAAAAGCAATGCGATCTTCCTATGGATAGTTAACCCTCTCCTTGAAAAATATGAGCTCTAGCTAACATTGATTAGCTAGGATTTAATTACGCATGTCAATTAAATATGAAATCTTTTTCTCTTCATCATGGTGATGTTCTTGGATCCTATCACTGGGGATCTCACACGACATCGTATCTTTCAAATATTGCATCTATATATTATATATTGCCTTAAGTTGCTTTTTCACAACAGCGAACAGATGTGATACGAGCTGGATCGAGGAGCCAAAAAGATGGCAAAAAGACATCATTAGGTATGATGGCGATCCTCAAGAAAGTCCTGGCCATCTTTATAAATGTGATGATCTCTCTCCCTCTCTCTCTTTTTCGTAAGCACCGATTTACTGAATAGATATAGATACAAGCTGGCTTGAAGCATGTGGCTCCCTTACATGTGTGTTTGATGAGGAGCGTCTTTTTGACCAATCCATCACCGAGGTTGTGACTCGGCGTGGATGCAACCTTCAATTCTTTTTTTGGATGTTGTGCTATTTATTTTGAACATGTTCCCCAAGATGTTGAATTTTAGTCTTAAATCTACAATAAACTATCATTTTATTTTTCACGAGGTGAGACAAGTTTGTTATTTTTTCGTTAGAGCCAGTAGAATAAAAGTATTTAGCACATAATAATAATAATAATAATAATAAATTATTAAACAAATCTATAACTTTGAGAATTAGGAACCAAATTTGATAACTATCCAATATATATATAAACACGGCAAAAGTAAAATTTCTGGAGTAGTAATTAAAGCTTGGAAGTTGTTGAAAAAAATAAGGTTGATTGGTTAGAACTATGATTAAAAGTTCGCCTGCGTTGAAATTATATATATAAAAAATACACATTATGTATTATACGTGTACATAGACTATATGATTAAAATGTTTTTTTAGAATTTTATACATGTTTTTTATGTGCGAAAGTATAAAAATTGTAGAGTTTAAATGAAAAGATTGAATCGGCAATGAAAGACCCACTGTGATACGTACCTGAGAACCAAATGGGCCAGAGAATTTATTGGTTCGGTCCAGCCTTGGCATCACAACTCTTTTCGATCTCAAATATATTTATAAACCACAGGGCCTCCGAGTTTTCAGTTTTAAAAGCATAATATTCTGTAAATCCAATCTACCGTCAACATGTCAAGATGGCCCATTATCTGTGACTCGGTACCAAAATCTTCATTCCTATCAAGTTCAGTGCTTCCTTTGACTCATCAATTGTATGGAAAATTTCCATCTGTTCTCTATTGATCAAACAGAACAATTATTTTGTTCAAACAAGCAATTGCATTCAGTGATTTCAATTATGGAGGTTTAACTTTGCATGAATATATAAAAGATGGTTTATGCAGAAATGTTTTTTGGTCCTTAGCAGCAGCCAGCGAGAGTATAGAGACCATCTCCGTAACTCATCTTGGGCCCATCATTGTTCGTAAGGCCTGGCTCGATCCCTGCCTTATCTAAACATCTTTTGCCCTTTATCTCCTTTCTTTAAGGCTGTCCCAACCAATCTTTACTGTGCGATTCCGGTTTGTTTGTAAGCAGCCCACATGAACTATTTTCACTTTTCTTTCTTTAACATACGGCACCGGCTGTTTTAGCCTTTGCTAAGTCATTTAATTTGGTTTCATTTACTAGACCTATCGAATATTGGATTATATAACCAACAACTCCCATCTCTCTCTTCTTTAATTTCGCTTTTTCCATAACTTCCTTTTCCATTACGAGCGAATCAAACCACTTACATTACAATAGATCTCCTTCTCATTCTCGAAAGTCGAAAGAGATCTATATCTCAATAAAAAGAATGACAATAGATCTCATCACTTTGTCAAACTAAACCAATTAAAGCGAAGCCAAGATTAATTAGGCAACAGCTGATGATGTAGGCGAATTAGATACAACGCCTTCTGCTCTTAATCGTGACCCCACAACTAATTTCCACCTCGCTTAAGACAGAAACATGTGGATTTCTTTCATCACGTGAGATCTGTAGGCTTTTAGGTTGTCTTTGAACGTGATGGTTTCTTTCATGCCACTCGCGCACACAACATATCTTTGCATCTATTCTTGCCCGGCCTTTTCCCAATAGCTAGAAGTGATGGCTGCCTCGGGAGGAGAAAAATGGGGGCAAAACAAATCATGAGGTGTGATATTGGCCATCCTCAAGAAAGTCTTGGCCACTTTTTGGACCCCTTGATTGTATATGGTTACTTATTAATTAGTATCTCTCTAATGGGGTCGACCACCTTCACGTGAGCACCTTCTGTTGTCTCTCATGTTTGCGCAAATGCTTCCTCATCATTTATTTCTTGCTTTCTTCTCTTGTTTTAGATATACATCCTAGTTCTAACTTTTAATTCGTGATCTCTCCCCTATCTTTAATTTTCTTTTTGTAGAGCAGAGTGACTCTTTCAACTTTATCGTGTTAAAGAAAATCTAAAGCGAAACATCTGAAGGACCTTTAATATCATAGTCGTGTGAATAAAATAAATAAATATCCTGTTTAATTTTCGACTCTTCTCCCTCTCTGTTTTTTTTTTTATTAAAAAAAAACAAACGAATGGGTTTTTTTGTTACAAAGGAGAGATTTGGGATTTAGATGTTTTGAGAGAAGTGAGTATGATTGCAAATTGAACTACAAACCTTAAATGTATCATTTTCATCACTGAATGGGATTGAACAAAATTGTCAGAAAGCTGATCATGTTTTCTAAAATAATAAAAAATGGTCTTACGTCGATGCTCGATTGGCCGGCAGCACTTTGCACCTTGATTATACATCTAGATAGGTTGTGAATTATGCTTCTAGAACCCAATTTTCCATTCCTGTTATCTAGGCATTAGGCCCGTCCAGTTCGGTCCATCTAAGAAATAGTTTGGAATAAGAGCTGAACTTCATTGACATTTTGGTAACTTCATATACCTTTTCAAGGAACAAACAGTAGCATAGACATGATGATTTTACTTGGATAGAACTGTTTCATTTTGCAAATTTACTTGGAAATAAGATTCTAGTACCGTGTCATTTCCTAAATGAACAAGACAGGGACTGCAAGTGTAGCCAAATTTTAACTCTTGCTTTTGTCCCTTCCAGCCTACCTTTTGTGAACATGAATCTTGTTGTCGCAAAATTTGGAGTGGATAAAACAAACGACAGTTCTGTTTGTTCTCATTCATTTTTTGAAACAAATTAAGTAATAATGGCTTACCTAAAAGCAACAAAAATATAAATTTTGTTGAGCTCCTAATAACACAAAAGCAATGTAAATGGGGTAGGGGGCTATGCGATCTCATTCTTGAGTTCCCCATTGCTCGATAGTTAGGAGGACTATACGTCTCGTGCTTGATTTGATAGATGAACTTCCCCTTGTACGTCCTTTCTTGGTTCTTAATGGCACAGATTAACTTTCATGTGAGATATTCTGTTGATGATAGCTTAATTATAAGCCTAAAAAGGTCTTTGTCGCTTTGCAACGTGATGTTATAATTAAACGCACTAAGGATTTGGACCAATAAGTTGTAAGACTATGTATCTATTAGGCAAAACATGAAAGTGGGAAGTCATGATGAAGAAGAGGATTAATGGTCCTTCTCAAAACCATATATATGGTGGAAGGGTTGAAGGGGACCATCTAGTGATTATCACCATCTTCCCTACACGTACAGTACAATTATCGTCAAGCATCAACATCTTTTTAGTTCCCACTTAAACTTCGATCTGCAGATGGAAGCCTGTCTCCAACTTTTCTTTCCCTCTTCCAGGCGGAGATCATTTTACTATCTGTTCAAGAAAGATCGTACTCGAATTGTTTGATTAGAGCTTCGGAACTTCCACAAGGACCAGAAATCTTGTGGAGACGATAAGCAAGCTTGATACTAGTGATGGAAAAGACATGATTAGACTTCCTAGCCCAAAAATTGACACAGAAAATAAGAATGTTAAGGTTTCAATTAATTCATGATCATTACATCTAAACTCATAGTTGAACTATTCCAGGTGACAACGATGACAAATAACGGAAAACCTTAATATCAGGTGGGATATATAGTAATTAGTTAAGTAACATAATTGTTAAAAAAAAAAAAAAATTGAAGTAAATATGTTATAATTTGCTCAAAAAAATTTAAGCTTTATTACGAGTGATTCTTTCTCAACTTCATATATTAATTATTTTTTATTTAATTATTCAATGTGAAATATATATTTTAATACTCTCCTCATTTATAGCTTATTTCTTTGAAACCTGTCAAGGAACTTCAATTCTACGATCTTGAATTTTTTTGAGATTTCGATATCTTATAAAATTAGATAGTTAAAATTAAATTTCATTAAAAAACATAAGTTTTGTGATAGGGTTAGATTAAAGAAATAAGACAAGCGATCTTATCTTCCTAATCTAACATTTGCAAAATAATCGCATTCACAATCATTTGATGACCAAACAAAATTAAGCTGAAATAACCTAACAAAATTTGCTGAAGGGCAAGAATTATATTTCTTTAGTGGGCACAACAAAAGGTAAAATGAGTTGATGCATCTGGGATATTAGAGGTACGCTCTTAACTTCACCTGTATCCATAATTGACCTGGACCATTATCACAAGTTCGAGTATCGATTACCTCTAGCAAATACAGTTGTTAATCTCAAACCAGCCAAATAAAATAAGTATACTTATAGATTTCACCCTCTAGATGCAACAAGAAGAATAATAACCAGTGCAAAAGCCAAGACTAACAAATGATTGATACTTGTAAATCAGACTGAGTGTAATTAACATGAATCATCTAAACAAGAAGTCCTTCAGATTCTTCCCAAACTTTCCTTACACCAATCAATTCCCCCACCATCAATAATCGAACTAGAAAATAGATGAATTTAAGACAAAAACAACCATATAAGATTTACAGAACAATTTATAAGGTTGAAGGAGAAAAAAAGCAACTGTTACAAGTATTTCAGAATATGAATTGCAATAAAGCTATTCCAGGATAAGGGGAAGGCAAGAAAGAGCCCACTTGTTGTTCTATTATAACCACCAAGTAATGGACATCAGTAATGATGTAGGACCAGTCTCTATCCTCTCTTCCCATCGATCTTCTTCCCCTTCACCCCAATTTTTTTTTTCTTTCTCATTTCCTTGAAAATTTTGAACGTTTGAAGAAGTGAAGGCAGAAACAATTGCATTGAATTAGGCACCGACTCTTACTCTTAGATTTCAAAAATTGAAAGTACTCTAAATCATTATTTCTTACCCGTATTCAATCCTACTGAGAAAAACCCAACAAACCCTACCATTATCCATCCCCTTTCCTCGCAATTTCATTTCTCTAGAGTTTATGTATAAAATCAAGCTAAGACTGACTATATATCTCCAACTCCCCCTCCCTCCCTTCCTTTCAATTCAATTACAAAATAAACATTTGCAAATGTTAGATTCGGGGGATAAGGCAAGCGACGAGTTGTCTATCTTATCTTCCTATCCTAACCCCACTTAATTTTAAAATCCTCTTGCAAAATGTTTTTTTTTTTTTAAAAAAAATGAACGACAAAAGTAACGATTAACGCAGTTGATGGTTACATTTGATGACAAATAGAAAAATTAAATCAATTTTATCCAAAACCTAATACTTTAAAGTTTGAATTACATAATTTAATAATAAGGTTTTGCAATTGTCAAATTTCAATAGAATAAAGGCATAAATTTTCATTAAATTAAATAGTTAAATAATAGATAAACAATATATAAAGTTAAGAGGAAACGATCATTATAAAATTTAAGTTTTTTTTAGATAGAACTCAAACTCAATTGTCAAATTCTGTACATAAAATATTTTTATAGAGTAGCAAAATAAATTTGTCATCTTTTGATTTCATATAACAATATCTTAGTGGAGATGGAATTGATCCTTTATTTCATCGGACAACGTAGGCAGATTTTAATGCACATCACATGAATTTACATTGATGTGAAATAATTATTTTAATAGTAAGGATAGATGCCATAAATTATTACCCAAACAAGAAGAAACAGTAAGAGTAATGCCATGAGATATGTGATGCAAGTGCAGAAGAACTAACTACACATAAATGTTGACGAATAATGCAGCCATCTCCGTTACCCAATAAAACAATTATGGGAAAGAATGATGCCAGAAGTGGCACCATAGCGGGATATATATATATATATACATATATATGAGACGCACCATTGAGATATGATATGCATGAACAAGCACGCACTTTAGTGTTCAAATCTTATATGGCAGCAGTATTTAGCATTTGTAGTTAACTCTTATGGCAGCTGCCTTCACACAATATTAGTAGAACTTAACAAAGGGACTAGATCCTTAACAGAGCAGAAATAACCTGATGCAGCACCGTCTGTATGTGTATATACATACATATAGGGATCGTATAGCAGATAAATTAGGTCTATCACGTGGACCCCATGGGAAAGGGTAGTTAGGGTGGCAGTTGTGTACTCTATCGACTCCAATTTAGATAAATGGTCTGCCTTAGTACAGAGAGGGCAGAGTTTTAGGCTATGGTGACTGGTCAAGCACGCTTTGACTCACGTGGACTCTTGTTGATGGAAGTGTACTGTGGGTTTAAAGCTTACCTCCCGTCGGTCCAACCCATGAGCATCTTTAAAGCCAAGTAAGAGAAAAGAAATGGAAGCGTAGGCAGCTACGGAAAGGAAAGCAACAACTTTCGTTTTCTGGTGATGAGCTTAGCTTCTTTTATCGGCCACGTACGACCTCATACACCATATTCTTCTTACAAGTAATCTGTCTTCATCTACTTCCTTGTGTTTCTACCTTCACTTTTACTGCTTCTCCTTTTCTTTCTAAGTTTTGTTATTTCTCTTCTCTTTTGATTAGGGTGTTGGGAAATACATCTTCTCTTTACCAACTCTTGTGCATGTTTCAATTTCATAAAGGAATATTCGAATTCAAGATGATGCTGGACATAAATCGTCCATCCAATAGAATTAGGACTTCAAAAGTGGTTTATTCTTCCATCTTTTTTTCGCAATGCTAAACTTAATAAATGAATTTGAAAAATTAATGACAAGTCAATCTAACGTATACATGTTACCAAACGGCAGGTATATTTGTGTGTTTATTTACTTCATGGTTTATGAATTATGAGTAAAGAAACTGATTAGATCCGTCGGCTGGCCTGGGGAAATAAAGACACCAACTAATGGTATTCATCGTTTATTAATTTATAAAATATTTAAACACAAATAAATTAAAGCGCGGTAGCTTGTTTCTATGTGCAAGTCCCTCTCAAATTAAAGGATCCGTTTATGAAGTAAATGGGTTTTAAACTAATAATTCCAAATTCTGAAATAAATGCTGAAAGCTGGTATTGGGTCTGCTCTTTAATTCTGCAACCGACTCCAATTGCAATGCCTTTCCCCCCCCCCCCCCTTAGGAAAAAAAAAAAAAAACTGTACATGTGAATCTTTATATGAATTGATAAGTAGCTTATTTCATACACTTTCGCTGCTATCTTTTTGAGTTCAGATTATATATATATATATATATATATATATATATATATATATATATATATGAGAAAAAAGAATAAATTTTGTGAAGGGGAGTAAAAAATTCATGAGCATCTGGGCACTATAAGATCAATCACAAGCAATGTTAGAGTACCCCCAGCGCCTGGTGGCCAACCGAATCGACAATCAATGGGGTTTGATAGTGACATGTATCAAGCGAACAAGAATATGGCCGTAATTGAAGGTTACGTTTTTTCGAAAATTAAAAAAAAAAAAAAATTACTACATGTCAAAAGAAAAAAAAAATTTATGGGTTAATAAGTCATTTTCTTGGGATTAATTGCAAAAGAGACGTTAATTAGTGAGTGCCGACCGTTGGCGGTGCTTCCCATATTGCTGTTTTCTCTCTACGTGTCCAAAAAAGTGGGCTCTCTTTGCCGAAAAGAAAAACTGTAACACAATGACTTCAATACCCTTGAACATTAATCCCGTCATGGTGTTATAAGAATATCCTCCTTACTTTTGTACCAAAAATCTATGACTAAATGAACATTGGTAATCTCGATTCTTAGTCTTGTATAAACCGCCAACAAAAACCAGGTGATTGATACTCCATGCTTGAATGTTATGGTATGGTGGTGGTCCTCGACGTTAGGGGGAAAAATCTATGCTATTGGGGTCCTAGTTGGGGGTGTTTATGTCATTCCATACCAAAACATGACTCGCTCCTTTTTTCTTTTTTTTTAGTGAAAAATTGTAAATCTGGAAGAAAATAATCAGGAGATTGGTCCAAAATGGCCAATCCTTGAGGTCAGAAATTTTACTTCGTAATTAAGTGGTTTTATTTATTTTTTATTGTTTTGTGGGGGCATCAGGACAGTCCAACACAAACAAATCATTCCAAGAGAATCCAATAATACAAGATTGTATTTGATCCACCACATTAACAATTCGATGAGCAATTGACAAAATTAGTATGTTAACTACCTAAATTAATAATTTAATCAAACAAGGCAACTTATAGAAGCAAAGCAAGAATGTAAGATTGTTAGTCTAAAATCAAAACCATACTTTCTTTTCTCTCCTTGAAAAAGCATCTTTGCCTCCGTGTTTGCTGCAATTACGGTCTACAGCTTCTTTTCATCCATCAATGATCAATCTGTGTTTTATTGACCTTATTCATTTTTTTTTTTTTTCAAAATCTTGCATCAAGGCTCTCCTTAAAAAAAGAAAAGGAAAAAAAAAGCAATAAATCTAAACATACATCTTTTCTTTTTTGAGTCTTGCAAAATCGAAAACCTCAATGTAATTTCATGCAAGACTTTGTTATTATTAATTACCTTATAAAAGTCCAACAACATGCATATTATTAATTACAATTGAAATACCAAAGCTGCTTTGACCGTATTTACTGTTCCCTTACCCCAAAACATACCTTCACCACCTACAATAATTAATACGGTGTTTTATGTTACTCAATTAATTAGTTAATTACAGAGAAGCTTCTCTTTCAATTTTTAATTTAATTAATTTGTTTATTTTTTGTACTTGAAAGATTAAAACAAAAAACAAAAAGCAAAACAAATGTCGAGACTTTCTAAAAGATTGTTACTCCTTACAAAAAAAAGAGAGAAATCCTAGAAAGAAAAGGAGAAACATCACATGCCACCTTCTTCTTAGATCTGCTACCTCTTCTCTTCTCTTTTTATTTCTTTCCTCTCTTTTCCAACCTCACTCTCTCTGTCTTTGCTTCTCAACTCGCTCTCTTTGACTCATTTTCCAACTTGCATTGGATTCACAAACCAGCACCATTACCTGTACACTTATACTGACTGACTCTGACTCTGACTCTGTATATTATATTATAAAGTTTGTTTGCATTGGATGGACCGATTGCTGGAATGGTGATGGTCCGGCTAGTTTGGCCGGAATTCAGGTGAGTTACTAGATTTTCCGGTGGAGAAAATGTTCAGGTCGGCGAGATGGAGGAGCGAGAAGAACAAGATCAAAACCGTCCTCAAACTTCAGTTTCATGCAACTCAGGTAATTTCACCGGAAAACATAGTACTTTTATTTAATATTGTACTTGTAACTGTCTGGTATTTCATTCTCTAACATTTAATATTTTGAATTGAAGTACCTTTTTTTTATATACTATTGTTTCAGTTCTAATTTTACGGATAATTGTATCGCTGTTCTGGTGAAAGATTTTAAGTCTTGTTTTTTTTTTTAGTGAAATTTTGGTGATGGGTTCAGTTAGTTCTGTTTGGATACTAAGAAAAAGCAAGGAAAGGAGAAGAAAAATGAGAATTTTGAGCATTAGAATGTGCATTAAGTGGAACCTGATCAAGAAACCAGGATTTTCTTTATATGTTGAGCCTTCTATATATTAGTTCATTCAAGTTTGACTTTCTTTTGTTGTGTTGAATTAAGTAAAGAATTTGAATCCTGATTTATTGTTGGCAAATGTGATTGAGAAACTGGATAAAGTAAGAACTTTGGTGGTGATTTGTGAATGTAGCTGCCGCAACTGAATGTGAATGCATTGACTTTATCTGTGGTTCCTGGAGATGTGGGGAAGCCAACAGTGAGATTAGAGAAGGGTATACTCCGAGAAGGAAGCTGTCGATGGGAATATCCAGTCTATGAAACAGTAAAATACATTCGTGATGTGAAAACAGGGAAGATCAATGAGAGAATATACCATTTTGTTGTCTCAACTGTAAGGAATTTTACCAAATTATTGACTTATATTGCACTACTTCTTGTTGAGCCTTTGTTGTGTGATTGGATTTTTTTTTGGTTTTGTGTAGGGATCATTGAAAAATAGTTTGGTTGGGGAAGTTTCAATAGATATCGCTGATTATGCTGAGGCGACGAAAGTTTCCAAAGTTTCTCTTCCCCTCAAGAATTCAAAATCTAATGGGGTTTTGCATGTGAGTGTTTTCTTTTCTCTCTTTTCTCTCTCTGTGTCTCATTTACATCTGTCACGGATATAATTCTTAGTTCCCACAAGACCTTCCTTGCTGTTAGGATTAATGAGAATGAGAAGTTCACTTTGTAATTGAAGTTCAGAATTTAACTTCAGTTGTTGGTTTTCAATAGATTTCAATTCAGAGGCTGCAAGAAAATGTTGAGCAAAGGTACGATGAAATATCATTTGTTATTATCAAATTTTTTCAGTTTCCATATTTTTCTTGGAAGGGTTTATAGATTTTGATTTGGGTCTTTTCTACAATATTTTGCAGTGAGGTGGTGGAAGCTGATGATATAAACATAAAATCCCAGAGTAGAACCTTGAACACCCTATTAAGCAATAGTGATGGAGATGAGGGTATTAATAGTCATTCTAGTGAAGTAAGTTTCAAGTCTAGTGCTGCAAATCATTTCTGTAATTCTCATCTTGCACGATTCTTAAATTAGAAAGCACAGCATAAAATTTGGAAAAATCAGATAGCATTCTACTTTTGCACCCCTTTTCAGTTTTCTACTTCTCTAATTTTGTAGCTGTTTGATCAAAATATGATGGGGGCATTTTCGTTGTTCTACAGGATGGACCACTTATTAATGCCTCCCACAATGCTGAATTAAATGGCAATGACAGAACTTCTACTGGATCTGACATTACAATGTCAAGTTCTGAAAGTAGCTCTGGGCTTAATACCCCGCGAGAACTTGGACTGAGAAACAACATGCTACGGGACCCTACTAGCTTTCTATTATCTCAAACCCACACTTCAGCACCTCACCTGCCAAAAGCAAATGCTTCTGCAGCAAGCTACAGAGAGCATCAGCAACTGCAATGGGAGTTATCAGCAGATTCTGATCATGGTATAAGTACTGATGACTCAACAAACAGAGATAGATCCCAACAGGATTCAGATATTGAGATGGAAAAGCTCAAGGCTGAACTCATTATGTTGTCAAGACAAGCAGATGTGTCAGAGTTAGAAATACAAACTCTGCGGAAGCAAATTGTAAAAGAGAGCAAAAGGGGCCAGGACCTCTCAAGAGAAATCTTGGGATTAAAAGGGGAGCGAGATGCGTTCAAGTCAGAGTTCGAGAAACTCAAGGCATTTCAGAAATGCATGGAGGATGCAAAAAGCAAAAACAAGTCGCAGTTTGAAGGTGGGGATCCATGGGTTCTTCTTGAAGAAGTTCGACAAGAACTGAATTATGAGAAGGACCTGAATTCCAACCTCCGGTTACAACTGCAGAAAACGCAGGAATCAAATGCTGAGTTGATACTCGCTGTGAAAGACCTTGATGAAATGTTAGAGCAGAAAAGTAGGGAAACATCTGACCTTTCCAACAAAGCAAGATCCTATGAGAATGTCATCTCAAGAAGTGAAACCGATGATGATGAAGAGCAAAAGGCACTGGAAGAACTTGTTAAGGAGCATAAGGATGCTAAAGAAACTTATCTGCTGGAGCAAAAGATTATGGACCTCTGCAGTGAATTAGAGATCTATAGGAGAGATAGAGATGAGCTGGAGATGCAAATGGAGCAGCTGGCACTTGACTATGAGATATTGAAGCAGGAGAACCATGACAAGTCATATAAATTAGAACAAAGTCAGCTGCAAGAACAGCTGAAGATGCAGTATGAATGCTCCCCTTCGTTTCCCAACATAAATGAACTAGAAGCTGAGGTTGAGAGCTTAGAAAAGGAACTAAGGAAGCAGTCAAAGGAGAACTCTGATTCTTTGGCCACCATAAAGGAACTAGAAACCCATATCAAAAGCTTGGAGGAAGAATTGGAAAAGCAGGCCCAAGAGTTTGAAGCAGATCTGGAGGTGGTAACAAGTGCAAGAGTCGAGCAGGAGCAGAGAGCCATTCAAGCAGAGGAAGCCTTGCGAAAGACAAGATTGAAAAATGCTAATACAGCTGAGAAGCTGCAGGAAGAATTTAGAAGGCTGTCCATGCAAATGGCGTCAACTTTTGATGCAAATGAGAAGTTAGCTATGACAGCACTTGCAGAAGCTAGTGAACTACGTATGCAGAAAGGTCAATTGGAGGAAATGCTCCAGAAAGCTAATGAGGAGATCCAATCAGTTAAGGATGGTTATGAGTTGAAACTGCATGATCTTTCCAACCAACTGAATTCAAAAATAAATCAGATGGAGCAGATGTTGATGGAAATTGAGGATAAATCCAGACAGCTTGAACTGCAAAAGAAGCATGATGAAGAACGTGATGGAACCTTCTCCCAGGAAATCCAAGGCCTAAAAGCTGATCTTGAAATGCTCTCAATAGAAAACAATCGCCTTTCCGAGCAAGCAGAACAGAAAGAAAATATAAGTTTAGAGCTGGAACATATGAAGACATCAATGAAGCACACTGAAGCACTGGTACAAAAAGGAAAAATGGAACAAAATGAACTGGAGAGTACAATTTCTTTGTTGAAGAAGGAAGCCGAGAAGTTGCTGGAGGAGTTAAATAGAATGAGATGTCTCAAGGATGAGAAGGAGTCAGCAATGAGTCTGTTGCAATCAGAGGTGGGATTGCTTAAAGCTCAGTGTGATGAATTGAAACATTCTCTGTTTGAGGATGAGTTGGAAAAAGAAAAACTCAGAAAGCAGTTAGTCCAATTAAAGAGTGAGTTAAAGAAGAAGGAAGATGCTTTGACTAGCATGGAGAAGAAACTGAAGGAAAGCAATAAACGCGCAGCAGTTTCCGAAGGAACAAAAAGTACTCCAAGACACAATAAGTTTGCTCCAGTTCCTTATGGCTCTAAAGAGGTGGCAAACCTGAGGGAGAAAATAAAATCGCTTCAGGTAAATGTTTATTTCCAAGTTGTTCTGTAATTTGAAAGTTTCAACTAGAATATGCAAGGCCAAAATATCAAGTGTTGGCGCGGTCACTAGCCTCAAGATGGGCAAACCCCTTTATGATCTTCCCATCATATTCTTTGGTTTGCATTGATTCTGAGTGCACTCTGATTTATAAATTCTGTTCTTGATTGACTTGACAATACTCCCTTGTGATATTGTGTGGCAGGGACAAATAAAGTTAAAGGAAACTGCTTTAGAAGCCTCTGCAAATTCATTTTCAGAGAAGGAAAGGGATCTTCAGCACAAGATTGAAGAATTGGAGGGAAGAGTGGAAGAACTCAACCAGAATTGCGTAAGTTTCTACTTTTTATCAACCCCAAAAGGTTAGTAATGATATGCATTATATATAATGGACATCAGAAGTGGTGTGTTTGTGTTGCTCAAATATCTGGACATAGATGAGTTTCAAACCACAGAAAAAATAGATGACGTTCCATTTTTTGATATATGAACAACTTTTTAACCAATTGTCCATCTAGACGGAACTGCTATATTTTCTTTTAATTTCATTGAGTGTGCAACGTAACACTGTTTCTTAATCTTAACTGTTAATCCTGCAATGCAGTCATCGGAAGACAACATTGGAATTACTCCAAATGGTGACATAGCTGAAGATTTAAGAAGCACAGATGAAAATCCAAGCAGTGCATCCAAAGAAAATGGGAATTCAAAATTGTCAATCAAGTGGTATGACTTTGAAGAAACAATAGTTCTGTTTGAGTTGGTTTTGTATTCTAGCTTTGCTCCTAGCTTGTTCTTGTGATTGAAATCTTTTCCTGTTTCCTTCCAGCGATCATTCCACCGTATCAGAGTTAGAACCAAAAACCTCCTCTATCAATAATACAACAGACCACAATGGCGATGAGTTGTTCAGTGAACTAGTGTCATTGAAGGAGAGAAACAAATCAATGGAAAATGAACTGAAGGAGATGCAAGAGAGATATTCGGAAATTAGTCTCAAGTTTGCAGAGGTAGAAGGTGAAAGGCAACAGCTGGTGATGACGCTACGAAATCTTAAGAATGCCAGGAAGGCCTAATAATTTTTTCTTCATATTATATTTTACTGAACCTATATACTGTGTATAGTTGAGTAGCTGGGTGTGCTGCAAGGAAAATTTAGCTGTAGGTTTCCGTCGGAATGAATAATTAATTTGTACAAAGCAATACGAAGTTACAAAAATCCCAGTGTAGAGAAGCCATTCAATTAGGTGTTTGTGTTTCAATCACGTAATTTTTTATAGCTCGACATGTTGTGACCTTTTTCATTATTATGTTCGTTTCATTTTTTCCTTGGTGGTCACAATTTATCCTCTCTCTGTTTTTTTTTTTTTTTGAGTGCTATAAGTAGTTGCTTTTGTGGCGATCAGAGGTGAAATCCTCGTTTCTCCAAAGGGCGATAAATGAATGATTTACGTAGCTTGGAAAACAGAATCCGTTTTATATACACATTTTAAAGAGGGTGGATTCACTTTATTGAATCCACTGTACCCAATTTATAATTTTGCATTATATTGACTTATGCCATAAAAGTTGCTGAATAAATCATTAGCTAAAAATTTATAAAACCTTTATATATATATATATATATATGTCATTTCAGAAAATTACATATGCAGCTTATATAGCTCTCTCTATAATTGAAAGATAAAGAGTATCTTTATCATGGATTGGAACCTAATCATTTAATTTAAATTAAATGGTCATGATTTAGTGTGTGATAAAAATAAAAACAATTTCATTCGTTAATATTTTATTTTTCTCATCTAATATGAATAATTGAATTCAAAATAACAGTGATATTTGGAACTTGAGAGGATCCAAATCGATTATTCTTATTTTTTTCCTTCAAACCACTTGGCAGTTGGCACTTATATAATTAAGTATTATATTAAAGATAAGTAACTTAATCATAATTAATTATATTTATGACAATATTATTTAACTATGTTCATCTCATAATCCACTTGTCATGAAATTTTTTAAGGCCAGAGTGTTGAAAAATGGGAGGTAGGACCTTGGCCACTTGACATGTGCAGTAAGAGCATGATACAATTTTACTGAATAAAATAATTTTTTTTTTTTTCCAGAGCTATGGTTTTGGTTGAGTAGAACATGTGAAATTATTTTAAAAAAATTATTTAATTTTAATAGGCTTTGCTATATTGTGGGTCCATAAAAATATATATATAAAAAATCAATTTTATAACATTTTAATCAAATTTTTATATTTAACTATTTCTTCTTCATATTTTTCATAATTTTTCTACTTAAAAAATGATTAATTCTTCTTTATCCATGGATTCTTAACAAAAAATTAATAGAAAATTAAAAAAAAAAACTTAGTATTTCACAAGATTGTATAAAAAAATAAAGTAATATTAATATAAAAATTGGTATACAAATAAACAAATAAAAAATTGTTTTTGATTTTTAATCAATAATGAAGAGAATATCAATTTTTATTTTAATATGTACATTCGTAGAATAAAAAAAAATCATCGATTGCTTATGAAAAACATAATTTTAATTATTTAATTTCAAAAAAATGATTTCAAAATATCTATAAATAAATAAATAGTAAATGCTTAGAGTTCTAGTAGTTCCATAGTTGATTAAAAAAAAAATTAATGATTCAATATTTTTGTCATACATCACAAATTTATCGAGTGTATTTAAAGTCTGTAAAACAAAAGATATTAAAAAAATATTAACTTGTAAGGGATATATTGAATAAATTTGAAGTTTATAGATTAAAATAAAGATTATATAAAAAAGAAACAAATAAAACACACAAGTTCCTTTTTTTTCAACTTAAATTTTTTTATTTTATTTATAGGCTATACATGGCCAGTCCCTACCCATAAACCTCACATGCATAGCAATCGCCTCTTTTTTGTTTCGCATTTGATTTTTAATTTTTAATTAATTATTTTAAAAATTAATTTAAAAAAACTGGGGTAAATTATTTGAAAATTAAATAATTTTTTTTTAAAAAAAGCTTTAGTATTTCATAAGATTGTGTCAAAAAAATAACAATTATTAAAAGCCTACATAGAATTGAACAAATAATTTTTTTATTTATTTCATGTTGATGAGAATATTGATTTTTGAAAAAACATATGAATTTAATTTTTATATATTTATTTACAAAAGAATGAATAATATTAAAATAAATCAAAACTATCAATAAATATAATTTTAAATTAATTTGATGAGAATTTAAAAGAAATGACAAATTAAAGTAGTAAATAATAAAAATAACGAACAAAAAACCTAAAACAAAATGGGACCAAATCACAATACAATTAAATTTTGAAATTTAAAAAGAAAATGCATAGAAAAATTGAGGACTCTATAATTTTAAATTAATTGGATGAGATTTTTTTTAAAAATAGACAAATTAAATAAAATTAACTAAAATTTTTTTTTTATAAAGCTTTAGTATTTCATAAGATTGTGTCAAAAAACAAAAATAATAATGATTAAATGTTGATAAGAACATCGATTTTTGAAAAAACAATATGAATTTAATTTTTATATATTTATTTATAAAAGAATAAATAATATTAAAATAAATCAAAACTATCATTAAATGTAATTTTAAATCAATTGAATGAGAATTTGAAAAAAATAACAAATTAAAGTAGTAAATTTTAAATAATAACAATAATCAACAAAAAACGCTAAAACAAAATGAGACCAAATCACAATACAATTAAAGTTTGAAATTTTAAAAAAAATGTATAGAAAATTTGAGGATCAAATAATTTTAAATTAATTAGGTGTGAATTTTAAAAACAAATGACAAATTAAAGTAGTAAATTTTAAATAATAAAAACAATTAATAAAAAACACTAAAACAAAATGGGATCAAATCCCAATAAATTTAAAGTTTGAAATTGAAAAAAAAATATATAAAAAAATTAAGAACCAAAATATAAAAAGTGCTATAAATAGTGAAAGAAATAGTGATTTATGAGTGTATAAATAGTGAAATGTGAGTGTGTGAACAGTGTTTGAAACAGATTACCATACGCTTTGTTTAGTTTGTTTTATATATATATATAAAACAAACTAAACAAAGCGTATGGTAATCGTTTCAAACACTGTTCACACACTCACATTTAATTATTCATACACTCATAAATCATTATTTCATATATATATATATATATATATATCACAAAGAGAGTGAAGCTCTCCCCAGCTTAGCAGAGAATGGATTATCATTTTTATTTGTATGAATACTGTGTTATTATAGAATGACAACAACAAAATTCGAGTGTTCAATATTTATCATTTGAATCCGATTTATACTCGGATTCTGTAGTTTTTTTCTTTTTTTTTAGAAATTTTAATATATTTATGTGCAGGGATGCAAAAGTTATCCTGTACCTACTTTTTTTTTCAATTTCTTTGCTATTTGCTATTGTTTACATAAATTTCATTAAAGATCACATTCTGATAATAATAATAATAATAATAATAATGGTGCAATTGAAATTTTTATTAGATTAGGAACTAATTAAAACATCATAATATCTGAAGGACTAAGATACAGTTTTCCTGTCAATAAATACTACTTGAAAATCTCTTGCTAGGGTTTATCAACACCCTCCCTCTTTCCCTCCTCTGTAACCATGGAGAATCCCTCCCTAGCTCCTCCAACAACTACATGTTGGAGCAACATAGTAAAGAACCACCAACCATCACCACCGCCGTCAGCACCACCACAGCAACAGCAAAATCGGTTATTTGTGGAGAGTTGCAAGTCGACACACGGCATATCAGTGGCGGTTATCGATGCAAACGCCGTCATCGAGGGCGGAGAAAAGCTTAACAACTTGGCTGACAAGTTCGTAACCGTCCCTGAAGTCCTTTCCGAGATTCGCGATCCTGTTTCCCGCCATCGACTTGCTTTCATTCCTTTCTCTATTGATTCCATGGAGCCCTCTCCTGATTCTCTCAACAAAGGTAAAAAAAAAAAAAAAAAAAAAAACATTCTCTTTATGTAATGATGGCTGTGAGTCTCAATTTCCAAAAATTCTGGATAATTAGATCAATTTCTGATTAGGTTTCTACTCTAATTATATGTTATTAATTTCTAAATTATACTATAGAAAATTATCGCGGTGCGAACTTAGGATTTAGTATTATGTGTTTTATATGACTTGACAGTTATCAAGTTTGCGAGAGCTACTGGAGATTTACAGACGCTATCAGATGTTGATCTTAAACTCATTGCATTGACACATACATTGGAGGCACAGATTCATGGAACTAAACATATTAGGGATGCTCCGCCGCCTGTCCATACTGTCAACGTGAAGAGGCTGCCTGAAAAGGAAATGCCAGGGTGGGGTTCTAATGTTTCTAATTTGGAAGAGTGGGAAGCATTGGAACATGAAGCTGGAGATGGGTCAGACCCCAGCTCAAGAATTCTTCCTTTAAGAGACATAAGCTTGAACGTTATGCCTACCGATGACCAATCTGAAGATGGTTCCATGGGGACTGGAGGGGGAGCGAATACTGAGAATTTCGAAGATGTTGAGCAAGATTCGAGGAAGCCTAGGAGATTTCCACCCAAGAAAAAAGAGATAAATATTGAAGGAAAGAAGATGGTTGCAGGTGGAATTGATGCATCTCAGGGGCAATTTGATGATAATGCTGGTGATTGGATGCCAGCTGTTAGTCGAAGTACTCATAGAAGATATCTTAGAAGAAGAGATAGACGTGAATATTATGAAGCATTATCAGAGAAAGATAGTCAGCAAGATCTAGAGAAAAGTACGGATGACAGGAATACTGAGGTAGCTAGCATCCCAGACCAGGTGTTGTGTCAAAGTTCAGACATAGTAGATACTGTGAATGCGATATCTGAGGAGAGTGAGATAACAGAGGTGAAGAACTGTGACAGTGATCTTTTCTCAATTTTGAAACAAATGCGGTTGGAAGAAGGTCCACCGGAGGCTGCTCAAGATGAGAAAGGAGAGAACAGTACTTCTGTAGAGACAGAGATTAACAATTCTAGGGGCATGGAACCCTCAGATCACATTGAAAGCATTGATGTCGAGACAAGCACAGTTGATATTGCCAATGCAGAATCAGATTACTTGGAGATCTCAAGCCAGACTCACGAAAGTGTTGATATATCATATGCAGATGATAATGATAGTGAGCAAAGCTGGATGGTTAGATCCCTATCAGAGTCCAGTGTAGCTTGTGTAACTAGTGACTTTGCAATGCAGAATGTACTTCTGCAAATGGGCTTACGACTGCTGGCACCTGGAGGAAATCAAATACGCCAGCTGCACAGGTATGCAATTGTTGATCTTGTTTATATTAGTTTCCTGATTCTCTTTTACTTTCTTGACTGGGTCTTTGTGGTTTGTATTACTATCTTTAAGACATCTGCACTTGCAGGTGGATACTGAAATGCCATGCCTGCTATACTGTCACTGCTGAAATCGGGAGGATTTTTTGTCCAAAGTGTGGAAATGGCGGCACTTTAAGAAAGGTTGCTGTAACAGTTGGTGAGAATGGAATTGTTTTGGCTGATCATCGGCCACGAATCACGCTGCGTGGTACAAAAGTAAGTATATTCCTAGGGGTGGAGGAAATATAGAAAATCTATAAAACAAGCTGTAGAAAATCTTTGATTCTCTTTGTACCTTGGTTTTGATTCTAGGGAGATGTGTATAATATATGCATGTGATTGTTTCTGTCATACATTTGTTGCTTAGCTTTATTCTGGTCAGATAGTTCATAGTACTTTCTACTTGAGGAAGGTTTTCCATGTTCAGGCATGAGAGGCTTTTCATCGTTTACATCATGTTGGAAATTCTGGACTATGCATTTGTCCATGCTTCCATCCCACAACACTGACTCACACACACACAGAGCATTCTTCTCCAGTGATAGTGCAAGGAATGTTCATTGGTTTTTTATGAAACACTGAAAGCTTACTTGAGAGCCATCCATTATGCTATCTGTTATTCTGTGTCTGTTGTGTGTTTTAGTAAATGGAGTGGACATGTTGTTGGATCTTTCTTGCCATTTGCCACTAATTCATTTGAAGTCCTGCTGCCCATATATGTATTGACATTTTGCTCCCTGCAGTTTTCACTGCCTCTACCAAAAGGTGGGAGGGATGCCATCACTAAGAACCTTGTTCTGCGTGAAGATCAGCTACCACAAAAGTTCCTCTACCCTAAGTCGAAGAAGAAAGTGAATAAAGAGGTTGGCTTCAATGATTCTTGTAGCATATTTGTTTGCATTTGTCTTCTTGCTTGTGCTTAATTAGTCCCTGGCTAATTTTATATAAATCTAACCATGCAGGGAGACGACTTCTTTGTTCGGGATGACATCTTTAGCCACCATACTGATAAAAAAAGGTCTTTCCGGCCACCCATAAGGCAGGCATTAGCAGTTTTTAGCGGGAAAAGGAATCCTAATGACAATCACTACTCTCGTCCTAAGCACTGATGGTAGCTTCTGATTTATATTTTTTAAGAATTTGATTGGAATTGGAATTGTGGGGTCCACTCTGGTTTATGTTGAGTTCTAGAGTGAGAAGTTAATTTATTTGTTTTGTCATGTTTTGAAAGTTTGTTCTCCCATGAGATAGATAAATGGACACACCCCCATTGAACTGATAGTGTACCTTGAGCACGGTTTTGGTATGGTTTTTGAGCAATAAAAATGATTACTCAAATTGCTTTTTTTCAAGCTATAATCTGGTGCATTATTTTCAAGCAATAATGTGGGGGAGATTCTATTGATGAAATTAGTGACCCGCTTTTTTCACCTTGAATTTTGTACCTGGTTTATCATTGCAGAAGATGATAAGTTTGCTAAAAATTCACGAATATAAATTTAAAAAGTGCCAATTTAAAACCAAAGTAGTGGTCAGAATGACAAGAGTATGAACGTACGATAATACAAGACAGGGCAGGCTAAAGTTTGTAGCATGGTAATGTTACTTAGAAGTGACCAACGTCCTCTTCGTCTTCGGCAACATTGTCAACCTCAATGCAATGGCAAAAAGGACCTGATTTTTGAGGTTACTAAAAAGCTGGGAGAAGGAACGGCACACGACCGACAATTCTTGAACATTAAAATGCAAGAAATATTCCAATAGTTTGGCTCATGTGTCATGCTTTGTTAAATCTATAAATGATAATTTAAAAATTATTTAGACGTATCTATGATGGAGGATGATGCAAGACTAGGTTAAAGAAATATTTTCTAGTTTAATCATATAAATATTGTATGAAGTGGAATTTTTTTCAACATACAAAAAAACCTTAAGTATTGACATTCCTAAAATATTGATATAGATTAGAAGTGAGTTTTCCATCAACATACAAAAAACCTTAAAATATTGACATAAGTTAAAAGACTTTCTTTTTTACAGCATTAGATTTTCTTCAACAATCCTTTGAATACTTAATCAATTATGATAGAAAATATGTATTCTTTTAATTTTTTATGCGTTTATATACTTAGATATATTTAATTTATTTTACATGTATTATCAGAATCCCTTTATGCTATATTGATTAGTGCTACAGATTCGATTTTAACGTGTATACCACACATGCAATTGAGCAATGATGATATAATATTTGCGTGAGAAATGGCGTCCAAAGATGATCATCCAGTTTTCCTGCCGCATGATGTAGTCAATTAATTGCTGTACAGTTTATATATAAAGAGCAGCCATATTTTTATTTTATTTTATTTTTCTGTTTCACGAGTTCAACTATTTAAGAAATAAAATTGTTGACTCATGCACGCCTCTAATTGATTGATATTAATGTTTCCGCATAGATTGAACAGAAACAAAAAATGCAAGCCTTTGTGTGATATTCTGATCAGCCCGTGATCATCACTTGAAATCAAGTAATATATGTTGCTGCTGTTTGTCGGCTTAAAATTTTATCTGCAAAACATTTTCGGGATGCGGTGTACGATTGGCATTAATTATTTGCTTATTTGATGTATTTAAATTTTCTGTTAAGATTATATAAACGTTCTAAATATTTATTAATATGCTTATATATAGAAAATTATTAAGTGAAAATCATGATAGGATTTATATGATTATTTTGATATATCAATATAAAGTTTCCAATTGATATTAAGAAAATGCTATATAGAGATAATGATGTCGATTGACTTAGTAATAACCACGACATCTTAAGTTATTTTGATGATCATATTAAAGTTTAACAAATTAATATGCTCATAAAGTATGTAACTTAATTTGTAATTATTTTATAAAAATAATGACTTGATCCTACAAAGAAATTGTTATTTTTGTGATTTAATTGAAATAAAACAATAAATTGATATTAAAAATGAATTTTATTCTAGACCCCCAAGTGTGAATATTATTTATTCTTGGTATTTTATTTATTATTCTTATTATTAAAAAATTAGTGAATTCTATGTATGATGCAACCTCTATTCACATGAAAGTTAGAATTCATTACTAAATTGACATTGGTTAATTTAAATAAAATATGTTTTCATAGTATTAAAGTATTTTCTTGGTTATTGTAGCTTTTTCTATTGCTTTTATTGATACATCTAGTATTCTAATGCTATGTGGTGATAATTTTGCTTATTGGAAAGAAAATATTCTCTTTACATTGTGGTGTGTGGATTTGGATTTGACCTTATGTGTGGATGAACCATTCATCCTCATGGATTCAAGTGATGCACAATAAAAGACTAATTATGAGCGATGAGCGATTTAATCGCTTAAGTTTAATACACATAAAATCTTGCATAAATAAGAGTATTAGGGGTTTAATATAAGGCAAAAGACTTCCTAAAACCCATAGAGAAATAGTTTGTTCATTCCGATAGGACATTAGCTAGCATTTTAATGATAAAACTTTCGACAAGTCATTTGACTATTCTAAAGGCCCACGCATACATTATGAAAATGAAGGACATTGTTGATTAATTAAAGTCCTTAGAGTTGGAGATTTCTTAGTAATTCTTGGTGCATTTTATTATGAACTCTCTCCTCGCGGAATATGATTCGTTTAACATTTCTTATAACACACATAACCTTGTGTATTAAAGAAGAAGGGAGATTGAAAATTGAGAAACCTAAAACTACTCTTTTGGTTACTCAAGCTAAGAGAAATGCCAAGAAGGGTAAAAATGCTTTCAAAGTGAAGAAACATGAAAATATGCTAATAAAGCAAAATGGTAGTAATAGTAAATATTTCTTTTGCAAGAAATGGGGATATATTAAGAAAGATCGCCCTAAATATAAAAACATGGTTAGTAAAGAAAGGTAAATCCATCGTTTTAGTGTGTCATGAATCGTTTTTTATTGAGACTCTTAGTAATACATAGTGGATTGATTCTACTTCTACGATCCATATTTTGAATACCATGCGAGCTTTCGAACCCGAGGAAGCCGTAAAGAAATGAAGAAGGAATCTATTCAAGAGACCGGATGTGCTCTAAGGTTGAAGCTATGAGGACTTTTAAATTAATTTTCAAATTCGAATTTATTTTGGATTTGAAAAATATCTTTTATATTCCATCGTTTTCTAGAAATTTGATTTAATTTTAGAATTTGTAGTATTGGCTATGGATTTTCATTTCATGAAAATATTTTTAGTATTTTAAAAAATAAAATTTCTATTGGTAGTGGAAGATTAATTGATGGTTCATATAAAATTAATCTAGACCTCGACTTTGAGCTCAACTATTTATCAATACAAGGAGCAAAATTGATCAAAATTCCTCTACATTGTGGCATAAGAGATTAGGCCATATCTTCATTGAAAGAATTAAAAGATTAGTGAATGATGAAGTTTTAAACGAGTTGATTTTAGTACTCGTGTGGATTGCATAAAGGGAAAGAAAACTAACAAGACCATTAACGGTGCCATTAGAAGCTTAGAAATTTTAGAAATCATACACACTAACATATATGGATCGTTTAATATTTCTTGCCTAAATGGTAAAATGTAGTCTATCTCATTCATCATTAACCATTGTAGATTTATATATCTCTATCTTTTATATGATAAGACTCGAAACACTTAATGCTTTTAAGACCTTTATGGTAAAGGTAGAAAAAAAAAAAAAAGATCATCAAGATTGTAAGGTTAGATAGATGTGGAAAATATTATGGTAGGTACACCGAAAAAAGATAAACGCCATGACCATTTGCAAAGTTACTTGAAGGAGAAGGCATTATTGCACAGTATACAATGCCCGACACACCAAAAGAAAATGATGTAGCTGAAAAAAGAAACCGTACTCTCATAAACATGATGAAGAGCATGATTAGTAATTCTAATTTACCATTATCCTTATGGAGTGAAGCATCAAAGTCCGTTATGTGTATTTTAAATAAGATTCCATATAAGGTTATCTTTAAGACACCTTTTGAGTTATGGAATAAATAGAAACCTAGTTTAAATCATACATATGTATGGGTTATCCTATTGAGGTAAGGATTTATAATTCACAATTAAAGAAATTGGACCCTAGAACAACCGAGTGGATATTTTATTGGTTATATAGTAAACTTTAAAGGATATATTTTTTATTTTTATTCTCATAATACAATAATAGTAAAGGAAAAAAATGCTAAATTTCTTAAGGATTTAATCTTAGTGAGAGTGATTTTTCTCAAAGAATAGAATTTGAAAAGACACAAGATTCAACTGTGTTACATAAAAATATAAGACAATTGGTTATTGTTCAAGAAAATCAATTAGATAATATTGAACAAACAACCAATTCAGGAGCAACTAGCTCTTGATGAGATAAACCCACATGAAGATGTTGAATTGAGGAGATCCTCAAAAGTAAGGAGACCATCAATTTCTAATGACTATGTTGTATACCTTTAAGAGTCTAACTTTGATGTTGGACTTAAGAATGATCCAAACTCATTTTCACGAGCCATAAATAGAGAAAACTCCATTTTATGGTATAAAGCCATGAAGAAAGAAATGGTGTTTATGTATAAAAATCAAGTTTGAGACCTCATTGATTATCAAAAAGTTCTATAGTCGTTGGTCGTAAATGGATTTATAAAACCAAAATAGATTCTCTTGATAATATCGAATGATATAAAGCTAGATTTGTGGTTAAGGGTTATATATATATAAAAAAAAAAAGGCATAAACTACTATGAAGCCTTCTCTCTAGTCTCTAAAAATGATTCATTCAAAATAATAATTGCATTAACAGACTCATTTTGATTTGGAGTTGCATCAAATAGATATGAAAATAATATTTTTAAATGGAAATTTAGATGAAGCTCGTATAAATGAATCAACTTAAAGGTTTTTATGGTGATAATAGCCACTCGATTTGTAAGCTAAAAAGATCTACATATAGGCTAAAGCAAGCCTCCCGATAGCGGTATATTAAGTTTTACAATATTATTATCTCATATAGTTTTATTGAGAACATTATTGATCAAAGTATATACCTTAAAGTTATTTTTTTGTCCTATAAATAGATGATATTTTGTTTGCAAGTAGTGACTTAGGTTTGTTTTAAGAGACTAAGTAATTTCTTTCCTAAAAATTTCATATGAAGAATTTAGGTGAAGCTTCTTATGTCATTGGCATAGATATTCATAGAGAAAGATCTCAAAGAATAGTTGAATTGCCTCAAAAGGCCTACATTGAAAAAGTTTGAGAAAGATTTGGGATGTCAAATTGTGTATCTTCGGTAGCACCCATTGTCAAAAGTGATAAATGTTAGTGTAGGTGCCCAAGATCCAACCATGTTTGGATGGACTTGAGTTAATGTATTAGTACATTATTTATTTTAATAATAATAAAGAAGTCATTCTATTAATTTTTATGTTTTATGTTTGTAAATTCAGTAGAATTAGATAGAAGTCCTTATGATATGCATTTGTAATAGTGATTGATAGAAAGATGTGAGACAAACACTAATACATATAAATGATATCATTAAACATCCCAAGTCGTAGCATTATCAAGAATGGGTATTAGCTATATGCGGATAGACTTATAAGTGTTATGCTCATGTTATATGATAGTAGTAGGAAATCTCACACTTATTGGCATGATGATGCCAAAATAAGCACTTAGGTGGTTTATGTTAGAGAACATATCACCTGGACTTAACTCGTCATAAGAAACCATTTGGTTTTAGTCTATGGGAATCTCATACAAGATAGCTATAAATAGCCTTTAGACTTGAAGTCATCATGATTGTCTTATTAGAGGACTTATGCACTTTGACATTCATTTCGATAGACCCATTAAACGGTTGCAAATGGACGATTTGTTGAGAGCACTAGAAATCTAATGGAGATAGGTGTATGACTAAGATAGAACAAGTCATTTCTTGTATGCTAAAGGAGTTATCACACTCGTACTTCGATAAATATTCGATTAAGAAATCCATGGCCATAATAGGAGTACACCAATAGAGTATAGTTGGTTTACTCTAAGAGCTAAGACATTTAGGAATCGAAGAAAACTTATGTGATCATAATCAAATAAGACTTATAACCAAGTTTGAGATCACACTGTGATAAATGGACATGAGGATCGAATTGTATGGTAACCATGCTTATGAAAGGTAATAATGGATTAATTAATCCTCCTAGAAAATTGAGTAGTCATGATGCCTTGCTAGAAGCCAATCTTGATTTATGTATCAAGAGATAAAAGAGGAGCCTATTGTTGATACATTACCAATATATCTAAAAGCCTATTGAGTCACACACATAAGTTTAATTATTCACATTATAAATGAGAAGCAAAAATATTAGAAAAAGTTTCTAATTATGAAAGTTTCTTATTTTGAAAAAGGTTTCTAATTATGAAAAAAATTTATTTTGGAAAGGGTTTCCAAAATGAAAAGTTTCCTTAAATAGGAAGTTTCTTAAAATGGAAAGTTTCCTTAATTATGAAGTTTCCTAAAATGGAAAATTTTCTATTTTAGAAATCATTTTCTTAACTTGGAAGTTATTTCCAAATTTGAAAGTAAACAATCTAAAATGGAAATGAGTTTTCTAATTTAGGTTAAAGGATATTTTGAAAAATTATTTCGTCATGTGGACCCTTCTAAAATAATCTAAGACTATTTATTTGGATAGTCCAAATAAATTAATTGGGATAAAATGGTTTTGGCCCATTAGGTTTAATTAAAAGCCTTAGGATATTTTGATGGGACGATAAAAATCAACCTTATTAGATAAGGATGAATGTTTTAAAGATAATGATCAAAAGTCCACATGTAGAAATAACTCCTCATTTTTGAAAGATAAGAAAGCAATAACCTAGAGTCCTAATGGGAACTTAATGCCGTCCTTCTCCTTGTCCTTTAAGGACAACAAAACTCTCCTCTAAATATAAGGGGAGAGAGAGGTATGACAACTAAGCAAAACGAGAGAGAGAAAAAGAAAAATTTGGCCAACCCTAAAAGCTAAGCTGGGGCACACGACAAAGCGAAGAAAAAGAAAAAATAGTTTTCTCCAAAAACTCTAGCACATATATACTCTTTTCTTCTCTTTTAACGTTATCGTAAAATTACTCGGGATTGATTTTATAGGAAACACTACACAAATCAGAAAAAGATAGAGCTAACATCTTATCGATTTTGAGCGCTTCTTTATGGATATTTGAATCTGCTCGGGTTATCAATAGAGACTAAAAAATTATACAATTTTTCCGATAAAAGAATTTGGATCCGCAATACAGGAAATAATGCTTTATTCATTGCCTTAAATTCATGTATGTATGGTTAATAGATTCAATGGTTTGATCTTGGGGCCTTAGATGGAGAAATTTTTTTGTTTATTCCGTACCTTCATAGGATGCATGATCCTTCAATTGGTATCAAAGCCTCCATTGAATCTTTGATTGTATGATTTTTTTTATTATGATTAATTGCATGAATTAGCTATGTTTAATTATAAATCTTAGGTTTTTGGTATTTTATATAAATATGAAACTGAATTTTAGGTCAAAAATAGTAAAGGCACGTGAGGCCGACGTTGGACGTTGACGCTCACGTATGCAACAACCCTATTGACTATCATGCACTAGGCTCGTAGCGAGTAGGCACCCCGGCCTGTCGGGCCGCATGCTAGGCGTGCGAGCTAGACGGAGTGCCAAGCTGCACACGTTTGGCCCACACGACATGCATATTATGCCGGACCGCACGCTAAGCTTGTAGGCCACACAATACGTGCCAAGCTATGTGTGTTGCTCAGGTATGCACCATGTGCCGGACGTGTTGGCTTGCCACCCTACGCGCTAGGCGTGCAGCAAGCGAGCTTGCCAAGCCAAGGCCGTACACCGGGCATGTGGGTCGGGCAACAAGACATTGACTAGGCACTTTCCCGCCAAGTCGGTAGCCACGGGTAGGTGTGCACGAAGCATGTAAACTCGAGAGTCTAGGATTCACGACCTATGAACTCTCAAGACTAGAGGCCTAAAAAGGTTTTAAAATTAAAATTTAGAAAAATTTTGATAAATTTATAAAATGATCAAAATCATAGATTTATAATTATTTTATAAATGAAATATATTTCATTAGTATGTCATGTATATATGTGATTGAAGCATGGGTGAATGGTATGGATGAGTCGACCTAGTTTTATGAGTAAATGCTTGTAATTTTTTTTGTAGGACTTGCATGCCTTATCTTCTCTATTATTCTATTATACTTCTCTTCTCATCTTACTCCCTTCGAATGTAACTTGAGCTTTTTTATTTCAAATAAATGTAATTTCAAATCCTTTAAATTAATTATTAATTTAATTATTTTCCAATGTTATGAGGCGGGAACTCTTTTGGCTTTTGTTGGCTTATTAAGATAACTAAAGGTCACTTCTTCCTTGAGGAAAAGAAATCATAGGTCATACGATGTCATCGAATGTTTAGTCTAACTTAAATGAGTTGTTGGGTTTGTTGAGATAACTCAAGGTCCAATAAACTTGTAAGCAAGGATTGGTATTCACATAAGATGTGATAAGACAAGGAGTTGTCATACCAATGAAATTAAGAATTACATTGTATGTAATTGGTAAGGAGTTACCTATCTAATCCTTTATGTATGGCTGAGATAACTCAAGGCTAATGCATGTTAGAGGATGGGATCCTAAGCCACTAAGAAAACGAATTGAAAAGTTTTCTCAAGTCCTATATTGAAGGTTATAGAACTTGAAGAAAATAATTGAAGCGAACATAGACTTTACTTCTTTAATTTATGCTTTATTTTATTTTATACAATTTAATTAACCAAACCGTATGCTTTTTCTATCCTATCGGATTGCACGAGTATGACTAGCAACACAACATCAATACAATCGATCGTTAATAGAAGTAATGCCTTTAATGGCGTAAACTTCATTGACTAAAAAATGAATTTGAAGATAGTCCTCCACCATGAGAAAATTTTCTATACGATAGAGAAAGCTCTCCCAACCGAACCTCCTCCGGTTCAAGTCGAAGTTCATGAAGCATAGATCAAATACGAGAGATGATGCGATCACTCGCTCGGAGCGTCATGCTTATTACTATGATGTTAGAGCATAGACACCAACATAGAAGCTCGCAAGCTTTTGACATCATAGCAAAGCTCAAAAGCTTATTTAAGGAGAATATTAAGCATGAGTGCTATAAGATAGCAAGAAAGCTTTTTAGAGCCGGAATGGATAAGGGATCCAATGTCAAAAAATATGTCACCGCAATGATAGGCTATATCAACGGACCGACCGAACTTGAAGTTGGAATAGATGCTTGAATTATCCATTGACCTAGTATTGCAATCATTACCCAATAGCTTTGGACGAGTTTATCATGAACTTCAACATGATGCACATGCAAAAGACTCTTGGAGAGTTATTGTCCATACTAAGGGAAGCTTAACCCAAAATTAACAAGAAGAACAAAATTTCTATACTTCTAGTTAATACGGAAAAGGGCGCAATAAATGGTAAGAAAAAGCCCAGAAGAAGAAGAAAAAGTCTTCAACTATGCCTACTTGAGGAGTGAAAAAGGCCGAGACTCAAAATAGCCCTAAGGATACAATTTGCTTTCAATGCAATAAGAAAGGGCATTAGAAGCGCAATTGCAAGGAGTACCTAAAAGAAGTGCAAAAGAAGAGTTCTACCACCACCTCGGGTATATATGTTATTAATGCTAGTTTCTTATTTTTAAATTTCACCTCATGAGTATATGATACTAAATGTGGTGCTTACATTTTAAAATGTATAAGAGCTTAGAAAAGGGAAAAAAGATGACAACAATGGAGAATACCTACATGACTACAATGGATCAAAAGTTATACCATTAGATATAGGAATTAATGAGCTAGCACTAACATATAGGAATATGTTAATATTCAATTATTATTATTTTAGTAAAGACTAAAGATCTTATTTCCATTTCTTGTTTTGAATAAGTATTTCATTTTTAAGAATAATGATTATTTTTAAAGATGGTTTTTTTCATGAAAATATCTTGATAATAATTGTTTAAACATAACTTTTAAGTTTATAACATAAATACAAAAAAGGACTTAAATGATTTAAATAACACTAATAAGTAACAACGTCAAACTTGGTCATATAAGTATGAATCCCATATCCAACCTATCTATACAAATGATATTTAGAATCATTTGATGATGTCTAAAGAATCGTTTTTACTTGGCAAAAAGACATGAATTCCGTTTTTAGTGGAAATGGAGAAAGAGTTATTAATTAATTAAAACCTTATACATAGAGATGTATATGGGAAATGTTCACCCAAGCAAGAGGAGAACATGCTTGTCACATAACTTTTAATGATAGTGGATCATGTTTTTGGTTATAAGACATAACTCTAAAGCATTTGAAATGTTTAAAAGTTTAGACTTGAAAAGTCGTATGACGAACTAGTAAGAGTATTAAGGTATCTCGATTGGATCGAGAAAATGAATACTTAAATGCTAAAACCTTAGATCACCTAAAAGAGAATGAGATTCTCTATGGACATCACATGTTAGACGTGATCGATCCATAATGAGTCGAATTAATATCTCTATTTATGGATAAATACTCCTTAGTGTAACCTTTACATTGAATAGGATTCTAAATAAATCTATTTAAATAGATCACATATGAGATATGGGAAAGAAAAAAAATAAATTTATCTTTTCTTAAGATTTGAGGCTATAGAGTGTATGTTAAAAGATTTGACAAAGACAAACTGAAGCCTAAAATCAATAAAGTGCTAAATTATGAGATATCTAAAGTAACATAAGGATGTTGATATCTTACCATTAGAACAAAGTGTTGCTCATTATTAGGTCTACTATATTCCTTGGGAAGGAATTTATGGATGCTAGAAATAATGAGAGAAAATTTAAACTCAATGAGATTTGAGTAAACTCGCAAATTGACACTCTAATAAAGGAATCTTAAAGTAGAATGATTACAAAGTATTGTAACTCTCTCATAAAAAAAAAAAAAAAGAACTTCATAAGTTTAAAAGAAATTCATCACAAGACAAAAGGATATGGTCGTTTCATCCCGACACATGGTGATATGAGCCCTAAAAGGATGGCGAAGCTAATACTTTTGAAATGACAATATTAGACATTGATTCCTAGATAAGGAAAAAAAAAGATGTGTAGATTACGCACCTTGATGGTTTCTAAGGAAATGCAAATAAGATTTGCAAAACACTATGGTCCATTAATGGACTTAAGCATGCCTCTAGGAATAAAATTTAACATTTTATGAAACAATTAAAGAGTTTGATTATTCATCAAAAAAAATGAACCTTGTGTGTATATAAGAAGTTAGTAGGAGCATATTAGTCATGGTTATTTAACACAAAATTACACATTGACTATAATATTATCATGTTGCAAATAAAAGATTAAGGAATCTAGAAGAAATTTTATAAGAATGACATAAGAGAAACCTACGATGCAGGATTATAGATCTATAGAGATAGATCACTTGAAATATGGGGAGTCTCCCAAGGTAGTTACAATAACTTGATACTAAAAGGGTTTAGTATGAAAAAATCAAAGAAATTTTTGTTCGAATGTCATATAGCTTGATGGTCGATAATAAAAGATCCATATCACAAACTAAGAAACCAAGGTCTCATCAATGGTTCAAGCATGTACTTGTATTGCTACCACTCGGTTATACGGATAAATAAGTCATGGTAACATAAGGATAGAAAAGGTCCATACTCGACGAAAACATAGCCGACTCTTAGACTAAGCTCGTATTACGGTTGAAACATGACACCCTCACTCAATTGTCAAGATCAAGGGACATGGCTGGTTGGCTCTAATCCAAGTAGGAGATCGTTAGTGTATATGCCCAAGGTCCAACCAAGTGTGGATAAGTTTAAGTTAATGTATTATTACATTATTTATTTTAATAATAATAAAGAAGTCATTTTATTAATTTATGTTTTATGTTTATAAATTTATTAGAACCGGATATAAGTCCTTATAACATGTATTTGCAATAGTGATTGATCGAAAGATGTGAGACAAACACTAATGCATATAAATGATATCATTACACATTCTAAGTCATAGCATTGTAAAAAATAAACATTAGCTATATACGGATAGACTTATGAGTGTTATGCTTATGCTATATCATAGCAATATGAGATCTCACACCTATTGACATGGTGATGCCAAAGCAAGCACATAGGTGATTTATGTTAGAGAACATATCACTAGACTTGATTCGTAATGAGAACCCATTTGATTTTAGTCTATAGGCATCTCATACGAGGTGCGTATAAATAGTCCTTCGACTTGAAGTTCTCATGATTGTCTCATTAGAGGACTTATGCACTTCGATACTTATTTTCATAGACCCATTAAACGTTTGCAAGTGGACGATTCGTTAGGAGCACTAGAAATCTAATAGAGATAGGTGTATGACTAAGATAGAACATATCATTCCTTGTATGTTAAAGGAGTTATCATACCACACTTTGATAAATATTCGTTCGAGAAATCTGTAGCCACGGTAGGAGTGCACTAATAGAGCATAGTTGGTTTACTCTAAGAGCTAAGACATTTAAAAATCGAAGAGAACTTATGTGATCATAATCGAATAAGACTTATAACTAAGTTCGAGATCACACTTGTGATAAGTTGATATGAGAACTGAATTGTATGGTAACCATGCTCATGAAAGGTAATAATGGATTAATTAATCCTCACTAAAAACTAGGTAGTCATAATGTCTTCGTTGTTGGTCAATCTTAATTTATGCATCAAGAGATAAAAGAGGAGTTTTTTATTTTTGATATATTACCAATATATATATAAGCCTATTGAGTCACACACATAAATTTAAGTATTCACATTATAAATGAGAAGCAAAAATATTGGAAAAGATTTCCAATTATGAAAATTTCCTATTTTAAAAAGGGTTTCTAAAATGAAAAGTTTCCTTAAATAGGAAGTTTCTTAAAATGAAAAGTTTTCTATTTTAGAAATCGAGTTTCCTAATTTGGATGTTAGTTCCAAATTAGGAAATAAATAAGCTAAAATCAAAATGAGTTTCCTAATTTAGATCAAAGGGTATTTTAAAAAATTTATCCTAATGTGGACCCGCCTAAAATAATCTAAGATTATTTATTTAGATAGTCTAAATAAATTAATTAGACTAAAATGGTTTTGGCCCATTACGTTTAATTAAAAGCCTTAAGATATTTTGGTAGGAGGATAAATATCAACCTTATTGGATAAGGATGAATGTTTTAAAGATAATGATCAAAAGTTCACATGTCGAAATAACTCCTCATCCTTGGAGGATAAGAAAACAACAACCTAGAGTTCTAATGGAGACTTAATGCCACCCCTCTCTTTATCCTTGGAGGACATGGAAACTCTTAGATAAATATAAGGGAGAGAGAGAGAGGTACGACATTAAGCAAAAAAGAGAGAGAAAAAGGAAAAATTTAGCCGATCCTAAAAACTAACTAGGGCACACGACAAAGTGAAGAAAAAAGGAAAAATAGTTTTCTCTAAAAACTTTAGCATAAATATACTCTTTCCTTCTCTTTTAAGGTTATCACAAAATTATCCGAGATTGATTTTATAGGAACACTACACAAATCAAAAAAAGGTAGAGCTAGCACCCTACAAATTTTGAGTGCTTCTTTATGGATACTTGAATCTGCGTGGATCATCAATAGAGGTTAGAAAATTAGACGGCTTTTCGATAAAAAAAATTTGACTCTACGCTATAAGATGTAATTCTTTATTCATTGTCTTATATTCATGTATGTATGGTTAATAAATTCAACAACTTGATCTTGGGGCCTTAGATGAAGGAAAATTTTTGTTTATTACGTACCTTCATAAGATGCATGATTCTTCAATAAATTTAATATGAATCAATATCCAAAAAATGCATTAAAAAGAGAATAGATGAGTAACATTCTTTAAGCATTCATAGTAGATAGTTTGATATATGCACGGAGTTTATACAAGATCCGACTTGGCATTTACAATAGGAATGTTAGGAAGGTTCCAAGCAATCCTGGAATAGAACATTGGACGGATGCTAAAAAGTCATTAAGCATCTATAAGGAACCAAGGATTACGGACTCGATTTATAAACATACTAATCACTTTGAGGTGGTTGGTTATTTAGATTTAGATTTTACTCGTTGTGTGACACAAAAAAGTCTACTTCGGGATGCGTTTTTTTTTTTTTTTGTTGGAAGAGTCTGTGTCTTAGAGAAGCACTAAGCAAACTATTATTGCTTCGTCTACCATGGAAGCATAATTCATTGCATACTATGAAGCAATGACATAGACTATCTAGTTAAGAAACTTCATTTTTGTTCTAAAAATTATCGATTCCATATCCGGAGCGAGTAAGAATTTATTATGACAATTTGATTGTATTTTTCTTTTCTAAGAATAATAAAAGTGGAAGCCAAAATAGACATATCGACATAAAGTATCTTATTATGAGAGAGAAAATGAAAGAATATGAAATGCTCATTAAGCATATTAGCTCGAACTAATGATTGTAGATCCTATGAGTAAAACACCGTCGATAAAATAATATAGAGATCATGTGGATCATATGAGTCTAGCTAACCCATTTATTGTTTGTCTTCATTTTCATTTTATTGATTGTCTAGATAATTTTTTAGTTATTCTTAGAAATTGATGTATTTTTGCCCACAAAAAGTGTTATTTTTATATTCATTTTGATATACAAAGTTGAATCCAAATGACTTGTTGAAATTCATTCATAAAATTTATTTGCTCATTAAGTGCTTATTTTAAAGATGCAATGCATTGTAATACATGGAAAAAAAGGAAATGCTTAGTTATAAAGTATAATCGCTATAATTCATATGTTATATTTTTAATCTAAGTATGAGTATTTCCACTAACTAGCTATTCTGGATTCTATAAAGAAATTGTTGTTTTTAGATAGTGTTATATGAGCTAAGTGAAAGAATGTAAGAAATATTCATATAGAATGGCCCACGTGTCATGTTTTGTTAAATCTATAAGTGATAATTTAGAAACTTAGAGCCCAATGGACTCTAGTGGTAGGTTAGTAATATCCAAAATGGATGGAGGTGTAAAATTCGGTTAAAGAAATGATCACTAGTCTAACCATATAAATATTAAGTAAAACCTATATTTTCTCTCAAGACAATAAAAACACTAAAGCATTGGTATAAATTAGAAGACTATTTCTCTTTAACGGCATTAGATTTTCTTCAATAATCTTTTAATTTTTGCTACATTTTTATACTTGGGCATATTTAATTTATCTTACACAAATCGCCCCCAACCGTAGAAACTTGTGACAAATCCGGATGTTAGACTTACGACTCAATCATTCTCTATGAAAATTTCTAAGATTATAGTGCCACTAAGTTTAGAATTTCTCGATAAGCTTAGTTTATCGAAGCTCCGGTCTAAGTGCATGATTAGAGAATCATCCCGGGAAGATTATTGCATGATAGTTTCGAGTGATTCAAGAATGTTTAGGTATTAGGCCGGAAAGATAATTCCTAAACGAATCAAGAGATTCCATTAAGATCTGTCTATTGGTCTTCTCCGGTATCTCGGGTGGGAGCTCTCCGGATAAATTATAGCTCTAATGGTCTAAATTTTTTTCCAAGGATGTGCTTGCACTCTAGTTCATTTTCTTTAACGACCAACTTCAATATCTCCACTAACAATCAATTTTGTTTGGGAAATAAATAAATAAATGAAAGGAGAATCTTGTCTAGCCTTCCTACGAAGCCATATCTTTGATATCACTTAGTAGTGGGGATAGTTTACGATGGACTCATAGACTATGTGAAAAGACAAGAACTTGCTTGGAGAGAGTAAGTTTGCATATTTCTTGAGGAATCCTACCATTAAATATACTTGGATAGCAAATTAAAGATCCTCGATAATTACAACCCTTTTCCTATAAAATCTAGTTTGCTAATTTTCCAAGGAGTATATTTTCTTGTAGAACTCGTAAAGATCAAGGCACATTTCGGGAACACTATTGATTTTGTAACCATAATGAGTAGAGTGAATACAAGAAACCAAATGATCTTAAAACTTTTCATGTCAAATTGTTGTTTTCCAAGTTCACATTAACCAATCTTTCCAGCACATCTAACACTCATGGGATTTACTAGGTAGAAGGTCCTCCGATAGATTAAGAACTTGTAAATGTTTTATGCTAACCATATATTTAAACAAGAAGTATGATAAAGATATTTCAAAAAACTATAAATGGTGCAAGTTTGTGAGATTTCCAAGTTAATGAGGAACCATTCCTTTAAATCTCAAGCTAGGAACGATATGGTATCTTGAACTTCTCTCCGAACCAAAGAAATGCGAGACACTTGTAAAGTTATTCCAAGTAAGATCCAAGTAATTCAAATGTTGTAACTTGACACGAAGGATTTAGGTCACCGAGTCAACATATATTTCTCGTAGTTTATATCATTCACGTGTTTT
This sequence comes from Dovyalis caffra, assembly GCA_963924115.1. Taxonomy (NCBI): domain Eukaryota; kingdom Viridiplantae; phylum Streptophyta; class Magnoliopsida; order Malpighiales; family Salicaceae; genus Dovyalis; species Dovyalis caffra. The sequence goes on from CAWUPB010000994.1 coordinate 7,025,513, forward strand.
GAAACGATCGGATTTTAGAGGCCAAGCATGATAGCATGCCTAATTATGTTACCTCATTCTATAGCTTCCTATCTATAGCAATCTCCCTAACATGGACCAACGAGTCTTAGAATTCATGGAACGAGTATGAGCATGGTAAAAGCCGAACAAAAACTATCAATCTAATTTTGAGATTTTTTAAACCTAGTTCGATATCAAACGGACCAACGACCAAAACTTGTAGGCTTTGCTTATTATATAGGGGTGCTTTTGGCCAAAACATCATTTAGACCCTTAAAATCGGCTTTTACTATTTTTAAAAAAAATTTCTTAATGTATTTAGATTTTTAATATTTCTTTTTTTAATTGCTTTAGAATTTTGGCCAAGATTTACTATTTATGTATGACTTTGAGGCGAGAAAAAGGTGACTTTTTCTTGATTAATAAAGTTTTATGAGAGAACATCTCGACTTTATTCTAATTTCTAGCATTTTTTTAATTAACAAAATTAAAGTCTATTTTTTTGGTATTTATGCGTAATTTAATAAGTTATAATAGACCAACATCTAAATTTCAAATCAATGGTAATTTTTTTTTATTTTAATGAGGTTTCGTTACGTTAGTTGGTATCAAAACCCGATCTTCGTCGTTACGATCATGTCGTCAAGGAGACAACAACAACGAGAGCGAGATATAGATGAGATATATGAGCACACCGATGTGATCTATTTAGAATAATGAGTCAAGAAAATAAATGATTCGATGGAGCAATCATTACAACGGTTGACATAGTAGATAAAGGAGTTGGCACAACGGATGGATGCGTCGATGATGACATGGGCGGAGGCCATAGGAACCGGACTCGAAATCGTAATTGAAAGGTACCGAGGCTGACCTTGATGATGAAGTGGATGATGAAGATGTTCCACACGGATGATAGAGGGTTCCTATGAGAGATTATGATAGTATGAGGTGAAAGAGCGGTATGCGAATGGAGATTCTTAAATTTTATGGTACCCTCTAATCAAAAGAATTCTCGGACTACTTATCGATGGTGGAGGAGATTTTGGAGTTTAAAGAGGTTCTCGAGGATAAGAGGATGTCTTTAGTAGCCATTAGATTTAGAAAAAGGGCAACTGATTGATGGGAGTAGCTAAAACTTATCATAAACAAAATGAGTAAACCTAAGGTTAACTCTTAAAAAAAGATGAAGAAGCATATACGTACCGCCTTCTTACCCTATAACTTCTAGAGTATGATGTACCAAGGATTTGAGACGAGGGACTTGATCGGTAGATGATTATACCACCGAGTTCTATCAATTGTTAGCTCGAAACAAATTACAAGAGACGAGAGGATCAATTGGTAGTGAGATATATCGGTAGCCTAAAACCATAGATTAAAGACTTGGTTAATATGTTTAGTCTTGTATGTCTTTCCGGTACCTTTCGGAAAGCACTACGAGTTGAGAAGCAATCTTATCGCTCGAGTAGCTTTATTAATCCATTCAATAAGAAAGACAACGAGTGGATGAATTGGTGGTGGTGTAGTACGGCGGGAGGCGATGGTAACTAGAACACCTACGCTACTAGTCGGACTAGTAAGGCAACTAGCGATAATATTAGGTGTTTTGGGTATGGCAAAGTTGGCCACATATAGTTCTAGTGTCGAAAGGCAAGAAAAAGGACACTTCGGCTTATACAAAAGATTACGATAAGGGTGATGTAGAGTTAGTCGGTGATCCAATTTATGATGATAAAGATACCTTAGAAGAAGAGGTTGTGATAGATGATGAGGGGACAATACTAATTATTAGAAGGTCATGTTTGACTCTTCAAGTTGCTCATAATGATTGGTTGAGTAATATTTTCTAGTCTACCTATATAATTTGAGGAAATGTATGTCGTTTTGTCATTAATACCGATAGTTGTGAGAATATTATGTCTAATGAAGCGAGTGCAAAAATTGAATTTTAAAACAGAGGGGCATCCTAAGTTGTCCATAACCCACGAGTCCCGGGATCAAAACCCGGCTTTGATACCATCTAAAAAATAGGGTTAGCAAAAGGTATGTGTATTACTCTCACTTTTCATTATGCGGGTATAAGTTTATATAATACGAGTAGTGTATCTATACTAGGAAACTACAACTTGTATATTAACTACTAATAGATTTGATTTAGCTAATTTATAGGAGTTAATTCCTCAACTCAATCTTATAGATCGTATCTTCTAACACTTATAAACTGGTCTTGCTTAAAAAGGGAGGAGAGGTAATTGTTTTTCAATGAGCTATAGTTTCATTTTCTATTATTCTAAATATAAAGATGATGTATGGTGTGATATAATTATCATGGATGTGTGTCATTTATTGTTGGGTAGATCGTGACGATATGATAGGAGTGTAACTCATGATGAACAAGTTAATACCAATAGCTTTATATTTAATGGTGTCAAAATAATGCTTGTGCCTAATAAGGTTTCGAGTTGTTTCCAAGCCTACAAAGATAATAGCAAGCTAGTGTTGCTGGTTTGATTTGAGGAGGAGTTGTAAGATTCGGGAGTGATCTATGTGTTGATTGGAAAGGAGTCGAACCGATGAGGTAGTGCTAGAAGTAGTAGCCACTTGTAGTGGCAAAATTTCATGATGTGTTCTTCAATTATTTGTGTGAGGAGTTACCACCCTTGTGAGACATTCAGCACTGGATCGATTTAAAACTTGATATAATGCTACCCAACAAACATTATTACGGAATGAGTCCTAATGAGCATGAAGAGTTGAGGAGACAAGTTAAGGAGTCGCTTACTAAGAGGCATATGCGAGAGAGCTTAAGTCCTTGTGTAGTACTTATTTTTTTGATGCTAAAGAAATATGGTTCTTGGTGAATGTGTATAGACAACCAAACCATTAACAAGATCACGAGTTTGGTACGGGTTTCTTATTCCCGGACTAGATGACTTGCTTGATCGGATTAATGGTGTAACTATATTTACAAAACTAGATTTAAAGAATGGATATCATCGGATATGTATTAGGCTTGGAGATGAGTAGAAGACGACCTTTAAGACACGTGAGGGGTTGTATGAGTGGTTAGTAATGTCGTTTTGGTTATCAAACATATCGAGCACTTTTATACGTTTCATGAATCATTAAGGCCATTTATTGGTAAATCTATCATTGTTTACTTTGATGATATTCTAATTTATAGTGCTAATCTAGTTCATATCCAACACTCGAGGAAGGTTCGGATAGTACTTCATAGGGATGAGTTTTATACAGCAGTAAAAAAATATGTATTCATTGTACTAAAGGTGTTGTTTCTTGGTTATATCATTTCGAGGATGGATTATAGGTAGATGAGTCTAAGATTGAGATGGTGAGACAATGGTCTCGACCCGAGCACCATTACGAGGTTCAAAGCTTCCATGGGGTTACATCTTTTTTATAGGCATTTTATTCCTCACTTTAGTAGCGATGTAACCCCAATTACCAAGCTGTATGAAGGGAGCCAAGTTTACTTAGATCGAAGAGGTAGAAGAAGCATTTCAAAAAATTAAAACACGGTTGATAAATATCCTAATTTTAGTGTCTGTTATATTTTATGCAACCCTTCAAGCTACACGATGATGCATTTAAATTAGGCATTGGGCCTATTTTAAGTCGGAACAATAGACCAATAACCTACTTTAGTGAAAAGCTATCGAGTGTAAAGCTTAATTACAATACTTATGATGTGAAGTTCTATGCGAGTGGTTTAAGTTATAAAATAGTGGAGGCATTACATATTCCATAGACAATTCATGTTATATACTTCGATAGTACTTCATATGGATAAGTAGGATAAGGTGTCGACAAGGCATGTGAGGTGAATTCCTTATTTGCAACGGTTTACCTTTGTGGTTTAAGTATAATGTTGGGATCACTAACGGGATAACGGATGCGAGATGAGATACTTGGTTTAGACTTGTTTTATAATTTGCTTGATATCGACCCATATTTCCTTGCTTGTTATGGGAAAAGTTTGCACGGGAGAGAAGATAAAATTTCTATTGCATTATGGGTTCCTATTCAAGGGAAACCAACTTTGTGTTTGATTGTAATTTGTGTTTGCAAATCATTAAAAAGTCTGTATGGGGAGGGTCATGTAGAGCGAGATAGAACATTACAACTAGTTCAAGATTCATACTTTTGGCTTACCATTCAAAAAGAAATGAAATTTTATGTAGCGTTGTCGAATCGTCAAGTTTCTAAGAGAGCAACTACTAATGTCGGACTTTACATGTCGTTGCATATGCCTTCCCGACCTTGGATGGATGTCGGTATGGATTTTGTTTTGGGATTACCCCAAACACAACAAGATAATGATTCCATCTATGTGATTGTTGATCGTTTTTCTAAGATGGTTCATTTTATTCCTTGCAAGAAGATGACGGATGTTGTTAATGCGGCTTGTCTCTATTTTCGAAAGGTGTATCACCTACGTTGTCTCGTCGACATCCATTGTGTTTGACAGAGATACAAGATTCCTCGATCACTTTTGGCACGGTTTATGAATAAGTAGTTAAATTTTAGTAGTGCCTATCACCTACAAACATATAGGAAAACTGAAGTTGTCACGTGATTTTTTGAAAACTTGCTACGATGTTTTGTTGGTGATCATGTCAAGAGTTGGGATCGAAATTATGCCAAGCTAAATTTGCTCATAATCATGCTCGTGAACGGGAGTATGGGATTCGATCCATTCCAAGTGGTGTATTATATCGTTCCACGTAGGCCTTTGGATCCGATATTGTTGTCGAACAAGACCAAGATTCATGGAAAGTCGACTGATTTTGTGACAACATTACGGAAAATTCACGAGTTTATATGTGATAACTTGACTTAGTCTTATTCGAAGTACAAGATAGCTGCCGACAAGAAATGTCGCCATGTCAAGTTTGAAGAAGATGAATTCATGTGGGCTATCCTCACTAAGGATCATTTTTTAGTAGGACAAATTGACAATAAAAAGGATTGACCCTGTGTAGATAGTTAAGAAGATTAACCCCAATGCTTATTATCTTAAACTCGCTTAGTCATATTTGCACTGTCGATGTGCTCAATGTCAAGCATTTAATTCCCTTTCATGGTGACTCTTCGACAATGATGATATGGACAATTCGAGGGCAAATTTCTCTTTCCGGGGGGATGATGCGGACTAATGGGCTTTGGAATTCATGGATCGATGGGAGCGTGACAAAAGCCGAACAAAAACTATTGACCTAATTTTAAGGCTTTTTGGATCTAATTTAATGGCAAACGGGTCAAAGATAAAAACTCATAGGCTTTTCTTATGATGTAGGGGTATTTTGTTCAAAAAATATCGTTTAGACCCTCAAAATCAGCTTTTACTCGTTTTTCGGGATTTTTCCTTAATATTTTTGGATTTTTGGTATTTGTTTTCTTTTGAATTGTTTTAGGGTTTTGATCGAAATTTATTATTTATGTATGACTTTGAGGTAGAAAAACGTAACTTTTTCTAGGTTAATAAAGTTTTATGAGAGAGTATCTCGAGTTTTATCCCAATTTCGACATTATTTGAATCAAAGAAATTGAAGCCTATTTCTTAACATTTGTGCGCAATTTAACATGTTATAGTAGATCGGCATCCGAATTTCAGATCAACGGTAATTATCTTCCTTTTAGTGAGTTGCCGCTATGTCACTCCCTCACCAACCCAAGATGACGACCTGCTTCCTGGAACAAAAGGACCTTGTTTGTTTGAATGGTAGTAGCGTTTCTCTCTTGTTCATGCAACTGTTAATCAAAGTTGATTTCTGAAAGGGCAAGAAACCACAGCAAGATGGTTGGAACCCAATTTGACCCTTACACGAAGAAGCAAATTATTAGACAGATTTGAATGGAGCTCTTGGTCTTCAAGGAAATTTATATTGATTAGCTAATAAATTCTTCAGCCTGATCAATCGAATCTTTAGCCGGCTAAATTTCTGCTACATTTTAAAACACTTTATTTTTTTTACAGATCCTTCTTTGAAGTCAGTTGCAAATATATTTTTTATAATTTTAATTCATGCTGATTTTTGTCAGTTTCTTCATGTCTGCATCAAGGTTATGGGACTGCAAAATCAAGTGAAACAACTTGTTTGTCTTGTCTGAGGTATCATAATCAGCCATTCATCAAAGTTGTTGGGAAAGTTTAGTAAGAACATTGGGAGACAAATGCATATCCTTTCATCTCTGGAATCAATGATTTTAAGCAAAGACGCATTCCTGTTTCACTCGTGGACTCTAATTTTCTGAAAAGGACGCAAAAAAATTAGAGACCATTCCCTTTGAGTTATGACTCGAGCATCTTATAGACATATAAACGTTTTTTTTTTTGGCTTTTCTTTTCTGGGAATTGCATTCGATCATGCTGCAGCATGTTGCACCTTAATATGTGCATTAGTATATTGAAACTGAAATCTTCCATTGTCAACTATGAGTCATCTTCAGAGTTTTACAAAAATAGATAACATAATCACGAGAACAGAAATGGTCGACTCAGTTTGGGGTAAAAATTTACTATTGTCATAACTTTACTCATCATCCAATGGTATACAATGAGGCTATTGTCATAAAAGAAGCTCTTTGTTTCTTTTAGAACGCACACATTTACAAAGACCTCAGATAAAACTGAGGTGTTAAAAAAGCAAAAGAAAAGAAAAGACTAATACAATTGTATGAATCTGATTTACAGTGTGTTAGCTTCAAGCCTTCACCTCAATTATGATGATAGTGCAAGCTCTGCCCATGCCAAGGAAGATGCCTTAAAGTCAGCAGATATAGTTGTATCAATTCCGCTCTCTAGAATGGCACTTAACTCCTGCGTTGAAGGCTGCCCGGTGGAGTCTGGATGGATGCAAAGTTTTACCACTTCACATATAACTTTGAGGTCCTCGAATCTGAAATGCTTCAACTGGGGATCTACCACATAAGCCATTGCTTCTGGCAGTTCGAGGAAGTCCTTAGCCTACAGAATAGAGAAATTTTTAAGATTTTTATCACAAATGGGTTTTACAGATACCTGTTGCTTTGAGGTTACCTAGAACGGGAATTTGCAAATGTTTAAACTACAAAAGATTTCTTACCCAATCTACCAGGCGCCCTTTGTCCTTGCAGTATGGAGGTCTTCCACTGATTATTTCCAGCAAAAGAACACCAAAAGCATAAATGTTCCCTTGGACATCAAGATGGCGCCCCTCCAGAGAATTAGGAAGTACACAAATAGCACCTTGGCCGCCTATGGAGCCTGAGTTCTTCTCTGATCTTGCAAGAATACTCTTCCAACTTTCAAAATCAACCAACTGCAGGGACAACCAAAAAGAAAGAAGGACCACAACTTTATAGGGGTTTGACATCCATCATAACAAATTGTTAACTTGTTACTGGTTTTAAGAACCAAAATTAACTAGAAAGGGAATCAGGAATGACATTTAATAGATATCTGGTTACAGAAGACAGTTTCAGACGTATTAAAAGATTTTACAAGCTTAAACAAATGAATGAACCCCAGAAATGAAGCGTAGCTAAGGTTACTGATCCTGACCACAGATTTCCAAGCTACCAGAGCTCCTTCAAGTCTTCCAGTCCTCTCGGATAAGATAAGAGTATAATGATAGAATGCTTGATACATTCTTTTGGGTTACATAAGCTAACAGTGACAATAGCTAAAACGATTGAACTAATCTGAGGCAAATTCAAACTCGTGAACAGTTCATTTTTTTCTGTGACACCGAAAGGGAAGTGCTGACAGACTTAAAAACACGATTTTTCATTCTTGTGTGGAAAGTATTAAGTTTAACACTTGTTTTAGAAAAATAGAGCAAGGCATCGCTGAGTACCTTAGGGGAAAAGTCCTCTGTGAGATAAACGGAGCTGGAATTTAACTCTGATATAGTAAATGGTGGCTCAAGTTCTGCATGAAGGTACTTCAGTCCGCGAGCAATGCCTATGACAATTTTCATGCGCCGTGTCCAAGATAACTGGCATCCTTCTCCATCTGCATACATACAGGTTGTTTGATCAACTTTAAGCTATATACATCTTAAATATGTCGTTTGTCCCAAGCAAGAAACTCAACTTACAGTGAAGGTGCTCATACAGGGTCCCATTTGATGCATATTCGAAAACTAACATCCTCGTAAATGGAGTGCTCTCACTACAATAACCAAGCAGCTTTCCTGCATTCTCGTTATTTAATCTTGCCAAATCTGCCACCTAAATTGGATAAAAATTTAATAAAAAACCATCTCAGAAAAGGCTATCCCATATTTTTCCAATTTTACATTTGTAGTCGTTCAGTGTATTTTCTTTATAAAAGCTTTACACTAAAAGTTTGCACTGAGAAAGAACAAGTCTTTACCTCTCTCTGGAAATAGAGTTCAAGATAGCCTGTCCAATGTTCCTCTTTGATGCAGAGGGATATGACAGCAATCTCAGGCCCACCTTTCATGTTGCCCTTGTAAACCAAACTGTCTGGAGAAGAGCCAATAATGTTACTGAAGTCTTCACAGGCCACTTCAAGCTCCTGCCTGCTGAATCTTACTACATCTTTCAACATCTCAGAATCTGTGCGAAAATACACACACAATAAGGCAACACAAATTACTTTTACATAAAAACACTGTAGCACATGTAATGGTTTGGTAATATGGAAGCAAACCTATGTATACTGTCACATGATCCTTCTGACTCGATGATTTCTTCCAAGGGATTATGAGAGAAGATTTGTTATTGCATCTCTGAATAGCTGTTAGAAAGGCAATAAGAAAGAGACAGCCCACCATGGTTCCTGTCACTATTTCCAGAGCCAAAAGCCAGGCAGGTTTTGATGCCTTCTGATGCCGCTTGGATACGTCTTCAGCAGGCTGGTGCCTGGGGTTTGTTGTTTGATGGGTTCTGGCAGGTGGAGCACGATCTATAAAAGGAATTCATCAGTCAGTATAATCACAATAATTTATTACTGGCCACAGGGCACACCTGTTATTACAAAGCTCAGTTGGAAAATTGGTTGGTACATCATATTACAGTGAAAAAGCAATTCACTCTCCATCCCATTTTGAGCTTTATGTAAAGCAATGACAGAAGCACTAAGGAGACTAGGAGAGTATAAGAGCCCATGCATTTGGGTCAGGTATTCAAAGTCTCCCCTGGATTTGAAAAAATTAAATAAGATTACGTGGAATATGGGGCCTTTGAGAGAAAAGAAATACTATTAAAAAAACCTCTAAAGATTTGAATGTCACACACCACACTTATTTTGGAGCAGACTAAAAGAGTAAGACACTCACTACGGGACAGGGCGGTAAAGAGGAATCTAATTCTGTTGTTGAGGAACAAAATCAAGCTTTTTAGCATGGCAAGGTATCTATGATGACCTACTGCTACCAATTCACATAGAAACAGACACTTGCACGATCATAATGTGTGTAACTTAAATTCAAACATTACTGTCCATAGACATATTGATACAAAGTGGTATGGTTCACAAAAACAGCAATGGGAGCCTGAAGGCCGAAAGAAAAACCATGTCATACATACCGCAAAGAGAAGAAGAACGCTGTCTTGGATCTTTGTTCTGAAGGCAGTTCCCTTGGAATCTTGAGCTGAACGAAATATGTGGTGCATAGAGTAAGCTTATGTAACATCCAAATCCCAGTATGAAAAAGCTGAATAAGCTTACGTACCTCGGGAGATACCCCAAGCACTTGGGAATGCTCCCAGTAAAGAAGTTGTATGAGAAATCAGCCACTTTTAATTCAGATGCTCTACACAGGCCAGTTAAGTTTGTGTTTGAAGCATACCTGAAGCAGGAGTGGATTATAAGTAACAAACTTTAAAGAATGAAAGCCATGAGGTTCAACTGGTTAAAAATAATCTTATGTCCCATCCTAAACCTTCAAATCTCTACAGAAACTGTTTTCAACCCATACAATCACAAACATTCTAGTACAACATATTTAAATCAGAATAGTATTGTTGCTTAATAGAATTTCTTTCTTCCCCCTAATTTGCATAATAAAAAGAGTGATGTCCGTTCAGAATCATACTTACATTCCATATGCACTAGATGCGACATCCGAGCTGCTACTAGCAGGAAAAGATCCTTGAAGTCTATTCCTATCCAGCCAAAGTTCTTGAAGGGACTTCAAATTGCCAAGTTCAGGAGGCAAGCTTCCTGTTAACCCATTGGACTGGAGGTTTCTACCACAACATAAAATGACAAAGTAAGATAAAACTCAATATCACCAACCATATAAGTCCAATTGCTAAACCCCAATAACAAAATTCTTTTACATTTTCATGACACTGGTTAGATTTGCAATCTCAGGAGGAATAGGGCCTGTTAATTGATTCGCTCCCAAATCCAAGACCTGGAGGTTTTTCAACAGTCCCAGTTCTTTTGGTATGATCCCAATCAGATTATTGCCGTGCAAGATTCTACAAAACATCAAATACACATCGAAAAAGAAAAAAAGCTTTAAATACAAATCATATGTTTCAGTATAATGATAAAAAGAACAAAAAGAAAGCAACATACAGTTGTTGCAAAAATTTGATCCGACCCAACTCCGGGGCAAGAAATCCCCTTAAAGAGTACCCAGTAATGTTTCTGCAAAAAAACCCAACAGAAAAATGGTAAAACTTGATTCATTGAAAAAATGCACCTACAAATATACCATGCATCAGGATCTAACTTTGGAAAGACTATAACGTATTTAATCCTGAAGTTTGAAATGAGAAATTGACGGATCATATCTTACATCTTTACAACATGGTCTCGAGCAAAAGAGCAGGAAATGCCAGACCAACCACATGGATCTGCATCTAAGGCATTCCAATTGGACAAAACCATATGTGGGTCTTCATATATAGCTTCCTTGAATGTTGTAAGTGCCCAAACTGTCCAGAAGTCCATAAATTCCATTTAGAGAAAAGTCTAGACTCTATAATTACCAAAGTCCAAAAAAATTCCCAGGTCAGTAAATTTCAGTACTGTAAATTACTTTCGGATCACATAATTTCCAATGCCACTAACGCTATTAGGTCTCAAAGTAAATGCACGAAGAATAGCAGGAACAACCCACGTTTGAATCTTGAAGTTTTCACATTGATTACACAATAACTAACACCACTTGATTCACCCTAGTGACACTAGTTAGCTCAACTTCAAATCCCAATAATTCAAGTTTATCATCTTATATCAGCAAAAACAAAGCATTTATGAAAACTATAATATTGAATCAAGATCTGAGAACTAAAGTGATAATGCATACCTTCATCTATGGCAAAGGAGTCACAAGTCACAAATAGAACAAGAGAAACAACAGAGAGTAGCTGAAGTGAAGCATATGATCTCATTTTTACTCTGCAAGAAATCCCTACTCCTCTCTCTTTGTTTCAAGAAAACAAAAAAGACCCAAAAGAACTCATGAACCCAGTAACCGAGAAAGAGCAATAAAAAAGAAAAAGAAAGAAAGAAAAAAAAAGAACCAAGTTGATTGGAGATGTGGGTTTTTATTAAGAAAAGAAAGAAACCACAAGAGGTAAAGAAAGTTCAAGTCTTTGATACTGTAATGTACTAACAAAGTGAAAGCTTTGTTTACCTTAAAACAAGAAAACTACTCCTCCTGCTAGCACTAAGTTTAAGCATAAAAATTCAAGATTTGGCAACTACCCATGAAAGCAAAATCACTTCAACTGTGAATATTGTTTAAAGTTAGAGGAGGACACAAAGCAAAACAAAGATGTGAGAGAAACTTAGATTCAAAGAGAGGCTTTGTTAGTACTTAACACTGGTTAAAGAAAGCAAAGCAGCAAAGAAAACCAAACCAAAAAAGAACCCAAAAAAAAGTTATGATTTTTTATAAAAAGAATGTTGTTTTGTTTCTTTCTTCTACAAAATGGCGGTCTTTATTTTTTAAAAGCTTTAATAATTTTGATTAGGGATAGGGTGCGTGCATGTTAAAAACTTAATTTTCTAATTTCTGATCGTTGGATAAAAATCCCACGGCTCGTAAATCGAGATAAGTGATGATGTAAGAGAAATTTGAGTTTTTTAATTTCTTATTAACTGTGGGGTAGCCCATATTTTATAAAAATTGTTAGTGGAAGTTTTGAGTGTTATTAGTGCTAATGATTGCATCAGCAAGGTGATTTGATGAATCAGCGTGATTTTCTCGTAAGATGATAAATTAGAAGCTTACTCTAGAGGGTTTGTTGATGCATTACGTGGAGTTTCTTAGAACCATGCATTATTACTGATCAATGGCTGCCATGAGATGGAAACTGGAAATTTTAAAGTTTTCATTAATGAATAGTGAGTTGTTTTCGGTCTTCATAACAACTGATTCTATTATTTATGATAGAATAATTATTTAGGATTACTTCTAAATTAACATTTGGTAACAAAATTTTAAAGCCAACTTGCTCAATTAATATACTCTTGGACAGCGTTTTTTTTTTTAAAAAAAAATCTGATTCAATAATTCCACCTGCAATTATGATGAAAAAAAAAATCTTATTTGCATTGTAATCTTCTCTTTTCTAATTGTTGTGAGAGTTTTGACTTCTAAAGGTTTTAAATTTGAAAATAACTTGTTTTATCAAAACCATTTTAAATGATAATGATTTAGTAGCTTTGTATTCTAGTTACTCATATATTATTACCAGAAAAAAAAATGAAGGATTTTTCTTGTAATTTGATTATTCATTTAATTAGAAACAAAACACCATTTATTAATACTGTTTATATACCATCCGTCTGAACTCAAATGCAGTACTGTTCATTGGTGACGCACTATAGATAGTCTGAAATACAAAGAGACATGGTTTTTTCTTTTCTTTTTTTTTAAATCATTTTTATAAATATATTCAAATCAGTCCTTATTTTGGTATGTTTTCTAACTTGATCCCTTTACTTTATTTTTCTTACATTTTTTATCCCTGGATGTCAAGATTGAAGAAAACCTAGGAGAAAGAAGAGAGGAAATAGCAAAACCCCACGAGTCCCATTCCTATACTTTATTTACGAGGGAACTTATTTTTGTTAGTTTTAACGCTCCAAATGATCAGAAAACAAGAGATTAGGACCCAACATAATCAATATGTGTTTTTTTAATTTGATTTGTTTTTATAAGTTTTCAGTGTGGATTAAAATGTTTTTGAGGTTAATAATGGTTTTCACATACCAAGGGTGTAATTTTGAGGTGTTGGAGTATAAAAAATAGCGGAAAAAATAGATGTGGGGGGCCCATATCCGGTGTTTGCGCCAGTAACCATGTGCCGCGTTCTCAGCGTAAGTTAGAATGACCCCTTTAATGCTAATCCGATATGAGATGAGGACGATACTAACTTCGTAAGAAACTTTCACGAGTTCGCAGCGCTAAAGAGCATTCCGTACAGCTGTCAAATGCTTGCTAAATTACAAGGCAGCCCATGATCTAATTCATTTCCTACATTTTCATACATCCAGCAAAATATTTGAATGAGTTTTTACATATATTAGTTTTGATATTCTAATTCAGCATTATTAAATTTTTTTAAAAAATCCATTAATCATACAATTTCATATTGTAAAAAAATATGAAACCCTTATCACAGTAAAAAAATATTTTAATTAAAATTTTTAATAACCATCTTGTTAATGTGATTATTTTTATCTTCTATATAAGTGTATAATTGATTAAACTTTATTTCTGAATTGTAAATCATGAACTGGCATAAAATATTTCAGTATTGGAATACCTAATGATTTTTTTATTTTTTTTTCATTTAAAACTTGTGAACTTGGGAACTAAATAATTACTAAAAGTTTAAAATTTAAGTTTATCGTCTATCTATGTTTCATAAACTAAATTAAGCTTTTCTTTAAATATTATTTAAAATAGATTGCGATAATGAATTGTAGATTTGCACAAGATATTTTTTTTTGTTACAATCAGTTTTTGAATTCAAATTCAATTCAAGATACCAATATAAAGATTAAACTTTGTTACCATTGGCACCTCAACAATTCAAATTCAAATTCTTTTCTTTTCTCTTAATTAAAATATAAATCAACCTAAACTTTCCGGTGGAAATATAATGTATGTATAAAGTGTGTGTATTTTTATAAGCTTCTCGCGTGACAAAATCATCGTGTTTTTTTTTTTTTTTTTTTTTTGTGATGTGGTGTGTACTGTTTTTGAAGAAAGAGTAAACTCATTACACTCTGCAATCTTCGTTCATTCCGTCTAATGTTCGCATCATTTTTAATTTCATGCCTTATCTTATAAATTATTTTCTCTTTCTAAATTTTTTTTTATTTATATTTATATTTATTCTAAAACATTTATCTAATCAAATTTTTAAATAGTATATTTTTAAAAATATCTTAAATTTATAAAAAAAAATCAATTTTTTTTTTAATTTCATATTCTTAGAGTCTTTATGCTTTCTCCTTGTACATATAAATACTCTTAACATAGTTTGTTTTAAAAAAAAAATTGTTACATAAAAAATATTAATCTTTATAGAGATTTTACTGAATGCCAAAATTTTAAGAATAAAATATTTTTATTAGTATACTATTTTCTCATAAATATTTTAATTTAATGATTAATTAATTTAATAATTTTTTTATTTATCATTTTAAATTTAACAAACAATGTAGGATTAAATTTGACAACTAATAATTTTAACAAGAAGAATACTTTAAAAAATTTATAAAAAATACTGATATGATATAATAATGAATAAACTTATATTTCATCCCTCCTCCTTTGCATTATTTTTGTAATTAGTCATTGTCTAGTTACAATGCCGCGCGTAATTGTATGCGTCAACCAATTAATTGATAAAATTATCAAACATTATCTTAAAATATATTAAAAGGAAATCGTACTAACATTTAAAGAAAAAAACATGTCTACGAATAAAAACGGACAGTGGTGCAGTGCGTGAATAAAGGCCAGTACTTAATTGAAAAAAAAAAAAAGTTGAAAATTAATCCTCCCAATTTCCACAATCTACAGTTGTTCTCCATGTGATGCATCATGATACCTTTAAAATTAGATGCGCAACAACCACCACTTCCTTTTCTTTTTGTGTTTCGGCATCAACCAAGGAAGCACCAACACCCGCAAAATATTACATATATTTGGACAAATCTTACTAAAATCATAATTCTTTATATGAACTGCCTTCATGGTTTTGTACGGAAACAACAATTAATAAAAATGCACATCATTGAAGGACCACAGATTTGTACTGTTTACAATTATATATTTTTATTTAATATTCAAATATTTTCTTGCTGACCTTTTTGTTTTGGCATGAGCACGGCTCTCTCTCTCTCTCTCTCTGTGCGTCTTTGACTGGTCACAGAAGGTTGTTTAAACATGAAGGGTCCTCTCTGACAGTGCTTCCAAGCAAGATATATAAAATAAAGTATTTTTGAGTATTTTTAAAGAGAGTAGGAGGAGGAGGCAAGGCAAAGGAGCCTCATGATTTTGAATCAAATGAGCTCAGAAATAAATACTCAGTGGGACCCAGCGGTGGGGTCTTTATCCACCAATAATAATTTCATCTGCATGGCCTAACTTGGCCAATGCCCCTGACTTTAGACCTCTCAACGGACCATGGGGGTGGGTTTTACCCAAATGGAGATGGTTTTTGGAAAAAGGCACATCCATAGAAGTGATTGCTGGGAGGGGGTCCCTTGTCTTCCTCTCCCTTGCCATAAAGTCATTATGAACGCTGCCATGTGCATTTCCTTGACAAGGACCCCTCTATGTCTTTTTAACTAATGCAACTTGTTTTAAGGAGAAAGATGACAAAGACTTCTTCTTTTATTTACTTTTTGGGTTGGTCCTATTAGGTTTTCGCATTAAATTAGTTTCTTCCTAACTCAATTAACTTCTTTTTTTTTTTTTCCTGCGTCAACAACAGTACAACACACATATGTATAAATGAAATATGAGAAAACACAACAATATTTTTTAGCATAAGCTCCAAATAAATGAACCTAGAGAATCGATCAGATCACAAATTCACATAACTGCATATCAAGGATGGACGTACGTCCATCAGCGAAGTTGTGTCCACGCGCTATAGATTATGTGGGCAGTCTTGTGTTTGATTTTTATTAATTATGTTTTTAGCTTAATTTTGAGTGGGATTAGATAAGCTGTCCCGTTCGTGATAACCAAAGTGGATTGAAAAACAAGATTTTTCAAAGTTTGGTGGTGGTTTGGATGTAGGCTAAGGTACTACAATTGTTTGCAGGATAGGCTTCAGCTCCACCAATCGTAATTTGAATTTTGAAAAGGAAACAATCTCCATGGCTGCTGCTGCTGTTCATGTAAAAAGGCTATGACTTGCCTTGATGGTTTTGCTATTTGGGCTACCAATACCAAACTTTCCCCAAATAAAAATAGGTTGCTGACAACTTCACCAAGTTGTTTGATATCAACATCGTCCCAGCAACCCCCAGAAATGAAAACATCTCACTGTTTTTTTCAAAAAAAAAAAAGTAATTAAGCAATGATGATTTGTTAACGCAATAGCTATGTCACTAATAGTGTTTTTTCAATATGGGCATGGGAGATGAAATATTAATTTTTTTTTAATTCATTGGAGATCCAATAGACTTATTGGACCACATAATAAGAGTAATCATTTCCATTATATAATTATTAAAAAAAATTAGAGTTATTAGGATATTACTTCTTCACAAGAAAAATTAGCTGCATACACAACGGTTAAGCTAAATCTAGTGTAAATATTCAATATTTGAATTTTATCAGACAACATTTCCGTAAAAGTCAATTATTTGAATATAACTTGAATTAAATGGTCCAATTAATGTTACACTGCTCCTGAAGTTACTCGTATTATTATTATTTTTTTCTACCTCTAAGGATTGGAGTACATTATAAATTAATTCTTCTAGTTTTAAGAAACAAATTAATTAGTTTTTTATTATTTCAAATACAAATTATTTAATCTTTTGATTATTTTCGACAATGCTTAATTTATTTAAAAATGTCATATTTTTTATCATTTTTTCATATTTTTAACTTATTTTTATGTTTTTTTATTTTCTAAAACAATAAATTGAAAAATATTGAAAAAGAATTACAAAAGAATATTTTCTCATCAATCCTTTTATATTTTTATTTTTTTAAACAAAAAAATTAAAATATAAGAATTAAATAATTAATCTTTGAAACAAAAGATATTAATTAATGCATTTCTGAAAAATAAAAAAGATTAATTTATAATTTACCCTTAAAAGTTGAGGTTGATTATTTCATTAAAAAAAAAAAAAACAGAGAGAGGGAGAGAATTGAGGTTGACTTTTTCTTTGGAGAATCAAAAAGAGATATTGCTACCAATGGAATTATTAACACTCTCATTTCTATGAATGCGTGAAGTTGTGACTTAATGGGCATGGCCTAAATTTGCGAATTTCACGAGCTATGCCCTCTCTCTCTCTCTATATATACATATAGAGCAGAATAACTACAAAGCTCCAATAGTTTGGATTTTTAGGATCCACCTTTTTTCATTACGGGGCCTAATATTTTAAAGCACCCTATTCGCTTGGAGAGGAAAGCAGGGTTCAATCAAGCTGTAAAAAATGAACGTCTCGAACCAAAATGAGACGTGGTTAATTTATAGATATTAGGCTTAATCTGGACAAATGTATGGCAGCTTATTTTGGCACGGATAACTTGGTATTCCCTTTCTCATTGTCCTCCTAATTAAAGAAAGTCGAAAATACAACAATCTGTACGTGGCAAACTTTGGTATGGAGAATTTGTAAGAGTTTGTTAACTGGGCCAGGCTCCTGCTACTAAATCACTAACAGAATCATAGCCTTGATTTGTAATTCAGACATGCAATGGTCTCCCGTACTTTTGGGACCAAACATTCTTATTACCGATCATTAGTGTTCATACCAGTGTGGTCCGTGGAATGAGTGCATACCCAGTGATTCAGTTATCTGTTAACATATTTCAGCTTTTTCTGTGACTGCTTTTATCTCTTGCATGTGAAGTTCATATTAGAGCAACATTACATAGCTTCTTTGTGCAGAACATTTTCAGCTACCCCGTCCCTAAATTGGCTTGGATATACACACACACACTCACACAAAAACCAATCACTATCTTCCACACGTCCAAGAACTCGTGACAAGGTTCATGAATTTATGGGCAGCGAAATAATAAGCCACCCAAGTTGTTTGTACTGGTCCCAAATCCTGCATCGGCTAGCTCATTTAATGCTCTTAGCGACAATCATAGAGAGGGATACAAAGGCAAAAAGCGTGAAGAGCTTGTGATGTGAATTCATGAATAATCACTATAGGTGCTTGATTTATAGACCTAGAGGCCATATTTGTCATTTTCTGGGCTTGGCCTGATATTCTTTCTCAAGGGAATACGAGTTCAGAAAAGGATCAAAGCCTTAAATCACCCAAAACTGATCTGAAAACTCTACGAAGACCATCCAACTAACAAAGCGCTGGCGATAAGAGAACACAGGGCCCAAATAGTTCAGATAAGCGATAACAGAATGAAACCCAACAAAGCAGGAAGCTTACTAGCCTGGAACAGCCTCCATGCAACAAGGCTCAATTGACCCAAGATCACCCCGTCCAGTGTTCAAGAGCCAAGAGGCCTTTAGTGACTCTTGTTTATTGCCGATTGATCCCTTTGCTTTCTTGTAATGATGAAGGAAATTAGCACCGTCTGCCTCTGGTTTTTTTTTTTTTCTCAAAATTTCTTTTATTTGGATCGCTATGTGAGTTATCGTAAATAATTGAACTGGAATCTTTTACGGGATAATTGAGAAGCATCAAATAATTTTAAGAGTTCTTTACTTGATGTTTCTCGATTTTCCCCATCACAATGCACTAACATTTACATTCATATGTTAGGAAATTAAATATGGTTAAGCATATAAGCGTACTAGAAATTAATAGGATATCTAACTTCTTTCATGATTGATTAAGTGCTCAAATATTGCTAAAGAAAATCTAAAGCTTTCCGGTCTATACAAATACTTTATGGTTTTATATGTTAATATAAAACATAGACTTTATTTAATATTTATATAACTAGACTAAGGATCCTTTTTTTGACCTAATTTTATACCTCTATCTATTATGGATGTGCCTAGCCTAACCACAATTAGAGTTCATTAGGCTTTAAGTCTTTAAATTGTCACTTATAGATTTAAAATAGAACATGACATATGAGCCACACTACTTAAAACTCGACAATTTCTTTATAGAGTCCAAAATGACTAGTTAGTGGAAACATTCACATTTAGATTAAGAATACAATATATGAATTATAGCACGTATGCTTTATAACTAAGCACTTCCTTCCATATATTACAATTTATTAAATCCTTTAAACAAGCACTTAATGAGCAAATAAACTTTATGAATAAACTTCTAATAAGTAATTAAAATGAATATAAAAATAATACTTTATATGCACAAAAATCACATCAATCTCTAAGAACAACTTAAAAATGTCTAGACAATCAATAAAAAGAAAATGAAGTCAAACAAAAAATGGGTTAGATAGATCCATATGATCCATATGATCTCTATACTCGTTTTGGCGACGAGTGCTTTAGTCATAGGATCTCGCAATTATTAGCTCGGTGCTAATATGCTCAATGAGCACTTCATGTTCCTTCACTTTCTCTTACCCAATGAGATACTTTATGTCGATATGCTTATTTTGGCTTCCACTTTTATAATTCTTAGAGAAGAAAACTACAATCGAATTGTCACAATAAATCTTTATTATTCTTGATATAGAATCGATAATTTTTAGACTAGAAATGAAGTTTCTTAACTAGATAGCCCATGTCATTGCTTCATAGCATACAATGAATTCTCGCTTTTATAATAGACGAAGCGACAATAGTTTGCTTAGTGCTTCTCTAAGACACAATTCCTTCAACAAAAGGAAAAATGTATCCGAAGTAAACTTTTTTATGCCTACATAACCAACGAAAATCCAAATCGAATAACTAACCATCTTAAGATGATTAGTATGTCCGTAAATTAGTCTTTAATCCTTGATTCCTTATATATACCTTATGGCTTTCTTAGAAGCTTTCCAATGTTCTATTTTAGGATTACATTGGACTCTTCCTAGCATTCCTACCGCAAATGCCAAATTAGGTCTTGTACAAACTCGTGCATACACCAAACCGCCTACTCGTAAATGCATAAGGATCGTTACTCATCCGGTCTTTTTTCAATGCATTTTGTGGATAATGATTTAGATTGAATTTATCTCTTTTGACAATGGGTGCTACCGAAGATGCATAATTTGACATCCCGAATCTTTCTAAAACTTTTCAAAGTAGACCTTTAATAAAGTTCTAATATTCTTTGAGATTTGTCTCTATGAATCTCTATGACAATGACATAAGAGGTTTCACCTAAATCCTTCATATCAAAGTTTTGAGAAAGAAATTGCTTAGTCTCATGAAGCAAACCCAAGTCATTACATGCAAGCAAAATATCATCTATATATAGGATAAGAAAAATGTATCTACTCCCACTAACTTTAAGGTATATACATTGATCAACAATGTTCTTAATAAAACTATATGAGGTAATAACATTGTGAAACTTAATATACCACTATCAAGAGGCTTGCTTTAGCCTATATATAGATCTCTTTAGCTTACAAACCAAGTGGCTTTTGTATCACCATAAAAACTTTCAAATTGATTCACGTATACTTCTTCATCAAAATTTCCATTTAAAAATGATGTTTTCGCACTCATCTAATGTAGCTCCAAATCCAAATGAGCTATTAATGCCATTATTGTACTTAATGAATCCTTTTTAGATATCGGAGAAAAAGTCTCATGGTAGTCTATGCCTTCCTTCGGGATATAACCGTTAGCCCTAATTCTAGCTTTATATCATTCGATATTACTAGAAGAATGCCTTTTGGTTTTATAAGCCCATTTGTAGCCAACGACTACGGATCCTTTTGGTAATTTGATGAGATCTCAAACTTGATTTTTATCCATAGACTCCATTTCTTCCTTCATGGCATTATACCATAAATTGAAGTTTTCTCTATTCGTGGCTTGTGAAGACAAGTTTGGATCATTTTTAAGTCCAACATCAAAGTCGGACTCTTGAAGGTATACAACATAGTAATTAGAAATTGTTGGTCTCCTTACACTTGAAGATCTTCTCAATTCAACATCCTCATGTGGGTTTACCTCATCAAAAGCTAGTTGCTCTTGAACTTGTTACTCATGAATTATTTATTGTTCAATATTATCTAATTTATTTTTTTGAACAATAACCAATTACCTTGTATCTTTATACAACATAATTGAATCTAGTGTTTTCTTAAATTCTATTATTAAAGGAAAATCACTCCCGCTAAGGTTAAGATTCTTAAGAAATTAAGCATTTCTTATCTCTACTATTCTTGTATTGTGAGAAGGACAACTAACTTCGTATCCTTTAGAGTTTACTTGCATAACCAATGAAATATTCACTTGGTTATTCTAGGGTCTAATTTCTTTAATTAATGATTATAAATCCTTACCTCAACGAGACGAGTCTCATACATGTGTATGATTTAAACTAGGTTTTCATCCATTTCATAATTCCAAAGGTGTTTTAGAGACAACCTTAGATAGAACCCTATTTAGAATATACACAACAACTTTTAATGCTTCACTCCATAAGGATATTGTTAAATGAGAATTACTAATCATGCTCCTCACCATGTCTATGAGAGTACGAGTTTTTTTTTTTTTTTAGCTACGCCATTTTGTTGTGGTGTGCCAAGCATTGTATACTATACAATAATGCCCTCTCCTTTAAGAAACTTTGTAAATAGACCTGGCATTTATCCTTTTTCGGTGTATCTATCATAATACTCTCTACCTCTATCCGACCTCATAATCTTGATAGTCATTTCCTTTTGTTGCTCTACCTCAACCTTAAAGGTCTTAAAAACATTAAGTGCTTTAGCCTTATCATATAAAAGATAAAGATACATAAATCTAAAATGACATCAATGAATGAGATAAATTATCTCCGACCATTTAGGTAAGGAGTATTAAACGATCCACATATGTTAATATATATGATTTCTAAAATTTTTGAGCTCGTTGTGACACCTTTAGTGGTCCTGTTAGTTTATTTTCCTTTAATTCAATCCACACAAGTACCAAGAACTCTTGTGCCATAAAAAATAGTTTCATCCAGAACACCATTCAAGAAATGCATTATGAACATTTCGTTGCCATACACACCAATTACGTGTCACTGCTAGGGAAAGAACACAACGTGATTTCACGACAGGACTAAAAAGTTTCATTGTAATTTGTACCCTTTTGTTGATGAAATCTCTTTGCAACTAGTCTAGTTTTGTACGTTTCCAAACTCCCCTCACCCTTTGTATTTGTCCGATACACCTATTTGCAACCTATGATATTTAAGTTCGGAGTAGGAGGAACCAAAGGCCACGTACCATTTTTCAGTAAGGCATTAAATTCATTATCCATTGCCTTGCGTCACTCTGGATATTGTTTTGCCCGAGAGTAACAAGTATAGGTTCAGAAGGTACCACAGAGATAATAGTAGCTGAAGGTCCTATAGAGCGTAGAAGCATATGAGGTGTCTGGAGTGGAGTAGAACTAGTGGTTGTAGAAGGTCATAACTGCTCAAGTTAATGATAAGATTTAATCCCATTTTAAGTTCGGTATTGTCATGATTTGAATGAGGAATTTTATTGGGGGGGGGGGGGCGGGGGGGTTGTGGGGAGATGCACAGGAAGACGACTCAAGGTTTTGGATGAATATGGACTCTGGGACAGAGGAGTGTCAGAAGAGATGATTACGAGACTGTTGGTGGGAGACAATGGGGACGATGTGGACGATATGGGATTTGGAATACGAGGCAGAAGAGTTGTGGAAGAGTTGGTTTTATAAGGTGCAGGACTGTTGGAGGAAGAGGACAGATTAGACATGGATTGTGTTTGAGTGTCCACTGGCGTAAAAAGAGGAAGTCTTTATGACGAGGATGGACTGTATAACAAGTCTGGATGAGAGGGGACTGAATTGCTTGCGCGTACTGGAGTAGATCTGATATTTTGCAACGAAGAATTGCAGCAGAATTGTGTTTGCATATGTGTTGCACGGGGATTGGGCTGTATTTGTAGGGGAAGAACGTTAGCACAAAGTTTCTAGGCTAGACAGTCAGGGCTCGTGTGGTTGAATAGCTGCATGATTTGTGGGTTTGAAGACAACATTGTTGGGTCGGACAGTATGAGCTCGGGTGGTGTAGTAGATGCATGATGTGTGGGCTTTAATGGCAATATGGTTGGGTTGAACAGTGGCGGCCCTTGAGGTGGAATGACTGCATGATTTGTGGGCCTTGGAGGCAACTTTGTTGGGCTGAAAATTTTGTAGAATTTGCTGCATTGTTATTGGGCTGTGATGGACGAAGTGAAGGACCTTTCTTGTTGGGCTGGACGGTCATAATCCTCATGGTGAAGAAGGTTCTGCAATATGGGCAGTATTTAAAAGTGGATACTGTGTAAAAAATGAAAAAATGGACTAAAAAAATTAGGGGCATTATAGTATTTTTCAGATTTGGGTTCAAAGCATTGATAACCAAAGTGAATACGATGTAACCTGAAAATATAGATGAGAGTGATCTAAATTCCATTTTATGTTTATTGTATATGGACGAACGTATGGAAAGCAAAGACAACAAATTTTTTTAAAAAAGGATTAGTCCGGATTTCAACGAAATAAGAATTCATACGAGGATTTGTTTGAAGAATAAGAGTAGGTATGCAATTTATTAAGAAAACAAATGTTTCAAAAGCAAAGTGCAAAAAACATTGTGGTATGGATGCTTCTTCTATTAGAGTCAGACGCGTTTCTACTTTTATGGCCATGATGTCTTTCAACTGTGTTATTTTACTCATGAGTATGTGGACACATGAGACAGTGAGTAATCCATTTGCACTAATTTTATTTTTCTATTAAATTAAAGTTCTACTAATTTTTGAAATTTTAGAAAGGTATTATAAACATCAGATTTTTTTTTTTTTATAAATAGAATAAAACCTTACAAATTTGAAGAAATAATCAATAAAAATAACATAGTATCTGTGACTATTATTTGAAATAGTTGATGACAGTCCTCATATATTACTAAAAAATAAATCTAATACACCACTACTAGAATGATTAGAAGAATACAAATGAAATCTATGAGATTTTCCTAAAGGGCAAGAAACATTCATTTTTAGTCTACAATTGCTTAATAAAGCATTATTATTTTTTTAGTAGAAAATTCAGGACTCGACTGTAAGGACGTCCCAACCTTAAGTGCCAAATATGTGGCGATGTTTGGACAGAAAGGACTTGAGGAACAGAAGTCTTAATCCCATATAAAACATACAAATTAACATCACTCAAGGGTCATTTTGATGTATCTGGTCCTTTAAGGAAAAAAAAAAAACAAATTGAAATTCCCAAAATAATGCATTATCTTGAGCAAGCTTTTTAACAAATAACAGGAGTTTTGAATTTTGTGGAACATGTATAACATCCAACATACGTAAGGTTTTAGTAGGAGTATGAACATGAGCAGTCCCAATTAATATCATGTATAGGAAGAAACTCACAATTATTTGTTTGGAGTTGCTCATGGCCTTATTAAGGTTCAGAATGACTCATAGTGGAGAGATCATAAGCAACAAGGTGAGAGGCACAATATCAGGACACCAAGACTGGTGAATAATCTGAAGAGGCAATAGGATACACTGTCAAGTTTGCAAATATCATTGAGAACAATTAATTGCTCTGTGATTCAAGAATTACACAGTTGACGTTCACGTCTTGTGATCTAGTGGGGACCAATTTTTTTTTTTTTTGCCATCAGAGTTGAAATTTCTTTCATAACCCTTGCCATGCTAACGCCCTTTCTGATTTCTGCCTCTGCAACAATCAAAATAGGCAGACCTATTAACAGCATTGTTCTTGCTCTGTTAGTTGAAATTTGATGCGGGTGAAACAGGAGCTACGCCACTGGTTAAATGAGGAGGAGGTAATATGGGCAGATAATCTTTATATAGGAACTCATGATTGAGCAATAGACTATGGAGCTCAATGTAGGATACTGATTCAGGCCTGACATTTAATGTGGTGATAAGATCTTTAAAATCTACAGATATCCTCGAAAGACATATAGATTAAAATCTATAGGAAAAAGTGGTTTTCCAACAGCAGTTAATTCGTCACTGAGATTTAGGTCTTTGAAGATATTGAAACATATTGTTTCAATATCCTCTTGTTTAAGCTTTTGAAAAGCTAGATGCAATGTCATTATCTGGGTAGTAGAAGGAGAGGCAAACCCATCTATTTTCTATGACATTCCATACTTCACAGGAAGTATTACAATAAATGACCATCGATAATATTTCAATAGACAAAGAGGAGATGAAAGTACTTATCAGCAGTTAAGTCTTGTTAAGCCCAACTGTGATACTCTGTGGATTTACTTGCGGAAGTCCATTTTCTAGAGATAATAAATGAGAGGGAGAACATTGATTGATGCCATCAATAAAGATAAAAAGACATTGGCCAATTAAAAAAGGATGCATTTGAGAGCGCTAAAACAATTAATTTGAGGAAGTCAATTTAAGGGAAATAAAGTGATGAGCATTGAAAAATTGGGTGACATTAGTAGCTGTAAGTTAAGAAAACAGATAGTGTTTAGGGAGGGCAGAGGTGTGTTTGCAGCAGAAGACGTTGAACTAGTTGAAGATAAAAGATGTTGTGTCGCAAAAAGCTCGATCTGATACCAAACTAAATTATTATGAATATGTGTTATGAAGAAAAATATTTTTTGTCTACTCACCTGACGTGAGACTCTCTACTTGTATTTTATATACGTTTGTTTGTTATGTGTGACAGGTGATACAATAATAGTATAAGATAACAAGTATAGTTCGTTATGGATACATGTTCTAAATGATGTAAAGCAATACAGACTTAAACTCTATCTTTAACTCTCTGTTGAGTCTCTAAATGAGTAGAGTACATAGACGTTGTCATTCATTTGTGCAGATTATCACTTCAATATTTAATAGGAGGAAAGAGAGAGAGAGTATAAAATTAAAGCTAGAAAAGGAAAAAAAAACCTTTCTTGCTAAATTCTATATCATCATTCCATTACTTGTTTACTATAAATAAAAAATCTCTCCATTACATTTTAAATGGTTGGCTTGATTTCAATTTGCTGAGAGGACCCAATAATAAATTATTATCATCAATATCTTTCTATTCACTGACCCCACCTAAAGTTCAAATTAATTAGATTGCACTACTATTTTGGTTAAGCCTAACTAATCTTCACGTAGATCTTCATCAAACAGGCTCAGATAGTTAATTAATTTGAGAAATTTATAGGTTGACCATTCTATTAGTTAACTGGTTTAAATTATTTTAAAAACCACCGTCACTTATTCACTCCTACTAGGAAAATGCATGCATAGGATAGAACTTACCATTCTAATACAAAACATAAAAATCAACAAAAAAATACAAAATGAAGAAGAAGAAACTATACCAGAAGGAACAATCAGGGAACACAATGTCCTTGGTCTACTTGTCACCACAGTAACGAAACAACAGTGGTGGGCCTGTCTTGTTCAGTCCTCGATAATCACATGATCGGATGACTGGCCGGTCAGCACAGTCAAAAATTAGCTCCAACTCTGGTAACTTACCTGGATACTTCCTCAGAAGTTGCAAAATGCCGATATAGTGACCATGTCGCTTGTTTGTATAGACTGTTCGTACTTCTCAATGGATGCTTTTCTCTTGACAATTACTAGATGGAAATGTGTTGTTGTTTTGGCTCTCTCCACTATGTACCTTGTGATTCTTGTGGCATTCCATGCTCTTTCTTCATGGATCCGTCCAAAATAGTTTGGACATTCTAGTTAATAGTTTGGAAATTCTAGTTTTGATGATGTGTCTTCTTGATCTTCTATTTGGACTGTTTCACTACAAAAAATCCACAAATAACAACTGAATTTTCTATCGCTATATGTCAAAAATTCATTGCTATAAATAATTAACGACGGATTAGAGACAATAAGGATTTCGTCACAAATATGGTGGTTGTTATTTCCTTAGCGATTGAATTTATTTTCGTTGCTAATTTGTTAAATTTTTGTCGCTAAATTGAGTTAAAACAATCGTATGTGAGGTCTTATATTCGTCATCATTCCATTGCTATTTTCACTAACATCCATCTCTAAAAAGCGACAGAACTAGTGTCACTAAATTATAGTTACTAAGTTCCTCATAATTCCATTGCTAAATCCGTAGCTATTTAACTACCATATATGTCTCCATCACTAAATATCTTTGTAATTTCGTCATTAAATCCGTTGCTAAAGGAAGGATTTTTTTTAAAAAAATCAATACCTATATATTGTTAATTGTAATAACAAATAACTATAAACAATATCTTATTAAAACATGATATATTATTTAATAAAATTAAAATAAAATAAATACATTAAAATTTACAAAAATATTAAAAACTTTAAAAAACTCTATCACTCGTCTACAATTGACTTTGTATAAAGCTAACTTGACTTGCATGTTGCTGGATAGTAGCCTCCATCTCGTTGATTTTATCTTCGTAATGGACAAAAACCTCCGACTGGATATTACCTCTAGGATACTACAAAGTGGAAAAGGAGGAGTCTGGTGCTAGAATGTGAGTAACACAAGGACGCATAAGTTTTGTTGTTATATCCTTTTTGCTTCT
The DNA here is from genome assembly GCA_963924115.1 of Dovyalis caffra. Taxonomy (NCBI): domain Eukaryota; kingdom Viridiplantae; phylum Streptophyta; class Magnoliopsida; order Malpighiales; family Salicaceae; genus Dovyalis; species Dovyalis caffra. The sequence goes on from CAWUPB010000994.1 coordinate 7,053,387, forward strand.
TCTCTTATGTGACAACATCCACATATATCTTAGACATGTCAATATCTAGAGATGATGCATCACATTCTTACTCGCTCCTTAGTAGCTGCTTCTTGCATTGACTACACGTGCTTCTATATCATTGAAATAATTACAATATTACATTATACATATATTTTTTTAGATTATATCGATAGATGTATATATATTTAAAAAATATAAAACCTACCATTAATATTTGCGGCCACTTATCGACAAATGTCTCATCTTTCTACTTGTGAGTGGTCATGAATAGCTTGTAAAAATTTGAGTTATGACCCAATTTATTATGCTAAAACAAATAAGAAAAATAATATAAGATGAAATAAATGAAAAATTAATTTATAACACAATGCATAATATAGGATTTACCAAATGCTCAACATGCTCAATCAAAGAGATGGACCCTTTAGTATGCTTGAATGGGCTAGAACCAATACCATCCGTCTTCGACATGCTCGTCTTCGAGATGCATGCCGAAATCGAGCCCGATACTCAAGAGTGGCCTAATCCTAACATCATGCTTCCCACACCTCCCGTTTAATAAACACATGTTTGTTACTCTTATACTTCGACTTGTTAAGCATGTCACTATACTACTTTGGTGTTAGACTCTCCCATGCATCCTTAATTAGTGCATCGATGGTCGCATCTTATCAAAAGTACTTTTACATTAAGGAAAAAAATAATATGAGTACTTTTCATGTTAACTTAATACTTTAAATGAAATATAAGCAAATAATTAATATATTATCCTAAACTCATTAAAGTAAAAGTCTTTCATCTCCATGAAGACAGACTTCCATGTGGAGCCATCTACATTTAACCGGTGATATGTTGTCGTGTGCACCCAAATTAAACTCCTAAACTCCTATAACACAAATGTAGTAAGGGAGAGTAGAGATCGATCCCACGAGGAGTTTTTGTTGCATTAGTCGTCACAAATCCGAAGAAACATGAAATAAATAAAAAAAAGGGGTTTTTTGATTTGACCGAGATATAACCGAAACTAAACAAATTAAATTCAGAAAATGATTTTAAAATAGATATTCAAGTAAACAAATCTTGGTTTAGGTCACATCCACTTTTGGAATGTAAGATTTATCCTTGGTACAAGAAATATCGATTCTCATTCAAATATTTATTTTGATATTGAAATCAATCTTTCCTTACGATTAGCCAACTAGAAACATGTATTCTAGTTAACCTTTATTATTTAACAACCCCGGATACGATCTAAGATTTAATCAAAGAATGACTTTATGTATTAAAAAGATCAACAAGTAATATAACATAACACATGTAGTTGCATTTAATCTAGTTAAACAATCTTCCTAAGAGTCATTAGTTTTTGACGCAACAAACCATACACTCCTAGTTGCTACATGAATCAAAGGGATTGAACAATTACGGATTCAATATTCGATCTAGCTATAGATTATCTCGGTTAATAAACTAACTACGCATATTAGAAATCAACCTAAATAATCATGAAAATAAGCATAGAAGAAAGTTCAATACTTGAAATAAATAAACCGATTTGCATTAATGTTTAAATACCTTAAAATCCTTGATTTCCAAAAGCTTCAGTTATCTTTACTAAGAAAAGGGGTTTAACTTGCTCATGACGGTGTTCATGGTAGCCGTCATAGCGAGGAGAGAGAAAATAAAATTGACGGATACTATGAAGAATAAAAGAATCAATAAAGGTTGTCTACCCTAGTCTCGCTATGTTCCTACTTATAGGGGCTTTCTCTTTTCCAAAAAGGGTACAAAATATTTACTCCTCTTTCGGACGGGTCGAGTCTATTCCCGGTAAATCACAATAGGATTTGTTTCCTAGTGGAGGTCCGTTGTTTGTTTCTATGGTTTTCGGCGTGCCCACGTTAAGTCGCAACATGCCCACGCCTTCATACTCTTGTATGTCCATGTCTCGTCGCATCCGCGTGCCCACGCTTCTCGTGCTTTCTAGTGTCTAAATCTGTCTTAATGATAAATTTTCTTTATATGGTCCTTTTAACATTATTTATCAATCAATTCCACATCCCGACATATAGAATACAAAGGCAATTAAGGTCTATCATTTGGACAACTCAAAACAAGTAAAATGCAAGGGAATTAAGCAATTTAAACATATGTATTTTGATCACTATCACTAACCATTCCTTGGAAATTATGATGATTTTTTTAAAGTACTTGCTTTATGAAACCAAACTCTCGAACAAAGCAAATAAATAATGAATAAGTGAATTAATAATTCTAATATAATATGTGCAAATATAAAACTAATTATTATATATAAAACATATTACTTATCAATTATTCATGACCCAAATGGTCCATCCATCATTAGATCTAGTAGAGCTTCTTGGAGCCGAGGAAATCGTAGTGAGATCATCTATAGCGAGGGGCATTACTAGCAGAGGCACTATCGGAGGAGATGCATATATGCCAACACCACTATCAAGTTTGAAGCTCCAAACACTTGTACTTGTAGTGGCACGTCCACGTACACTACAACTATCAATCGCACGGTCAACATCGAGCCACAAGCATTGACACCGTGACTAGATCCGTCCAATCCATGAGACATAACTCAAGAATAACACCTAAAACAGTTTAACAAATGAATAAAAATTTGACTAAAAATATATTGTAAATTATTATGTTTTTGTACCTTAAAGGCAATACAAAATTATTTAATTAATAATTTTTCTAAACATCTAATAAAATTTCGATAGTCTCTTCTATAAATTGCACATTTTTCAATTAATAGATACTCCAAATAATTACACAAACAACAAATTAAATCAACCAATAATTAATTTACACATACCGAGATCAATAATTGTTTAGGATACTTCATTGAAATTAAATCTCAAACTCATCCTCTCGACATTATCGTAGAACATTAAACCAACTTTATTTCTCTTCAATTCTAGGAGGTCTCCGATCCATCGGGTTTGATACATTATGGCGTATCTTGGTACACTTCAATAATTATATACAAAATAATTAAACTAATTAATTCTAATTCTAACCTAATTGAGTTTAAAATAACAATAAATGAACAATTTTTAATATAAATAAAGTTATAATTCAACCAATTAAACATAATTAACTAAATTAATTAATTAATTAATTATAAATCAAAGTAACTTAATTAATTCTAATTCTTACCAAATTAAATTTAAAATAACAATAATTAACAAGTTTTAATATAAATAAAGTTTTAATTCAACAAATTAAACATAATTAACCTAATTAATTAATTATTAATTATTAATCAAATTAACTTAATAAATTCTAATATTAACCTAATTAAATTTAAAATAAAAATAAATTAAAAAATTTTAATATAAATAAATTTTTAATTTAAACAATTAAAAAAATTAACCTAATTAATTAAATATAAATAAAATTAACTTAATTAATTCTAATTCTAACCAAATTAAATTTAAAATAAAAATTAAATTAATATTTTTGAATATAAATAAAATTATAATTCAACTAATTAAAAAAAATTAACCTAATTAATTAATTAATTCTAATTCTAATCAAATTAAATTTAAAATATCAATTAAATTATCAAGTTTTAATAGAAATAAAGTTTTAAATCAACTAATTAAACAAAATTAACCTAATTAATTAATTAATTGTAAATCAAATTAACTTAATTAATTCTAATTCTAATCGAATTAAATTTAAAATAAAAATTAATTTAATTTAATTAAGAAAAATTAAACAATTAATTAATAAAATTACAATTAATTAACAAATTTATTCTAATTCAACCAATTAAAATAGTTAACCTAATTAATTAGGTAAATATAAATAAAATTAACTTAATTAAATAATTAAAAATTAATTCTAATTAATTTAATAAATTAAGCTAACAATTAAGAAAATTTAACAATTTAACAAATTAATTAATAGATTAACCTAACAATTAAAAAAAATTAATAATTTAACAAATAAATTATTAAAATAATAGTTAAATATGTACACAACTATATTTAGGCAATTAAATTTAAAATTAACCTAACAATTATAATAAATTACTAACTTGAATTAAGAAAATCAAGGAGAAAAAAAAAGCCTTACCTAGTTCAGGTGAAATTACACCAAGAGAAGAAAAGGAAAAATAGGGTGTTTAGGAAGAAAAAACCTTGGAGTGATTGTGGGTTGATTGAGAGTGGATAAATGGAGTTTGGTAGGAGGGAGACCGACGACCGCTGATTGGAGAAGGAGAGGGAGAATAAAATGGGGGAGAAGCAAAAAGGAGGTTTAATTAGGGTTTGAAAAATAACGATAGACGCAATACACCCACCGATTTGTCACTAATCCGCCTCAAATTTGGCACTTTTGGTTTTCGAAAAGTCCTTCCGATTTTGCCTAATTTTTCACTTTTATTCTGTCACTAAATCGAGAAATTGTAAGTAGCAACGATTTGCAATTCCATTGCTATTTTTCTTAGTAAATCCATCATTAAACCATCTCTAAAACTTTCGAGAAGATTTTATCATCAAATTTAACGACAGATTAGTATTCGTCATTTATAAATTGTCACAATTTTATTGCTATTCCGTCGCTAGTTCCAACGAGATGCTATTCTATCGTTGTTGTTTGCTTGCTATATAGCGACAGTATAAACTTTCATCGCTAATTACCGCCATTATTTGAATTTTTTTTTTTAATATTTTTTGCAATGTTTTCAAATAGTTTGTTGGACAGGCTTACGATTGGTTTTTGATGGTGCAGTTCAGTAGGAATTCAACAATCTTCTTTAAATAGCTACTAAACAATCAAGTGTTGATTTTTATTTATTTATTTATCTATCTACTATTTTGCGTGAGAGATAAAAAATAATATATAGAAGGCGGCATCTCTTTGTTTTAATGAATTTCAGGTGAGCTAAGAGCCCAAAAGAGAGTAGTTGGGGGAGGGGTTACTTAGACTGGAATCCAGGATCTCTGGATAAAAGTTAAAACTGTAGTTTAGAATTCTTGGCATCTTAATGGAGGGCTTGATTTACAGGTTGACCACCAAGCTAGGATTCAGCGATGCAAAGTACCAGGGGAAATTTGTTTTAATCAAATGAAATTCCTTTGCTATATATATGTGTCAATGTTTCTCCGACCAGAACAATTTTTTCTTTTTTTCTGAGAAAAATTAACTGTATAACTAGCCATTAATTTAAATTAGCCCATGAATGTAGGAAGAAATTAATTGAAAATCATTTTTTCCCAGGTGGGATAGGTGTAGCTTTTATCTTCTGATTAAGTGCCAACTTTTTTCTTCATAGAAACAAGCCAGAATCGATTATTGAGTCCACGTACGGCTCTATGGGATAAGCAAAAGCCGCGGTATTGTACAGGTTGGTTACAACTAATTTGATATTCATCCATTGAGCCTTCGAGAAGCTAAATCCTCCAATAAATCAATAATGGCTTCAAATTGGCACGTTGTCCCTTTGGTTGCAAATAGGGCCAGCTGGGACGAAGGAAATGAAAAGAAAAGGAACAAATGATAAAACTTGAATTTTATATATTCAGGTAACTTGAACCAAAATTAGGAAAAGATGGAAAAAATCCAACAATCTTGCAGTTGTAGTAAGAATTACTATGGCTTTTACATATTACAAGCAGTCATATAATTATACTCTTTATATTTCGAAAAAAAATTTGTTTTTTTTATCTATATATATGTCAAAATATTTATCTAGTCAATATTTTTTTCAAAATACTCTTAATTAAAGTTATTTTAAATACAATTTTAAAAATAAAGATACTTTTAGAAAGCAGGAACAAAGAATGCTCGTGACATAATAATTAATAATTTTTTATTACATAAATGACGAGAAAGAGTCACTAAAAGAAAACGTCGAATTAGCAACCGTCAAGACTCGTCGCTAATTCTTAAAAAAACATCACTAAATAAATTTATCGATGATTTTGCGACGATTCGAAAACCCTCCACAAAATGCTTGTTGCTAATTTTTAGCAACGATTTTTTAAGTCCATCGCTAATTTAGCTATTAATAAAAACCGTCACTAATTTAATTAAAATTGTCATAAATTTTTAAGAAAACCCATATCTAAACTTGGAAAAATTAGCGACGGTTTTCAAAACCATCGTTGACATTGTGTATTTAGCGATTGTTTTAACCAACAATAAAATCATTGCTAAATTTTTTAAAACTTTTTTTACTCGAATTTAATTGTTTTAAATTAACCTACTCCACTTTAAAAACTAAAAATATATATTAAAAAATTATTATAATATATAAAATTTAATAAAATTAAATATATATGAAAATATTTAATTAGGGATAAAGTTTAAATTTGTTATTGTTACATGAAAAAGAAAACATAAAAGCTATGAATGATTGCTAGGGTCGTCGGTTAGAGGTTAGGTGGAATCATCAATCGGAGGCTCGGTGGATGAACTCGCTTTGCTGCATATTCAACAACATCTACCGCATTTGCCTCATCATTGCATGTTGCTCTCGAGTGTACTCTTTCAATTCATTTGTCATAGCTAAAAGCGTTGTAATAGAACCCTTTAGATCCTAGATCTATTATGTATGTCTTGAACTACGATCCTCTAATTTCTTTTGTTATGCCTCATTATCAACATGGAACTGCGAAGTGGCCGAACTAAAAGTTGTACTCATATTAGAGTAATAGTAAGAGGCATGTGACCCGAGTTCGTACATCTTCTTCCTCATACTATCTCCTCCTCCAACAATCTTCTTAAAAACCTCATCATGTTGAAGTCGACCGATGAAGTACCCTTTGTCCGTTGGGTTGCAACCTCCTCCTTAATTATTCTTTCAACGGTCTCTTGCATAAGTGCAAAAAATATAATATTAAATAACTATGTCAATATATATATATAATAACCTTATAAATTAATAACTTACTCCGAGAACTCTTGCTCGCCGATTGATGAAGATGAATTGATCATCAACCTTCTTCGTATGAGTTATCAAGAAAACCTCATGAATATTAGGTTCACAATCGAACTCATCATGCCGAAACAAATATACTTAAATGTTTAATTAATTATATTTAAATTATTATAAAAACTATATATATATATATATATATAGACAAACCATGCATATTGCGTGCGCTTTATAGTTGATCAAACCACCCGTATGTCTAGATGGACCAGCTCCGACGCCACTAGTCTCACTCCTACGATTCTAGGCCGCCATCTCGGATCGAGCAATAAACTCATGTTTTGCCCATTCTTTATGCCATACATCCCATATCTCTTGTGACATATATGTTGGCTTGGGGTTTTTCTTAATGTGAAAAAGGAAGTCGGAATATCACCTCCGTGTCAAACTTTGCCATGCTTTCTTAATGTTTTTCTCGATATTCTTCTCCCACATAAATGACTTATGTAAGAAAGTTAATAATATTTATTAGCATATTTAATTGACTTATTTAAATATAAATTCTTGTAATAAATTAATTAAATAAAATACTACCTTAAACTCTTACCAAGTAGAAGTCTTTTGTTTCCAAACTCATTGTCTTCCACGTCTATTTGAATATGTCAACATACTCATGAATATCTTAAAGATACGACGAGTGTAAATATTGGAAGGATGCAACCTATGAAAATAGACATTAAATAACATTTAAATGAATGCACAATTATAGTAATACATAGAAAAAAAGGTTTTATAAAATTATGCATAAAACGTACTTCTTGCGATCAACTATAATGATCGAGGACGTGGAGGTCCAAAATAAAATGGCTCGGGATGAGACATGTCAAACATTGATGGGGTTGACACGAGGGGATCGAGTGGGTAGTATAGAGGCATGTCAATGGGGGGAACGATCCAACTAGGAACAAAAGCGGGACTACACCCACGACCATGGTCACCGCCGTCATTAGTGTCCGAATGACGACCATCACCATATGATGTGGGCCACTGCATGCGGGAACGTCCTCTATCACAAGGCATTATAACCTACATATACAATTAAATTACACTACTAAAATTCAAACTCTCAATCTCATGAATGATTGTTTTATAAGGAGTTTACTTGCCCTTACACTAATGCGTCTATTGGTTTTTATAAAAATATAAAGGTTGATAGGTTATACTACACTCTTCGACAAAAAATAGTACCGCTACACTTTATGCATTTTATAAAAAGTTTACTTACCTCTATAACAATCAACTTATTGATGAATTACTTACTAATTTAAAAATATTTTATTAAATTAAAATAACTTTTGACATCTCAAATGATAAATCAAATATGACAATTTGACTTGTTATTTTGAAAAGACAAATAAAATAGTGGTATTAATTGATTGTTGTTTATTGTCATTGATGGGAGACAACAAAAAATGTAGCTTACTTTCGTCCATATACTCCGAATGACTAATGAAAAAATTAATAAATTCATTAATCCTATCCACAAAACGCTCATTTAAAAATCCATCGGTTAGTCTATAATCAATTCATAAACGATCTAAATTCATTTTAAACTAAATGTAATTATTTTTATAATTAAATTACTAATTTACTTCAATTAATTAAGAAATAAAAAAACTTGTTTAACAATTTAATTAATATTTTGAATTAATTAAAAAATTTATTATTTCAATGAAAAATTTAATTATTTAATTACAAATTAATTAATTAAACTAACACCATCTATTAAATATTGTACGACCAATTAAATTATTTAAATACAAAAAATTATGTTTAATTTAATAATCAACTAAATAAAAATTATTAAACACATAATTAATTAAAGTAACTCTTAAAAAATTATTTCAAATGCAAATTATTAAATTTACTTATTAAGTAATTGACTTAATCAACAATTAAATAAACTTAATTAACAAACAAATAAATTAAAGTAATAATTAATTATATATATTATACAATATTTATGCAATATAATTGTAAACTAATTTTCTCAATTAATCGCCTAATATATTATTTTAAACAATATTTGTTTTTAATAAAAAAAATAAATTTACTTAATTAAATTTGAATTAACACCTATATATAAAATTAAACTAACACAAATAAAATTAAATAATTTAATTTGCCTAAATTTAATTAAGTTTATTAAAAATCACTTAATAAACAATTAACAAATCAATTAATTAAACTAACACCACCTATTAAATATTGTAAGACCAATTAAATTATTTTAATCTAAACAATATTCACACTTAATTCAATAACTAGCGAAATAAAAATTATTAAACAGATAATTAATTAAACTTACTCTTAAAAATTTATTTTAAACACAAATTATTAAATTTACTTATTAAGTAATTGAACTAATCAACAACTAAATAAACTTAATTAACAAAAAAATAAATTAAAGTAATAATTAATTATATATTTTACACAATATTTATATAATACAATTGTAAACTAATTTTCTCAATTAACAACCTAATATATTATTTTAAACAATATTTATGTTTAATTAAAAAATATTAAATTTACTTAATTAAATTTGAATTAACACACACACACACACAAACACACATAATTAAACTAACACAAATATAATTAAATATTTTAATTAAGTTTATTAAAAATCACTTAATAAATAATTAATCAATCAATTAATTAAACTAACACCAACCTATTAAATATTGTAAGACCAATTAAATTATTTAAATACAAACAATATTCACACTTAATTTAATAACCAGCTAAATAAAAATTATTAAACACACAATTAATTAAACTTACTCTTAAAAATTTATTTTAAATACAAATTATTAATTTAGATATGAAGTAATTGACTTAATCAACAACCAAATAAACTTAACTAACAAACAAATAAATTTAAATAATAGTTAACTATTATTTTATACAATATTTATATAATATAATTGTAAACTAATTTTCTCAATTAACTACCTAATATATTATTTTAAAGCATATTTTATTTTTTTAATTAAAAAATAATAATTTACTTTATTAAAGTTGAATTAACACTTATATATATATATATATATATATATTAAACTAACATTAATAGAATTAAATAATTTTAATTGCCTAAAATTTAAATAATTTTATTAAAAATTACTTAATAAACAATTAATAGTTTATTCATTTAAATTAAAACCACCTATTAAATATTTCAAGAGAAATTAAATTATTTAAATAAATACAATTACACTTAATTTAATAACCAACTAAATAAAATTATTAAACACGTAATTAACTAGACTAACTCTTACAAAATTATTTAAATACAAACAATTACACTTAATTTAATAACCAACAAATAAAAATTACTTATAATAAAAAATGAATTAAAACTAAAACAATTAATCAATAAATAATAAAAGAACAAGAATTAACAATTAAACTTTCTAAATACCAACAATTAAAATAACAATTAAATAATAAATAATTAACAACAATAACACCATTAAGAATTAACAAGAACATTACATTAACAATTAACTAATAAATAATAAACAACAATAACAATTAACAATAATTAATAACAAAAATTAACACAAAATTTAATAATTGTAACAAATGAAAAAAAAAAAAAGAATTAATGGGTTACCAATACAAAAATTTGAGAATTAGATGATGGAGAAGTTGTCACCAAGAAGGAGGAGGAGTTGTTGCGTCATAGTGGTGCTACTGTCATGGCACTCGTTCATGGTGGAGAGGCCGGGTTAAGGGAGGAGGAGGGAAGGGAGAGAAAGAAGAAGAAAAAGGGGGAAGAAAGGGGGAGCGATGGAGGGGAAGAGGAAAATAAGTTAGAATGAGATTTGGAGGAGTTATGGAGAAATTAAGGAGGAGAAAATTGCGACGAGAAGGTGGAAAAAAAAATTGGTGAAAAGATTTCATGTCAAGGGTATTTAGGGATTAAAAGTTTTAATGACGGTTTTTAAACCATTGCTAATTTCAAACAAAATTTTGAAATTAGTTGTTTCTCTTAAACGAGTCAAAAATTAGTGACGGTTTTCAAAACCACGGCTAATTTTGGGATATTTGCAATGGTTTTTTTCAAAAAACCATCGCAATTTCCTTACGAATTAATAATAAAAAATAAAATTAGCAATGGTTTTTAAAACCGTCGCTATTTTTGTATCAAATTGTTTAGTTAGAATTGATTGAAATTAGCGACGATTTTTAAACTATCGCTAAAATCTTAAAAAAATGGACAATATTTTCGAAATTGTTGGAAGTTTGGATTTATTAAACTGTCGCTAATGACCTGTGGCAAATCGCAATTTTTTTGTAGTGAGTAGAACATTAAGGGTGACTGTGACTAGTTTAGTTTCAGTGGATGCTATTACATATTTACATTAGTTGATTCATCAATGCACTATATTAATTATTGTTGCATGCTTTTAAAGTCTTTTAAGAAACCCATAATGGTATCGATCAATTGTCCACCAACACGTACATATTACAGATAAGTTAGAACCTGCAACATATAAGATTATATATATATTCTGTTTTGTTGCTTGGACAATCGGACCATACGATCAATATATTTTTTATGCAAAGAAGGTTGTTCTCGAATAGGAAAAAATGCATGAAAAACTATTAATTGTTGTCGTTATTTAAAAAGGCAAATGCATGAGAAAGTTGGATCTTCTCCTTTCCATGTTGACTATAGATGAGAAGATAATCCGGTGAGGCAAGCAAGAAAAAGGCATTTCCTTGCACCAGTGGCCAACAATATGAATTGGGACTCATGCATATAGTGGTCTTCATGATCTGAGCCACGGCATGGACAGCTGGCTTTATAATGTATTCATTTATCAAAATCCCAACCACAATATATTTACAGTTTCTCTTATAATTTTCCTGTATTTCTTCAAGAATATTCATCGTTTCCAGATAAATGGCGCAGGTACTGTTACTTTATTCCCCACGATCTGTTGTTTCTGCTATCTTGTTTGGCTTCAATAAACAAGAGTATAACACTACACATGATAATTTTCGCTTCTAATGCTATTATTATGATCGTTTTTGCAGAAGGTGGTACTAAAGATCATGACCATGAATGATGAAAAGACAAAGCAGAAAGCTATTGAGGCTGTTGCTGATATTTACAGTAAGTAATGTAATGGACATCATCAAGTATCATCTTCTTTCCTTCATTACTTTGCCGATAAATGTTTTCATCTGAATTAGTTTCCCAGTACACAGTGCTATATAACTTGAATTAATGTCTTGCTTGTGGAAACAAAAATGATTTTTAAGTTGTTGAAACCATATATATTGAGAAGTTAATGAAAAAAAAAACATGAAGGTTTTTTTTTTTTTTTTTGCTAATGTTATTGGACCAATAGCTAGTGGTCAAACTTGGAATTGGAAACTAGAATATCATTACCATTTTTCAAATTTATAAATTTCTATGAATTGGGTTATTTGATCGACAGGAGTTGACTCAATTGCAGCTGATCTAAAGGAGCAGAAGCTGACCATCATTGGAGAAATGGATACAATTGCAATTGCCAAAAAGCTAAAGAAAATAGGAAAAATAGATATAGTCTCAGTTGGCCCAGCTACGGAAGAAAAGAAGGAAGAGAAAAAAGAGGAGGAAGAGAAGAAAGAGGAGAAGGAAGATGAGAAGAAATGATTAGAATGGATTGTGGTCTGGCTTACTGTTCTGCGCCATATAATTAATTACCTAAGGCTCTTTCGATATGATGCTTGAGCATTTATGTTCACATATTGTAATGGTATTCTAAGTATATAAGCAAAATAGCCATATGTAGCAATATTTGGTACGTACATGAACAATGCTTGTGTTCTTTTTAATCACAATGTTCAGTATTGCAATAGCCGAACATCCAAGCTTAATATGCCAATTAACATGTTTGATAGACGCAGCACTTTCTAGCGAAGTTGTCTAGAGACCATTCATTGAGGTGGAATTAACTGAATCTGCATATATTTGTCCTCTTCGAAAGGGATGACAAAGATAAATCAGATACCAATTCTGATGCTTTAATAGTCAGTATCATACAACAAGAGAGTGCCCAACTTCTCAAGTGGCTTTCAAAGGCATGGAGTGCACCTCTCTTTTTGCCTAGTAACAACCATACGAGAAGGTAAAAGGCACTCTCACCATAATAATAATAATAATAATAATAATAATGAAATAAATATACTCATATGTAATTATATAATATTCAAAATATTCTATATGTTTCTAGATTTCTAATTGCATCCTATTTATCTCTAAAAATATTTGAAATATTCAATTTGTCATTTCGATCAATTTTTTCCAACCAAATAAATATTTTTGACCAAAATACTCTCGATTGAAGTACAAAAAATAAAATTTTAAAGATTTCAAAAATGACACATGCAAGTAGTTTGACTTTAAGTGTTTTTGTTTTTGTCTTTTTATTTTTATTTTTTTGCATTTTAGTAAAGGACATTTCAATAAAAAAAATTCTCCGATCGGAAAATTTAATCGAAAAAAAAACAAATTGAATATGTTCAAAAATTTTAAGGACACATAAGATGCAATTAGAAATCTAGAGATAGATGAGAGACTTTTAGTAGTGTATAAAAACACATGGATATATTTTATAAGGAAGCAAATGAAATTTAAAAAAAAAAAAAAAAAACAAGAGATAATCTCACAACACAAGATTTTAGTAATTTGACGAATTGTGCTTAATCTACGATTGTATTATGAGTTCTTATTAGATTTTTTCAATTGATGGCTACAAATACAAGAGATATTAAAAAAAAAAAAAAACTAAAAGATTTGGAGGTGGGACTGTTCATTCACTATAGCAGTACCTTTTTTTTTACGAATCACCTCCTTTTTTTTTCTTTTTTTTTTTTTAAGGCTTACGTCGCTGAAATTGTTCTTTCACTAATTCACTATAGTAGCACCACTTTACTTTTTTCTTTTTCTTTTTTACGACTTTCATCCTTTTTTTTTTTTTTAAAGGGCTCGGCCACTAGAACTCGTTCCTTCATTGTAGCATTCTTTTTTTCCCCCTTCTTTAGAGTCGTTTATTCACCGTAGTGTTTCCTTTTCTTTTTCTTTTTTAGGGTCGATGTCATTGGAACTCGTTCCTTCAAAATAGCATCCCTCTTTTTTTCTTTTCTTTTTAAGGTCGGCTCGCTAGTAATTGAGAAAAGAAAGAAGGATTGGTTTTCGGCTCCTATATGTTCTCGGATGATAATTGTTCCTCTTCTATATAGATAATTCATTTTTATATATTTTTTTTTATCATGAAATTAGGTGTGAAAGTATAAAAAAATCATTACTTTTTTTAGTTTTACGTATAGTTTGATAGTAATAGAATATATATGATTTTTTTTTAAGATTTTAATTTGAACATATATATCTTATTATATTATTTTTTTATTCAAAATTTATTTCTTCAATTGTTTGTTTCTTATTAAAACTCTCATCAAATAAATTTTTAAATTTTATATAATTTCATTTGTTAATAAATTTGATTTTTTTTATATATGGTTTTTGAAATATAATTTTAGAACATGATTTTTTTATTTTTTTAAATATATTATTATAATTTATACGATTGATTATTTTTATGATTTTTAAATGAAAATGGCATTATTGCATATATAAATTCTAGAGAGAGAGAGAGAGAGAGAGAGTTAAAAGTTTTTTTTAAAAATAATTTGACTTAATTTTTTTAAAAATAATAATCAATAAAAAATTAATTTGACTTGGCTTTTTTTTTTTTTTTAAAGAAATTGATAATTGTTAAAAAAATTCACATGATTTTGTTTGGTTATAAATATAATTTATCGAAACCAATTTTATAGTAGTTTTTATTTAAATCTATTCACTTCGATATATTCCACCCAGCTTTAAGTTGGTTTTTTATTTATTTTATATATTCCGAGTCTAGTAAGTACGACATTTACATACACATACACACACACACTACCAAAACAAGGCAACTAGTGATGGATTATTCCATCAATAATTGTTGATATTTCATCACTAAAATGGGTTAGCATGGACCAGGTGATGGAATTTCAGTCTATCGTTATATCACTTGTCACTAATTTTAGTGATAGCAAATCCATTCCGTTGCAAATTTAATGATGAAATTTTTGTCGCTATTTTCATCATGGAATCTATCGTTGCTAACATCGCTAATCCATCGCTATTTATCGTTAAATAGCAATCGAAAATCTATCACTAATATCCAAAACTAAGTTACCTCGTCGCAATTCCGTCGCTAAATATAAGAGATGAATTTATCATTATTATGTTGTTATTTTTTATTTTTTTTGGTAAAATTAATTTTTTTTGATAATTTTTTTATTTTTAAATTATTAATATTATATTTAATAATGAACATTCACAAGTAATAATGTATAGATTAAAAATAAATTAATATTAACAATAACAATTAGGATTACGTTCCATTAGAAAAAAAAAAACAAAGTGACTAAATGCAATGTTCTACCCCTCATTCTCGCTCGTTTAATCCCATATCCTCCTCCCGATACTCGTGTGGAGGGCTCGATGGGAGGATCGGCTAGAGGCTAAACGAGAGGCCGCGTGGAAGGAACCATAAACCGTTGACCGGTCGACGAATCTACAAGCACCTTGGTTGTCTATACCGACCTCGAACTAAAGATGTCATCGAGTCGTACTAAGATTTCGGACTATATATAGTCGTCCGCTACTCTAAGACCGGGTTTTGAAGCTCGTGTTGTTTCACATGCATCCCTTTCATCGCTTCCTTCGTAGCCTCTTTTGACGTAGCGGAAGCTCACAAGAAAATAATAAATACCATTGATTTGAAATCTAAATATCGATCTTTACAACCTACTCGAATTGCACACAAAAATACAAGAAAATAGGCTTCAATCTCGTTGATTCAAAGAATGCTAAAAATTTAAAAACCCGAGATACTCTCTCACATAAGTTTATTAATCAAGCAAAAGTGACGTTTTTCAGCTCGAAGTCTTACATAAATAGTAAATTTTAGGTTAAAACCCTAAAGAAATTTGAAAACGAAACAAACACTAAAAATTCAAAATTAAATAGGAAAAATCCCAAAAATCATGAAAAATCCACAAAAACGAGTAAATTGTAATTTTGAGGGCCTAAAACAATGTTTTTTTTTTTTTTTATCAAAATCACCCCTATGTAATAAGCAAAGCCGATAAGTTTTGATCATTGACACGTTTGGCATCGAATTAGGTCCAAAAACCCTCAAAATTAGGGAAAAAACCTCAAATCACATCACTATCCTCTATCATTCTCGCTCCATGAATTCTAAGGCTTTTTTGTCCATATCATTCCCCCTAGGAAAGAGAAAATTTAACCTTGAATTGATTTCATCATCATCATCGGAAGAGTCACCACGAAACGAGTATCAAATGCTTGACATTTAACATATTAGCGATACGAATATGACTAGGCAACTTAAGGCGATATGCGAGTGGGATTAATCTACTCAACTATCTCCACATGACCAACTTTGCTTTCAATTGGTTGTAATCTCCAACAAAAAAATGATCCTTGGTGAGGACAACCCACACGAAGTCACCTTCTTCAAACTCGACATGACGACGTATTTTATCGGCAACTATTTTATACTTCGCATAAGATTGAGTCAAGTTATCATGCATAGTTTTATGAACCTTTTTTAGTCTTATCATAAAATCGGTTGCCTTACCATGAATCCGTGTCTTTCTTGGCAGCGAGCATCGGATCCAAAGGCTCACATGGCATGATAAAATACACCATCTCGGAAAGGATTGAATCTCATGCTCATGTTCGGAACATGATTATGAGCAAACTCGGCTTGGCATAATTTTCGAGCCCAACTATTGACATGATCACCAACTAAACATCGTAGTAAGTTTCTCAAAGATCGATTGACAACTTTAGTTTACCCATCTATATGTGGATGATAAGCACTCGTTAAAGTTTAACCGTGTGTTCACCATATTTTACAAACTACGCCAAAAATGACTAAGGAACCTTGTATATGTGTCGGACACGGTGGATGTAAGCGGATCGTACAGGGGATACGCCTTTCGAAAATAAAGGTGAGCAACATTAACGACATCCGTCTTCTTTTTGCAAGGAATAAAATGAACCATCTTAGAAAAATGATCAACAATTACATAGATGGAATCATTACCTCGCTCGTATTCGGTGTAGTTCCAAAAAAATCAATGTTGACATCCACCTAAGGTCGAGAAGGCACATGCAACGACATGTAAATTTTAGCATTGGTGGTTGCACCCTTAGACACTTGGCGGATTCGACGACATTACATAAACTTATCCACTTCTTTTTTAATGGTAGGCTAAAATTACAAACCTTGAACCGGTTGCAATGTTTTATCTCGCCTTACATGACCCTCCTCATGCAGCTTCTTAATAATATGCAAACGTAAACTACAATTGGGAACACAAAGATGGTTTCCCTTGAATAAGAACCCATCATGCAAGAGGAATTTTATCTTCTCCCTACATCAACCTTCTCCATAACGAGTAGAGGAATATGGGTCGGTATCAAGTAAATCACAAAATGAATCTAAAGTAGGTACCTTAACTCGAATATACGTTAGTAAGAAATTCCTCCTACTCGGTGCATCCGCCACCCTATTAGTGAACCTAGCCTTATATTTAACCGGAAAAGTGAATTGTTCTAGATAAGTAACCCATCTCGCATGCCTTATTGAGAATTTATCATACTTGTGTAGGTGATTCAATGTCTTATGGTCGGTATACAATACGAATTCCTTATGGAATAAGTAATACCTCTAGTGTTTAATGCTTGAACCACTACATACAACTCCACATCATAAGTATCGTAATTAAGCTTCACACCGAAATAGCCCACTAGTCTATTGTTCTCACTCAACACTCGCTCCAATAGCCAATTTCGACATATCACTCGTGCGGATCAAAAAGATTGTATAAAATCTAACGACACTAAAATAGAGATAGACGTCAATCGTGTCTTAATTTTCTAAAATGCCTCTTCCGCCTCTTCAATCCATATAAACTTTGCTTCCTTCATGTAGTCGGTAATCGTGGTCATGATGTCTGTTGAAGTGAGGAATAAAACATCGATAAAAAGAGACAAGTTCATGGAAGCTCCAAATCTCGATAATGTTGTTAGGTCATGGCCATCTGTCTTACCATCTTGATATGGACTCATCTACTTACAATTCATCTTCGAAATGATATAACCAAGAAACAACACCTTACGTTCCATGAACATAATATTTTACTACTATAAAAAAAAAACCTATTTTTGAGAAGCACTATTAGGACCTCTCTCAAATGCTGAACATGGACTTCGGGATTAGCATTATAAATCATAATATCATCAAAATAAACAATGATAAATTTATCGATAAATGGCCTCAAGGCTTGATAACCCAAACGGCATTAAAGGTCGTCTTCCACTCATCTCCAAGCTTAATGTATATCTAATTATATCCACTTTTCAAATCTAATTTTGTAAAGATTGTTTCGTCACCGATCCGATTAAGTAAGTCATCCAATCATGGAATAGGAAACCTATACCGAACTATGATCTTGTTAATGGCGTAACCGTCTACACACATGCATCAAGAACCATTCTTCTTTGGAGTCAACAATGCGGGCATGACACAAGGGCTCAAGTTCTCCGACATATGCCCCTTGGCAAGCGAGCTTCTCAACCCGCCTCCTCAACTCATCATGCTCACTAGGACCGATTCCGTAATGAGGTTTATTGGGCAACATCGCCCTAGGCTTTAGATCAATCTAATGCTGGATATCTCGTAATTATGGTAACTCCTCAAGCACCTCCTCCAAAAATACATCGGGAAACTCTACCATATGAGAGGCTACCGCCTCCGGCACTACCGTATCGGTTTCGACTTCATTTTCCATCAACACATAAACTACTCTCGAATCTTGCATCTCTTCCTCAAACCGAGCTAACGGCACCGGTTCATCGTTATCCTCTACTGAGCTTGGAAACAATTGGATTCTTATTCGGTATAAGCATAATTTTGATCTTATTAAACATAAACCTATAGTTGTTAGATCATCCCTCATAGGTTACACTCCTTTCATACTCGTCATGATCTACCTAAAAACAAATGGCAGGCATCCATTACAACCACATCACATTATACATCATCTTTATACTTGGAGCCAATAGAGAATAAAACTAAAGCTCGTTGATAAACATTTACCTCATCTCCCTTTTTAAACCAAGCCGACTTGTAATGTTTCGGATGTCCCTTTATTTTGAGACTCAATTTTGGCACAAGCATCATCATACATAAATTATTTTCATAGCTACCAACATTAATGATAAATCAAGATACCTTACCCCAAATTATGCTCGGTGGACCGGAAGATGTTACTCCTTAGCTGGTCATCCTCAACGACCACAGGAGTCAAACAAAACCTTTTAACAACCGAGTTCCATCCCCTCATCACCCATAACAACCTCCTTCTCTAAGGTGTCTCTATCGTCATAAATAGGCTCACTAGCTAGCTTAACATCACCTTTATCATACTCCTTGGTGTTAGCAAGAAACACCATTTTCCTTTCCTTTCGACATTTAGATTACCTATGGCCAATTTCACCACAACTCGAAGTGCTTCATGTTATTACTAATTGTCTTGCTAAGCTATCCAATAACCGGGATGTTTCGAACTTCGTTACCATTACCTCCTCGCTCGACCTACACCAAAACCACCACCTAATCCGATATCGTTGCTTCGCCTTATGTACTAAAGGGATTAGTGAAGTCGCTTAAATGATACGACTACTTCTTAACCGAGTAGCACTTTCCGAAAAGTCGTCAAAAGACATACAGGATCAATCATACTAAAGAAGTCCCTAATATGTGGCTTCGGTCCCTCAATATTTCTCTCCACCAACCGATCCTCTATCTCTTACAAGTCATTTCAAACTAACAACTAATAGAATTTAGTGGAATAATCATCTACCGATCGATCCCTCTCGTCTCAAATCTTGTAACCGTTGGTATATCATCCTCTCGGTAATTAGAGGATAAGAAGGCGATATGCATGTGCTTCTTCATCTTTTCCAATACGTAATCTTAGGCTTACCCATTTAGTTTACGGCCAACTTCGACTACTCCTACCAGCCTAGTCGCCCTCTTTCTAAATCCGATGGCTACCAAGGGCACCCGCTTATCCTTAGGAACATCCTTAAACTTAAGAATCTCTTCCACTATCAACAACTAGTCTACAAATTCTTCTCGCTTGGAGGGTGCTATGAAATTCAAGAATTTTTATCCTCATACCACACTCCCACCTCCTAATGTCGGATTCCCTCATAGGGACTCTATATAGTCTAGCTAGGACATTTTCATCATCCTCATCGTCTTCAAGGTCATTCTCTTGCGCTTTTCAATGATAATTTCGATTCGATCCCTAGGGCCTCTCGCCTATGTTCATTGTCGAACACCCATCCGTTGTACCAACACCCCTATATGATGCGTCAACTACTATAGGGACTCGCTCCATCCTATCATTGATCCGCTTAACTCGCTCGCTTTAAACATACCATATCGGGGCACTCATAGAACTCATCCACATGTCGTTCTCACTATTGTTGTCTCCTTGGAGGAATGGTTAGGAAAGTGATACCCAAACTCTAATACCAACTATATATTGGAAGCTCACAAGAAAAGAATAAATACCCTTAATCTAAAATCTAAATACCGATCTACTACAACCTCCTAAATTATACACACAAATACCGGGAAATAAGCTTCAATTCCGTTGATTCAAAGAATTTTAAAAATTAGAAAAACTAAGATACTCTCTCATAAAAGTTTATTAATCAAGTAAAAGTAGCATTTTTCAGCCTAGAAGTCTTACATAAATAGTAAATTTTAGGTCAAAACCCTAAAGAGATTTAAAAAGGAAAGAAACACTAAAAATCCAAAATTAACTAAGAAACATTAGGCTGAAAATCCCAAATGTCATGGGTAAAACTAATGAGTTTTGATCATTGACCCGTTTGGTATTGAATTAGGTCCAAACACCTTCAAAATTAGGCTAAAAATCTTAAATCACATCATCATTTGCTATCGTGCCACTTCATAAATTTCAAGGCCTTTTGGTCCATATCACTCGTAGTCCCTCCAAAGCTCTTCAATTGTCGAGTTAACGAGCATAATACGATATCATAGAGGAGGAGCCGCTGCCACACCGAGTAGGACAAATAATGCATCTACTATGTGTCTACACCATAAAACCTTTTCTTCTTCTTCACGACAACCTCGAGGTATATGGCATTCGATCATCTTCACGCCTCTATGAATCCTATCGCCTACTCGATCCATAATTGCTTCTCGGAACACTTACCATTGTTTGTTGGAAGTGCTGATTGATGAAAGAACCATCTCGTCACTTGTGATTCATCTCAAACAACTCAAAACTCATTGGCTCACGACCCAAATTTTCATCTTGAAAAAATATCCATTACAAATAATATAAGAAGAAAATTAAAATGTTCCGAAACATGTAATTAATAATAAAGAGCATGCAATTTACCAAACAATAAGCATGCTCTTCTGCATATATGGAGGCCCTTATATGCTTGAAAAGACCCGCACCAGGACCATCGATCTCCGACAATTGGTTTTGCAATGCTTGCTCTAAATGAGCCAAGCGATTAGGTCTCACGAAATC
Source organism: Dovyalis caffra (assembly GCA_963924115.1). Lineage (NCBI taxonomy): Eukaryota > Viridiplantae > Streptophyta > Magnoliopsida > Malpighiales > Salicaceae > Dovyalis > Dovyalis caffra. Next base: position 7,075,099 of record CAWUPB010000994.1, read on the forward strand.
TATTCACCATGCATCCTAAACCTATTGACCAATATAAAATGGTTGTTCATTCATTAAACTGCATTTGTAGATGAAGTCGGAGTAGCGTTTTTTAGCCACGACCTCCAATGTCGCTCCGATAAGCGCCTTAATAGTCAAACCCCACTCAAAATATTTTTGCACGAATAAAAAAATTAATATTAACAACTTTATTTAATGAAAAATTTTTTATTTTAATTATAAAAAAATTGATAATATGTTATCCAAAATTCACTATAGTAGAGGTTTTAGTGACATCAATGACGGACTTTTAGGATAATCTACCGACGTCTAACTCGCTTCTTAAAAATTATAAAGATCTTCACAAAATAATCTCTATTAGGTAGAGTGAAACTATTGAATAACAAAAAAAAATATTAAAAAACATAAGAATTATTGAAATTATATATTAAAGTAAAAAAAAATAATTACATACTATCGTCGAGCGACGAAATACGTTACCAACTAGAGGAGCTATGGGAACTTTACGGAATGTCGGACATACGAGCGAGAGGGCGGATCTCGGAGGTAAGCAATGTAACGTCAAGTTCTTATATAGGAACACCTACCACCGTAGATACGTTGCCTCCGTGACTTCGAGAGCTATGGGACCTACGTAAAAAGCCTATAATCGAAGACCGATGATCGATACTATTAGGGGATCCTAGTGGACTACCATCGGATGGTGATGCTCATTCATGATTATCGAACGTGATCCAACGAGTGATTATGGGTGAACGATGCGAACCATGAGTCATTGCTTGTATGATCTAATGTTAAACAAATAAATAAAATACAGCAAATATATTGTGAGAGTAAATTAATAAGTAAATAAAAATACATTATTTACTATGGTAAAAAATACATAATGAACATTTAGTGGAGGTATGAAATCGATATTATTAATCGTATGTAACAAATTAATAAAGAAATAAAAATTACATCATTTCTTACTAACACAATAAATGAAATATAAATTTAACTAGAACTATCATAATCACTATTTAAGCTATCATTTCTATCATCCGACACATTTACACTCATTATCATCGTCTTCGTCAACCACACCTACTTCTATATCTACAAATGATCCATTTAGATCATTCAACAAAGTGACATCCTCGACTTTTTCTATTAATACGTGTCAAATTTTTGGATCATCTTGCTAAAATAGTTCAACATTTTGTTAGATAGTAGTTGATGAATAAGAAAGTCAAACACGGACCTAGCTTTGATCTTATAAACAACCCACCAATCTCGGTTCTCCCATCTTAAGCTAGAGTACTCCATATAATACACCCGAGTCGACTATGATGCTAGGACAAAAGTTCATAATTGTTCAAGGTTTTCTTATAGCTAACATCCATAAGTTTATACTATGGATAAACCTTTATTTCTTGCCATGTAGGATTGAACTAATAACATTTGAACAATACTATTCTCTTGATTGGTAATGTAGGATACTCTACTTCAAGAATTTCTATCAATATCCCGTAATAGTCATTCTCAAGTGTACTATAAATTCTTCCTTTTATGTAGACATTACTATTAAAAGACCTCGTTTCCAAAGATTCCTCAAGTGTGTGAAACGTATAACCGTTAACAAAATAAACATTACATGATCTTACAATAATCAATGGGCCTTGTGTGAGATCTTTCAAGAACTGGTCGTTCATGAAATTGCTTGTGCATTTTATGTCTATAAATTAAAAATAAAATTTGTTATAAGTTTAGTTATCTTTTAATTAATGCTATAATCAAACTACATATGAATAAAATGATAATACTTACATATTAATTAAACTAAGAGACAAAATCATTTTCAATTACAGCATGGCTTCATTCTCGGACATGAAGGGATTATTCGGTCGTATTTCGATAAGAAATCCACTAAAGAGAAAAGGATTAACAACAAACATGAGTTAGTCTCTATTATATTACTAATATTATTATATGTAATAAAATAGGTATGATATAGAATTTGAATTTTGATAAACTCACTTAATGTAAGGTTTTACTTCTTCATAATTCAATAATATATATTAGTGGGCTCCTTTGTGTTTGAGTTATGTTAATTTTCATATTGTTTATCGACCAATTAGTTTATCTTGTTATTTGAATACGGATAACATCTCTTTAATGTAGTTGCTTTCTTCTCCATCGTAGTAGTCAACATTACTCGACACTTTCGATGCTTAGCATGCATATGAGGCTCCAAGTAATGTGAGAAAAATAAAGAAGCTTCTTCAATCAAATATGCATTGCATATTGATCCTTCCGCTTTAGCCTTATTCATAACATTAGTTTTTACCTTTCATAGATACTCGTAATATGAATTATTTTAACTTTTGAAAGTTAGAAATTTATTTAATTTTACATTTTAATTCAATGTCAATACATTTTAAATGGATTCATCCACCGATATTGCACGAGTATCGTAATTGATGCCTTATATGGCGGATGGATTGGAAGATAATCCATGGAGTGAAAAAAGCTAGATGAAAATATATGCTCTAGTTTGCACAAAATGATGGGTATCTCATCATTAAGTTATAATATGTCTTATTCCCCTTATCATTGTAGAAGTAAATTGCTTAAAGAACAAAGACAACTCTGTAAGTGCTTGCCAAACATTTCTCGACAAAAACTCCCAAAATGCAATTGGAAGTAACCTCTACATAAAGATGTGACGAGTCATGACTTTTCATCCCATAAAGTTTGTCATGCTGCATATCGATACATCTAGTTAGATTAGCCATATATCCATTGGGAAACCCGAGTTATTTTATCTATTCAAATAATTTTGTTTTTTATTATTTAGATAGAGTAAGTGCGAGCTTTAGGATACATTCTAGACGCATCATTCTTTACTAATTACGGTCGTTTATAGAAAAGTTTCAAGTCTTACCGGACATATTCATGATTGTGTTAAAAATATTATCAAACATATTTTTCTCAATATCTATGACATCTAAATTGCGTCAAATGAGATTTATACTCTAGTAAGGCAAATCCTAAAAAATACTCGTTACTCCATCCGTACATCGAAGAGATTCTATTGTTATGATCATCTGGATGATCTTCTATCACCTTCTACAACCCTCACTATTCCACCAAATGTAACATCTCTCGCTCCAAATTGAATTGGAGGAGGGCTAGATTTAATAATTTTTTTTTATGATGAATGCTTTTTTTGTTTCTTCTATATGGATGATCATAAGGAAAAAACTTTCGATGGTTGTCAAACTAGGAGGTTTTCCTTCCATTACGAAAGGAGAAAGTATTTGAATTTTTTATACGATAACGAATAGCTTATTTTCCTACGGTACTCCAACCAAACATTATTAAACATGTAAAAAACTCATTGATAGTCCACATAACTATAACTCTCAATAAATTTTTTTACTTTTGGTACACATCATAGGTCATCACACCCACTTCCCATAACTTGGATAAGATGAATATGAAAGGCTGCAAGTAAACATCTAACTTATGTTTTAGATTTATTAGACCCGAAACAATCATTGTTACGAATATATATTCATCTTTCATATACATCTATGGTGGCAAATTATAAAAAGCTATAAGCACCGGCCATGAGGAATATTGCATACTAGATTGACCAAATGGTTGAAACTCATCAATGCACACTTTTGATCCGATGTTCCTTTTTTCGGCTACAAAAGAAAGATTAATCGATTGAAACTTCACTATACAATAGAATCGGAGGGATGACGCATTACTCCTGCATCATCTTTTCCATGTTCGGTATGCCACATCATATGCTTAGCTATCACATTTAATGCATACAATCGCTAAAAACATGGGGTCGGAAGGAAGTAGTACATTTGCTTAATTAGAACATGTTTTCCTCTTCTTGATCCTCGATGAGAACTTTGATATCGAGGATGTTGACTTAACTTGTATTTATATAATTCATTTTCTTCCTTTCAAAAGATCATGCAGCCGTTTTGACAACAATGAATTTTTTCCACCGATAAACTCATCCCCTTAACCAGACTTATTTGTTTCATAAAAATATTCCGTTATACGACTTTTAACCGGTATCAACTCCTTCATCGGTTCACATAACTAGTCAAAACACTTCTTTGGAGAATGATATTCGGCTTTTAGATTCAGCATTCGAGTAACCACTAACAATTATGAGTGCACATCACAACCATGCCAAATCTCTCTACGTGATGCATTCAACATATCATAAAAGTGTTGGGCGCTAGGATTAGAAACCTATTTCTTGTTAAATGGATCGAAGGATGGACCGATCGAATCTATTACCATATTTTGATATGGGTTTTGGGGTTCACTAAAACTACCTTCGCCTACATAATAATTTCTAAAAACACATTAACTCCTAGAGTTAATAGATGCCATGTAGGATTCAAATTCGCCATGATGTACCTAATCATAATATCCCAACATAAAACCCTTACGACATAAATGATATTTTACCATTTCAAAGTCCTCATAATTTCTATTTCAACATTTACTGAAATTACAAAGACACCTAATTTTGGTTCGTCCATACATTCAAGATGCTCAATAATAAAAGCTAAAAATTATTCTACCCCTCTAATAAAGTCATCATTTAACAACTCATCAACTAACTTAACATTCATCCATTGTTGATCGATTTCTTTTTTTTTTTTTTTTTTATTACTGCAAAAATGACACAACTAATGCAAACAATTACTTATCATAATTCCTATGAATTTTAAATAAAAATTAAGCATATATATTAGTTGTGTAATTTTTTCTAATTAGTTATGAATTTTGATTTAAGAATTTGAATTTATGGATTATTTAAAGAATGATTGCATTTTTTCTATTTTGTTATTCTTAAATACTCATCAATTTACAATTAAATAACTCCTACTTAACCAATAGTTTATTAACCAAGAAAAAGAAATAAAACTCTAATTTTACCAACTTTGGGCCGAATTGGTTTCTAATTAAGGGATTAAGTGAAAATTTATTATTTTCACTTCAATTACATGAAATTTTATCATTATCGAAGCTAAAAATATTTATGTTTATTAAAATTTTATAATTAATTTAATAAATTCAACTAAATTTAATTTAGTTAATCCTAAATAATTTTTTTTATTAAATTCTATTAATTAATAAAATGTTAATTATATTTTAACGGATTTGAGAATCTGTCGCTATTTTGGTTTTCAAATTAGTGATGGATCACTATTTTGTTGCTAATTTGAAACCAAAAAGGCAACCCCATTATCTTTTGTTTAACTACGAAATAAATCCATCGTTATTTATCGATTGATAGCGACGGATGTACTTCGTTGCTAAACCGATAACGAAAATCCATCATTGAACGTAATGCTTTTTTTACCGCGTTATTTTGTGATGGAATTAAATCCATTCCCGAGTATCCCTCACTATTCTATCACTAATCACTCGTAAAAATCACCTTTTTCTTGTCTACCACTAATCTATCGTTAATTTGTCACTAATTAGCGATGGAATTGTATCCGTCGTTAAAATTCATCGCTAATTGCCAATTTTCTTAAAGTGATATATATAAAGTTTTTTCATATATAAATTCTAATGAGAGAGAGAAAGAGAGAGCTAAAAGTGTGTTTTAAATAATTTAACTTTATTTTTTAAAAAATAATAATCGGTAAAAAAAAATTTGGCTCAAATTTTTTTTAAAAGTTAATAATTAGTTAAAAAATTCACAAGTTTTATTTGGTTTTATTTAAATCTATTTACTTCGATATATTCCTTACAATTTAGGTAAGTTTTTTTATATATTTTTTATTTTTTTTATATACTAAATCTGGTAGGTATGATATATATAGTTTTGTTAGAAATTAACTATATCTACACACATAACATGAATTTTTTTATTTTTTATTTTTTATTTTTTTAAGCTCTAAAATCTGTATTTTTAAATAAAATAATTTAATTAATATTTTGAAAGAAACTCTTAATTATTCAAATACAAATTTTTATACTAATTTATAAATTATTTTGTTAATAAATATATATAAATCAAACAAGTTCGCTCAATATATAGATTCAATTTACATTGATCTTCAAAAACAAAATATCTACTTGTATCATATACAAATCATTAACTCTATGTATATAATGGTTGTCCGACAACAAGCATAGTATGGGTATCTAACTAGTTGTCTCTATTTATAGTGTGGACAATTGATTTTTATAGTGAGACAGATCATGCCGACTCTGCATAGCGCATTAAACTACGGACTATATCCACGTCAATCTCCATAACTTAATAATTTCCAGCTTAGAGATTGATCTCCAAATAGAACCAAAACCTCTTATAGCTATATGTTTTCTCAACCAACTTTAAATTCTCTTAATGTAGTGCCTTCTCATCACTAATCGGGAAAGCCAACTAAGACAATACAAAGCCTCACCTTATCAATGGTAACTACTTTGGTCAATATATCAATTAGATCTTCAATGCTAGAATTTTGTTCAAACATATTATCTTATCATCCAATAATTTTCAAATATAGTGATACTTCAACTGAATATGCTTGATTCTTACATGAAATATTGGATTCTTGGCAAGGGAAATTACACTTTGATCGATGTCGGTGAAGAGTTCACTATCATCTTGTGCCTTATCTTTTAGGGAGTTCCTCAACCAAAAGATCTCTTTATCGGCTTCTAAAATGGCCATATACTCAAATTTAGTGATGGAAAGAGAAATACATTTTTGAACTCAAGATACCCAACTCACAACAAGTACCACCTAAAATGAAGACATAACCTCTTGTACTTTTTCTACTGTCTAGATCACCACCTAATTTTGCATCAACAAATTCCCGTAAAAAATATTGTTCTTCCTAAAATAAAAAGCCATAATCGAAGTAACTTTTAGATATCAAAGAATCTACTTTACTCCTTCTCAATGCTTATTTCTTGGATTTTCCTACCGACAACTTTCACTCGGATGAGCTATATCGAGTCTTATGCAAACTATAGCATACATTAAACTTCTAACTCTCAATGCATAAGTAATTATTGGCTTTTCTTTTTGCTCCTTAGCTATTTGTGGTGACTCGCTCTTTTGAAAAGCCGAGATGACTTCTCAAATAAGTGTTTCGATCTTTCTATCCCGAAGGTTGATTCTACTTTACACTTTTTGTATGTAATTTTCCCGAGATAATGTCAAAATTTCTTCTTATTTGTCCATATTGATTCTTCTTCTAAGTATATACTTCGTAAGTGTCAAGTTTTTCATCTCAAATTATTATGTTAATTATTGCTTAAGTTTATTGCTCTCTTTTAAGTTGGATCCTGCAACAAGCACATCATTAATATATAGAAGTAAAATATTATAACCGTCATTAAACTTCTTAATATAATAGTAGTCATTCATCTCACATCTATTAAAATCATTATTGTACATGAGTCCATCAAACTTCTTGTACTATTGCATATGAGCTTACTTTAAACTATATAGACCTTTTTGCAACTTACATGTAATTTTTTTCTTCTTTGGAACTTCAAAATCTTCTAGTTGTGCCATATAAATGTCTTTCTCAAGGTCATCATGTCGGAAAATAGTTTTTAAATGTAAATGTTCTAGATGGAAAATTATAAAGCAATAATACTCAAGCACCGGTCTAATAGCAGTCATCTTGACTAAAAGAGAAAAAAAAACTTGATATAGTCAATTCTTTCTTTCTATTGAAAGCCTTTTTACCACTAGCCCTGTCATATGTCTTTTACTATCATCATACTCTTTTTGGATCCTACACACTCATTTATTATGTATAGACTTTTTCCTTATAGTAACTCAATTAAAGTACATGTCTAATTCTTTTAGAGACCTCATCTCTTCTTTTATGGCTAACTCCCACTTACATTACTTCATTAAAGAATTTTAGTTTTCTAACATTAGTAAAAAGCAAATAGTTTAAAGAAGCTAAATATCTTTAAGTAGGTACGAACACTCTATCGGATCTCTTTAGCCGAGAGTAGGAGTTACTAATTGTAGTTCAAATTCAGCTTCTCCATCTTTATCATTAGAATTTTATATCCTAAATATATCATTTTTTAAGATCTCCTCGAATTTAGCTTTCTCACTTATTTCGACTAGTTCCTTACACTATTAGGATTTGTCCCAAGCTTATTCTTATACAACACATTCTCATTAAAATTCATATCCATATACCTTATGATTTTTCTATTTTGATCATTTCAAAGTCAATAACCAAAATCATTAGAGCCAAACCAATAAAGTAACACTTTTTAACCTTAAGATCAAGATTGTCTACATCATTAGATCTTACATATACATATAAAATACCAATAGTTCTCAAGGGTGCAAAATTTACCACTTTTTTTAACCATACTTCCTCATATAATTTAAATCCCAATGGAACCGAAGGCCCTCTACTTATGAGGTAAGTTGTTGTATTTACTACATCAACTCAAAATGTTTTAGGTAAACTAAAATGCAATCTCATACTTCTTGCTTGCTCATTTAAATTTCTATTATCCTTTCAACATCACTATTTTACTCTAGTTTCATGAGAACTATCTTGATCATTTTAATCTCGGTGTCTAAACAAGTAATTTTTAAATTATGTGCTAATATGCTCTCCTTCATTGTCTAAACTTTAAGGCTTTGATCTTCAAATCAATCTGACTTTAAACTTTAGCCTTTCACCTTTTAAATACAAAAAAAAAAAAAAAAAAATCAAATTTATTTTTCAAGAAATAGACCCATACCTTTGCAATGGAATCATCGATGAAAGTGACGTAGTAGCGTGAGCCTCCAGAGAAGTCACGTGGGTTGGTCTTCGTACATCCGTATAAACTAATTTCAACTTCTCTTCCTTTAAATATTTATCGGACTTTAAGAAATAAACTCTCTTCTATTTTTCATAAATGTAGACCTCACGTAAGCCAACATCAATAAGTTTTAGTTCTAGTAATATTTATTTTCATATTAACTTCTTCAAACCCATTTCAATCATGTGCCCTAACCTTTGATGCCATAATATCGAATCACTATCACCATCATAATTAGCTACTACTATTGTATCTTTTGTTATAGTAGTCGTGTATGAAGTCTCAATCTTGCTTCCTCAAACTATAACCACATTCCACTTTATTATCTTTCATGATCCACTCTTAAATATTGTTATACATTCAACATCATCAAGTTTGCTCAAAGAAATTATATTCTTCTTGAGACTTAAAATGTGTCTAACATTCTATAGTTTCTATTGCATTTTATTAGTAATTTTACTACTAATCTCATATTTTCTCATAATGTCTAAAGGTTCATCATCTACAAAATAAACCTTTTCAAAATTTTCTACAACATATTTCTATAGGAAATAGCTATATAGAGTAGAATGAAACAGCAGCACTCGAGTCTAGAATCTAAGATTTAATTGGACTATCTACACTACAAATTAATGCATTTGTAATTTTATCAATTATTGCATTATAGAATCATTATCCCGATTATTATTATTCTTCTTCGAGCCTTACATTGATTTTTTAAAATGCTTATTTTTATTTCAATTCAAATAGGTGATTTCTTTACGGCTTTTAGATTTTCCTTTACCTTTGAATTTTGACATGTCATGACCATGATTATGACCATGCTCAATGTCCCTTTCTTTGCTATCAATACTCAAAGCAAAACCTAAAGGTTCTTCAAATTCATTTTTATGAAGATCTTTATTGATCATTAAATATAAAAAATCTTCCAACTTTAGTTTAGCATTTTCTAATGAACTTCTTAATACTCGTTATCGTTCAAGACTAGCTCTCGAGTAGGAAAGATAGTAAAATTAGTGTCCGAATTTCATCATCGAACATAATATTTACCAACCATAATTGAGTGATAAACATATTAATCTTCAATCTGCATCTTTCAAAATTTGAGGTCTTTATCATCAAACTTGTCAATCCTAACTTTTCCTTCTTCTATCACCATTCTCCCTTGCCTTACGAACTCAAAGCTTTGATATCAATTGTTAGGAAACAAATCAAACAAGAAGATAGAACGAGAAAAATAAGCAACAATCACACGACATAAGATTTACGTGGTTCAAAAAATTATGCCTACTTTGACTATCGAGATCATCATGCCGACTCGCATAGTATACTAAACTACGAACCATATCCACATCAATCTTCGTAAATTAACATATTTATCCCAAAAACAATTCAAAAATGAAGTGTTGACTATTCATATGAAAAATAAATCTCATCTCATAAATATTTTTCACATACATTCAAATCCACTTTTCATTTATTATTTATGGTGGTATTTTTATGGTTTTGATATTTTTATGATTTTAAGCTTTTTTTTTAGCCATTTAAGTTATCAAATTGATTAACTTTACACTTTTATCCTTGAATTTTCTAGCATTTTTGTATGGATTCACAACTTTATTTTCATCATAATCTAGTCATTGGAGGTAAAGAAAAGAGAGAAATAAAAAGAGAGGAGGGAGGAGAGAAAAAGTCACATCGAGACCCATTCTAACCACTATGATCTGTTGATTATGGCTCCAATGTGTTCGTTTTGATGAGAGGATTTTGTTTAAGATGGTCTCAAATCATAAAATGATAAAAGAAAAAAGATAGGAATTTCAAAATATTTTTAAGTTTTTGTATTTGATTTGGATTTTTGTGTTTTTAGGTGCATTAAAAAAAAAATTGAAGCTTTCAAACAAGTTTGTTGAGCCGATTTAAGTGATTAAGGTATTTTGGAGAAAAAAATATAGCTAAAATTGGATTCTAAAAGCTAGAATGTAGTGCTCTAATTTTTGGACAATCATCACTTTGTTGGATATAGCAAGCGGATGAAGCATCATCTCCTACGCAACACTTGGCCTACACGTCATCTGCCATATATACAGGGTTGGCTTGCTCGTGTCTAGCTTGAGACACGACTAGGGCTAGTTTGATTATTTTATTATTTTTTTTTTGGGTAATTTTTTTATTGTTTAATTTTGTATTCAAAATTAAGGGAAAAAATAATTATTTTTTGATTTTTTTGCAATCTCGTGAGTAAGAAATATTAATATTGTGTTTTTATATTTTAAAATTATCATATATTTTAAATTATATTATTCTTATTATTGGGTAATTTATCTCTTCAATTTATCATATCTTAAGTAAATTCTTATCCAATTAAGTTTATTTTTTATTAAATTTTACTTATTTAAAAATATTATTTATTTTTCTCCATGTTTACATTTTAGAATAAATTTTTATGAAGATGATTGTTTCTTTTTAATAAATAACTATAGTTTATGCGATGAATTGTAGTAATTTTAATAAGACTACCATAAGTCTAAATATATACGTTTAATCTAAAGGCTGGAAGTATATTGCAGAAAATTTTTATCAAATTTTTAAATATTTTAATTTGAAAAATAATTAATTAGCAATTAAAAGTAAGAAGGAAAAAAGTAAGTGGAAGAAATTGTTATACATGCAAGGCTTATACACAGGGACCAAATATATATGGCTCAGAAAAACAATTATTTATTAAGAAAGAAAAAATAAAGTCCACATGTTTTATTTTCTTTTTTATATAATCAAAACTTATTGAAATCAAATTTATAAGGTTTTTAATTAAAAATCAGCTATGCATATATGCACAAAATACTCAATATTTATTATTTATTATTTATTTTTTATATTTTAAAATTAATTTCTCCCAAATTAAATAATTGAAATTTTTTTTTTAATAAAAAACACTTGATGATACCATACTTTTCAAATAGAGTTTTTTATACTAATTTTATTGATTATTTTTAAATAAATGCACACATCTATATATAAACCTAATGTGTGTACTTTAAAAAATAATATTCTCATCATATTCAATAAGAATATCTCTATATGTATGTGTATATTTACACACACACACAGATATATATATATATATATATATATATATATATATATAATGTGTGTATGTATACACATATACATGTGTGTGTGTATATCTACACACACACAAACATATATATGCAATTTTCACATTAATTGTTGCTTTATATTTTTTATACAACCTTATAAAAAATATTAAGAATTGTTTTTTTTTTTTTTGGACTTTTATTAACTGAAAGTTGTTTTTCAAGTTAGCACAATTTTATTTTATTTTATTTTAATTTTTTTTTTTTTTTTTGAGAATCCATACATAAAGAAAAACAAATCATGTTTTTTTAAGAAGAAAATCTATTGAAAACATACGAAAAAATTAATTAAATATAAATTTGATTAAAAAAATCATAAAATTAGGTGGATGTTTTTTACTTTTAATTTTGATTTGATATATTTTGGTAGATTTACAACATTACACAAATCATCATACTGGAATAAGTTTTTTAAACTATTTTACGTATTCAAACTAGCCTTCAACTATATATGAATAGAGTCCTACCAAGGAAAAACAAAAAACACTCTGGAAAGACATATTCATTTTTGATTTGTTGAAAGATTAAAACAATATATATGTGGAAATTAATGGATGATGATACGAATTTTGTGCTTGTAATTGGACTACTTGGTAAATGAATAGGAGTGCCTTTTTTTTTCTTTTTTCTTTTTTTCCCCTTATCAGGAGGTTTGTTGGCTTTGAAATATACAATAAGTGATAGTCCTCTCATATTATATTATATAATAACTAAATAAACTAAAACCATTACTAAATAAACTGAAATCATTAGATTTCAAATCTGTTTAACTGAAAATAAAAAACTAAATAAACAACTATTAAACTATTTTTATTTGTGTTTTATTAGAGATATGTACTCATTGCCAATTGATTAATTTGCGACCCAGTGAAAGAATTTTATGCAGAATTTACAATCTCACATAGTGGATTATAAATGCCATTATAATTTCGAAAGCAATTTCAGCTAATATTTTTAAGTAATGGGCCATAGTGTATTAGATTTAATCCAAATCCACCACAATGTGGTGTTGTGCGACGGTTTTTCTTCGATTTAATGGCAAATATTGCCTCTGTTATGTTACATTTTGATATTTTCAGGTCTTTATTATCAATTTGCTTAATTTGAATCTCAAAATATTGATTTTTGAAAAATTTGTATTTAAATTTATTAATTGTAACGATCAACCCAATTGAAAGTTAATTTTTTCTATTATTTTTTTGTTAATTTTTTATTTAAAAAATATTAAAAATGATTTTCCTCTATTTTTCAAGAGAGATTCTTTCTATTTAAAATTTTTACATATTAATCCCTTTGATTTTTCATGGTCAATAAAATTGTTATTTATATATATTATTTTTTAATTTTTTAAAATAACTTTTATATGGTATAAATATCCATTAAAACAATCAATTTCTATCATTAATCAAATACAAATATCTATTGGTTGAATTTGATCAATTGAAATGATTAAATAATTAATTTTAATTGAAACTTTTTTTTTTGATCATGCCAATAAATTTATTCTTGTGACTTGTCAATCATTAAATTTTAAATATAACTATATTTATTTAATATTTTTTATCTTCACATGTTTTATAGCATTTTTTTTCACAATTAATTCAAATATATAATATACATTCAAAATTGTTAGAGTTAGAAAACCTTTTTCTTTTTTTAACTTTTCTAATTTTATTTTATTTTTAGTTTTTTAATGATAGGTTCAAAAAGTAAAAACGTTTTTTCCGGGGGAACCAAAAAAAAGTTTAGTAATAGATTTAATGAATTTTGATTTACTTATAGGTCAATGGGGTGAGAAAAAATCTCTCTTGGAAAATAAAGGAAAAAATTTTTTAACATTTTTTTTTAAAATTAACAGGAAAAAAATAATATAAGAAAAAAACTAATAATAAATTGGGTTGATCATTATAATTAACGGATTTAAATAAAATTTGACTAAAAACTAATATTTTAGAATTTAAATTACATAAATTTTATAATAAAAATCTAAAATTGTTAAATTATAATAGAACGTAGGCAATTTTACCGTAAAACTGTTTTTCTTCATAGGATTGCGACAGTGCATTTAACTTTGAAATTGAAGAAAATCAAATGGCAAAAAACCAGTTTCAAGTAAATGAAAGAGGCCCGTGGACCAAGTCTCAAACCCACCTTCGTTTCTTGTCAAACAAACCCATGAAAAAGTGTCTTTTCACACGAAGGACAATGTTTCACCCATCTTTCTGTTTTGAAAACATTAATAAGTTAATTTTTCACAAAGCACCAATAAATTCTTTCAAAATACATAAGTTCTTTTTTAAGTTTTTTTTTTTCAAAAAATTTCATCATGAATGTTTTTTTAAATTACCATTCGAAACATGAATTCTGAGTTAAAAAGTTTAAAACTTTTTTGTTTCATGGAAAAAATTCTAGGAGCATAATAATAATAAATTATTACAAAAATTAAATTAAAAATGTTGGGTTATATTATTGTAGGCAGGTTTTATTATCAACTATCGATATGTATTAAAATTATGGATTTGTAAATGAAAAGGAATTTGCTACATCCATAGTTTAAATCTAATAATCACAAAACTATTTATTAAAAATGCCAAAATTGGAACAATTTTTAAAAGAAAAGATGAACTAGAATGATATAAGCTCAAAATATGGTTGCAAAATTATAATATACAAATAAATTATTGAAAAAGATATGAAAATAAGAATTATAGAATAAGATTAGTTTTTTTTTTTTTTTTTTTTTTTTTTTTTTTTTTAAGGTTTTTAAGCCCAAGAATAAGATTCTTTTAACAAGTGAACAATGTAAAAACATACTCAATGTATAAAAAATATGTACATAAAAATTTCACAAAACTTCACATACAATAAAACAATCCCTTTTCTTGCTTTTATTGAAGTTAGATTTAATGACTAAAAACCTTTACAAGTATTTTAAATCCCTAACATAACAAAATTTTAAAACATATGGTAAATAAATAAAACTCTAAAATAATAATCAATCATACTACTATTCTAATTATTATTTATCAATAACATACCATTAATTTTAAATTAGAATGATAATAAACCTTTAGAAGCAATGGTAAAGATGTTTATTAATTTTAAATTATGCAAGTTGCACTTTTCATGATTGTTGGGACCTTTTTGGCACTCGCATAAAGACCGATGGTCCCTAAAAGTTTAAGTTTGCCTTTAATTATACAAATCTTAATAAATTTATGAAATTAGGACAAAGATATAGTTTGGGAAAATCCTCATAAAGGTTAATTATGCCTCAACTAAAAAGAAAGCAATGTTATAAAAGAAATAGAAACAATAGAAGAATTGAAGAGAAAGATGATAAAAAATAAATTCATTATAAAACAAAATGAATACAAGTGATAAGAATTTCAAATTATTCTGTTAATGTCTCTAAAAAACTTATATACAAACTAATGAACAATCAAGCCTATTTATAGGCTTCAAGATTAAGAAGAGAATTGAAAAAGACTATGAATAATTAAAAATACATAAATTATTGATTCAATTGCATCATCGTTTTAATTTCTCATATTGAATGATGAATTGAATTACATTAAGAATTATGAGTGGTGGAGATATGAAAAGTATATGAACATTCATATGGACATTCATTATTTCATAACACTCCCCATTGAATGTCCATTATACAAGGAATATGCCTCGTTAAAACTAAACTAGGAAAAAACCTAGTGGAAAAAAAATCATAGTGAAGGAAAAAGAGTACAATACTCCTTGTACACATTAATCCCTATGTTAGTCGTTCTTTATTGAAAACAATAATTAAGATCTTTAAGATGACGCATTTCAATCTTATAAATCATTTTCTCAAAAGTTATGATAGGTCATGCCTTAGTAAACAAAGCTACTAGATTGTCACTTGATCGAATTTGTTGAATATTAATATCACCATTACGTTGAAGATCATGTGTGAAAATAATTTTAGTGATATATGTTTCTTTCTATCACCTTTAATGTATCCTTCTTTTAATTGAGCTTGTAAATAGTATTATCTTCATACAATACTTGTTGGAACTTCCTTGCTAGTAGATAAATCACATGTCTCTCAAATATGATGGGTCATTGATCTTAACCAAATACATTCTCGACTTGCCTCATGAATTGCTAGTATTTCTTCATGATTTGAAGATGTGGTTGCTATAGTTTACTTCATAGAATGACATAATATAGTTGTATCTCCATATGTAAATACATAACCAGTTTGTGATCAAGATTTGTGTGGATCGGATAAATAACTTGTAGTCTGCATAACCAATTAACCTTGTCTTTGATTTATTGGAGTAATATAAACCTATATCAATTGTTCCTTGGAGATAATGTAATATAGGTTTAATTCTATTCTAGTGTCTTCATGTTACGGTAGAACTATATCTTGCTAATAAATTTATAAAAATTACTATATCGGATCGGATATTATTAGAAAGATACATTAATGCATCAATTGCACTAAGGTATGGTACTTCGGGACCAAAAAGTTCTTCATTATCTTCTTGAGGCTAAAAAGATCCTTTTGGACATCAATTAAATGAACTATCATTAGACTAGTCAATAGATGAGCTTTATCCATATAGAATTATAGTAGTACTTTTTCTATATATGTTGATCGATGAATAAAACTTCCATCTTCTAAGTGTTCAAACTACAAGTCAAGATAAAATTTTGTTTTTCTAAGGTCTTTCATATCAAATTCTCTTTTTAAACAACTTATGGCATTTAGAATCTCTTCAAGATTTCCAATTATATTTAAATCATTAACATATACAATAATTATTACAAACCTCTTTTTGAATTTCTTTATAAAAACACATGGACAATTTAGGTTATTTTTATAGTCTTCTTTGAACAAATAATCACTAAGACGATTATACCACATTCATCTAGATTGTTTCAATCCACATAGAGATCTTTGTAATTTAATTGAATACACCTTTCCATAATGTATTTTACATGATTCAAGCATTTTAAGTCCTTTTGAAACTTTCATATAGATATCATTATCAAGTAAGCCACATAAATAGTATGTGATCACATCCATTAAATAAATATAAAGTTTTTCATGTGTTGTTAAGCTAAAAAGATAACGAAATATAATTACATCCATTAAAGGAGAATATGTCTTTTCATAGTTAATGCTAGGTCTTTATGAAAACCCTTGTGATACAAGTCTCGCTTTGTATCTCACAATTTCATCTTTTTTTATTTTTATTTTTTGCTCAAATACCCATTTGTATCCTACTGACTTATCATCTTTAGGTGTTTTAATTATGGGTTCAAAAGCTGCTTGTTTCATGAGAAATTTTAATTTCCTTGACTGCATCTTTTTACTTAGGCCAATAATCTCCATATCAATATTTTCAATAGATTTAGGCTTAGGATCCTTATTTAAAATATCAATTGTAACATTATATGTAAAAATGTTATCAACGAATGTTTTGTTTCAATCCCATTTTCTCCCCGTATTAACATAATTTATCAAAATTTCTTGATTTTTTTCAAGCATTTGGGCTTCTTACGGACGCCTATTATCAAAAGTGTCTTAGATTATTTTATATGCCTCCATTATATTTTCATCTTAATTATTTTTTCTTTTTTCTTTCAAGGATTTTTATCTTTAAAACCAATCGATTTTCCACACTTCACGGATGCTTTAAATTCATTTGTTATAACATTAATAGGTTATCCTACTTGGGACATCAATTCTAATAGGAACATTCCTAGCTAAAACATATGATTTAGTTACTCTCTTTGGATCAAAAAATGCATCCGACGGTTGGTTTACAAGACTTTGTAAATAAATTATCCTCTAAACTTCAAGTTCATATTTTTTTGTACATAGATCAAGATGATATAAAGATAAAGTATTTCACATAATTTCTTTTTCTAACATTTTCAAAAGCTTATTCTATTTATTCTCTCTCCCAAATGTTGAAAAAATTGTTTCATCAAAATGACGATCGGTAAATCAAAATGTGAATACATCCTCTCGTTAATGGAGGATTAATTAGGACATATAATGCTCAATATATTTAATTATAGAATGAGATTTATATCCAACATATATTCTCAATCTCCACTGAGGATCCATAATTCGTTGTGGAGGATTAATTAGGACATATAATGCACATCAAAAAATTCTTAAATGAGAAATATTAGGCTCATGATCGAAATCAATTAAAGGGTATATAATTTCGATAACTTATGGGCTTGATACGAATAAATGTTGCTTGAATCTAAAATTACATGTCCAAAACATAAACAAGAAAATTTATTTTCATAAGTAATGGTCTAGCTATTAATTAGAGGCTTTTGATGAATGATTATGCTAAACTATTTTGAGTATGAACATGAGCAACGGGTTGTTCAACCTTTATTTCAATAGACAAGTATAATGATTAAATGTTTGAGATGTAAATTCACTAGCATTGTCAAAATAAATTACTTTATGGTCTAATCTAGAAATTGTGCTTGTAATTGAATTATTTGAGCAAATAACTTTGAAAATGCCAAGTTTCAAGTTGGCGATAAGCATACATGTGACCATTATATAGATGCATCTATAAAAATCATAAAATATCTAAATGGTCCATTTGGTGGATAAATTGGTCAACATATATCAATTTGAATACGTTCTAAAAATATTAGAGAGTCAACCCTAATTTTATTTGGTTATGACTTAATAATAAGTTTATCTTGAGAACATGCAAGACATGAAAACTCATTAGATTGAATAATCTTTGGTTCTTCAATGGATGTCCATATAAATTTTTAATAATTTTTTGCATCATACTCGAATCCAGGATGGCCTAAACAATTATGCTATAGAATAAAAGAATTAGTAAACTTCGGTTTACTATGCATTTGTTTCAATCATTTGAATATTTGTGTAATAATTACTAAAAGAGAAAGCAGGTAATTTCTCCAATACATATTTCTACATGATGTGATTTTTATAATATATAAGCATTCAATATTTTCCATATTTGTTATCTCAATATGATATCCATTTAGATGAGTATCTTTAAAACTCAACAAATTTCTATGGAACTTAATAGAGAATAGTGCATCATTTATAATCAAATATGTTCCTTCGAGTAATAATATATTTACTCTTTTAGAACCTTCAATTAAATTGGCACTACCGGATATAGTGTTAACATTAGCCTTGTCCACCATTAAATAGGAGAAATACCTTTTATTTTTTAGTATAGTATGCGTTATTGTACCATACACGAGGCATCTATAATGTTTAAACCAATTAAAAACTTGGTAGTATCTATATATTCTTCATAAATACAAAACAAACAAATAAATAAAAATTGTAACTATCACAATGCGATAGAAATTATAAGAAAACATAAAAATTATTTATTTATCAATAAAAAATGTAAGATATTAATTTCATCAATTATCATTAATCTAATGATCTTTTCTTTTAGAATCTTTAAAAAAATCAACAATATATAAAAGTGTCAAATTATTGAAACCTTCAAGAGGAATATTGTCACAATCATTATTTTGAGATATAAAATTTACCTCTATATCGGTTTCTTTCTTTTTTAATGATGCTTGATAAAGCTCAACTAGGTGTTTTGACGTATGATAGATATACAAACAATTTCCCTTCTATCACATCTATAATATTTATTTTTAGAATACTTGAATTGATCCACTTTTATTCTTTTCTTGTTTTTTTTTCATAATTTATCAACTTCGATAGTAAGGTGTATTATTATGATCATCATGATTATAATGATAATTATTCTGACCACGACTATAGATATTGCCATGACCACATCCACGTCCATTTTCATGTCTATAACTACATCCTCACCCACATCTAAAATGATTATAAGATATCACATTCATT